>CM062820.1:262767178-263097732 GCA_031772625.1 Pinus tabuliformis
TTATTAGCTCTTGGTTAAACGATTCTACAAGTGTTTGATGACAAAAGCATTATTCACACTCACTAGATTGTACTATGCATCTTGGAGACCATCACCATTATTGGTGTCCATCTTCACATCTGTTAACAGTCACCATTATTTACTAGTAATCAGACAATTTCATACATGTTCAACCTCAACACCTTTATTCACATGTATCGAACTATGCTGTTACGGTGAAACGGAAATCAAGACCTTCGGTAGAGGCTTACATCAATTAGACTTGTTTCCTCTCCCAAGTTGCATTTATTGTTATTTGGAGACAGCTCATCAGAATGATCTTATTATGACACAGGTTCCACATTGTGCTTATTGGCGACCATGATCATCATATCTCTTTGTTGAGAAATCACTATGACATATCTACTGAGCATGGGAATGCCCGAGTCAGGATATGATTTTAGATTTTTTATATATGTGTTGTATTAGGTTTCTCATATTCCCGAACCTCTGATCCTCTCTCTCTTTTTTTCCAAATAAAAGGACAGTTATATATAAAGTATTTTGGCCATCATCTCTGCTTCTAATCTCACACTTTAGGGGGCATATGTTATACAGGAAAATTATCTCCTCATCAACTCAGAGGAGAAGAGTAGGATGATTGAAGGACTGACCAAGTTCATAGGCCCATTTGTCAAGCTAACGTTGCCTAGGAACTAGCAACCTTCTTTATAAAGCTTCCTAGCAAGGCAAAGGGTGCATTAGTGCCTAAGGTAACTCTGTTTGTTACCTCAGGAAGGGAGTTAGTCAACCTAATTGAATTTGTATGGGTCAAAGGAACAAGTTGACCGAGAAATATCGCAAGATTCTCTCCTATGTCATCTCACAAAAACATAGAAACATCAGAACTTGACTTGTTTGGAGGAATTACTAATTCCTAATGGAATCTACAAACCGGAAAGAGCACAAAAGCATGGAAACATCACTGCTTTTGCCTAATGTAACTCATGAGGGATCTGGGAAGGTTTATCCTCTCATGCTATATATGAGAGGCTAGGGCCATTGTGAAAAAGGTTGAAACATTTGAAAGGATTTCCTATTTGACAGTCGAGCATAGTCTCTGACTAAGGCATAACAAGAGGTTAAGAAGGGAGAGAGAGAGAGAGGACCTTTAGGAGTAAGGGAAAGTTGATACAACCGATGGTTGTAATTACTCTTTTCTACATCAATATAGAACTGCAATTGTGTTGTCCACTTCGCGATATTGGTAGTGTAATCTATTTACATATTTATGCAATTTCGTTATTGTGAGTGGCTTAGATACACGTAATTAGATATATTTATATGTTAAGGCATTGGTTGTGAAAGATGTTATATGTTGTGATATTACGCTTGTCTTTTCTATGTGTGGGTTTTGATCTGGAGATAGCTAAGGGGTCCTTCGCCTTACTACTATGCGCTCTCCAACAACACCACACCAAGATTTGAGGTAATAAGTCCTTCTTCCTACTTTGATTCTCATTTCTTTAACATAGATATGCATGCATCCTTGTGATAGCTTTAGCTAATCTAACAGCCTGCCAACGATCTTGGGAAGATCCTTGAGGGTTTCTACATCACCAAACACCTGTGCATTAATCCCTATAGCAATAAATATCCTAGAAATGGAAGGTCACTGCGAGGTCGAAGGTCTGCAGATACAGAACTTGGATATCACTGCACCATTGAAAACTAGGCAAGTAAACATTGGTACTGAAGAAGAACCAAAATTTGTGAAGATCAGAGATTATTGCGATGATGCCATAGTGGATAAAGTTGCCGAGTTACTCTGCGAGTACCAAGATCTTTTTCCTACAAAATTTTCGAACTTGAAAGGCATCATAGGCAATTTGGGTGTGATGAAATAACCTTGAAACTAGACACAAAGCTCGTTAAGTAGAGGCCATATCACCTTAATCGCAAATAGAAGAAAAAGGTCTACTTGGAATTCAGGAAAAGATGCTTGAAGCTGGCATTATCAAACTAGTCGAGGAATCTGATTGGGTGAGCCCAATGGTAGTTTAGGAAAAGAAGTAGAAGGGAGAGATAAGGACTTGCATAGATCTAAGAAAGCTTAAGGATTCCTACATCCATGATCCTTTGCCGACGTCATTTACTAATGAGCTACTGGACAATGTTGGAGGGCAAGAGGCCTACTCATTCATTGATGGGTTCTCTGGATGCCATCAGATTAAGATCACATCGGAAGACAAGAGTAAAACAACCTTCACAACGGAATGGAGGTGTTTTCAATACACGGTGATGCCATTTGGACTCAAGAATGCGTTGGTGATATTCTCTCACATAGTCATCGCAGTGTTCAAAGGGCTTATTCACAAATCCTTGGAGGTATATTTTTATGACTGGACAATGTTTGGGTTAGTAAAGTGCCATGTAGCTAGTTTACGCTTAATGTTGGATACGTGCCAAAGATATCAGATCACGTTGAACCTGAAGAAATGCTTATTCTATGTCCCCTTTGGAATTTTGTTGGGTCATGTGGTGTGCAAGCAAGGACTAATGGTGGATCCTGCCAAGATCATGGTAATAGTCAATTTGGAGGCCCCAAGGAGTGTCAAACAGTTGCGCGCAACACTGGGCCATACTGGGTATTATTGAAAGTTCATTAAGGCTTATGCTCAGATTACCACACCTATGGAGAAGCTATTAAAGAAGGATGCTACATTCTGTTGGGATGAAGAATGTCAGCGCAGTTTGGATGTATTGAAAGAAAAGATGGTCACCACGCTGATCTTGGTCTTCTCGGATTGGAAGAAGGAATTCCATGTGCACGTTGATGCCTCATGTATTGTGTTGGGAGCAGTGCTGACACAGGCTGGTGAAGGAGAGATGGATCACCCTATAGCCTTTGCGAGCAGGAAATTATCAAAGGCTGAGAAGAACTACTCAACGACAGAGCGCGAAGGATTGGCTATGGTGTATGCACTCCAAAAATTCAGACACTATCTGTTGGGTGAACATTTCAAAATGTACAAAGACCACTCCACCTTGAAGTACCTAGTCAATAAGCTTGTGTTGGGGGGGAAGATATGCATATGGTTGTTGTTGTTTGAAGAATATGACTTTGAGGTAATTGTGAAGCCAGGAAGGTTGAATGCGAGACCTGACCATTTGTCGTGCATTGAAATGGGGGAGGAGCCTACTAATTTGGAGGAAGGGTTGAGCGACGCGCAGATCTTCATGGTGCACTTAGTGGACAGCCACCTTATAGATATTATCCACTTTTTGACCACAAGGACATCTCCAAAAGGCTACACCAATCAGCAAAAGAAAGAGTTGGTAGTATGCATGGCTAATTTCTCGGTAATTGTAGGACATTTATATAATATGGGTTCAGACAAGATACTCTGACGGTATGTGACCATTTTCAAAAGAAACAACATCCTTGTGGAGGCTCATGGAGGCTCATGGAGGGGCTTCATGAGGGCATTATGCATTAAAGGAAATGACGCAAAATATTCTGCGCGCTGGGTTATGATGGCCTACACTACACAAGGATACCAAAGAATATTGTAGGTCATGTGATGCATGTCAAAGAATGGGCATACCATCGTGAAGAGATGAGCTGCCTCTAAATCCTTAGGTGTCGTTACAGCCATTTGAGAAATGGGCTATTGACTTTGTAGGACCAATTCATCCCCTAGACAAGAAAATAGGTGCATGTTATATCATCACCACGACAGAGTATCTGACCAGATGGGTGGAGGCACAACTTGTGAAGGATTGTATAGGGGCCATAGCAGCTAAATTCTTGTTTGAGTACGTGTTAACTAGATTTGGTTTCCCAAAAGTGTTAATGAGTGATTGCGGTACGCACTTCCTCAACGAAACGATCAGCGCGCTAATAGAAGAGTTTCAGGGGTATCATTAGAAGAGTATGCCATATCATCCTCAGGCTAATGGAATAGTGGAGGCCTTCAATAAGATATTGGAGAATGCACTGACAAATATTTGCAACACACGGCGAAATGATTGGGATGTGTGCATACTAGCAGTATTATGGGCATACAAGACTACTTGCAAAAAACTAACAAGTCAGACACCTTTCCAGTTGGTCTATGGTGTATAAGTTGTGATGCCTACGGAATATATTGTGCCTAGTCTACGCATAACATCTTTCACAGGGATGGAGGACAACGGAGCCTTGGAAGAAAAGCTCGCGCAGTTGATGGAGCTCAAATAGGACAGATTCTTGGTTGGATTTCATCAACAAGTACAAAAGGAACATGAAAAAGCATGGCACGATCGACACATCAAGTTGCACACATTCAAGGTAAATGATTTGGTATTATTATATGATATTAAATTTGATAATTTTCCAGGAAAGATTTAGATGCACTAGTTGGGGCCATATGTCATCAAAGAAATCACAGATGGGGGCGTGGTTCAACTTGCAAAGCTAAACGGAGAACCTTTCCCAGGAAGGGTGAATGGGAACTGGTTGAAGCCGTATGTAGGAGATCTAGATCAATGATTATATGGCAACTGAATAGTCTTAGTGCTCCACGCAGCTGTAAGGGAGTGCGGGACTATAAACTACAATGCCTGGTTCTGGGGACTCCGTGACAGGGGGGTTGCACGAAACAGGGTGATGTCACCCTACCAACCAACATCCAGGAAAACCTAATGAACTTGCAACTCACATAGCAAAAGCTCAAGCGAGTCGGCGAAGGACCAGCTACAAAGTAGCTGGTCGAACAAGTGAAGAAGATAGCCACGTAGAGCACGACTGAAGTAGCAGTTGTGCAGGTGGAGCTGGAGTATCTTTGCAGGAATATCACCATGCCAGTCGAGTGACTTGAGGGTGAGTCACGACATTTGTGTTGGGGGTCTATTGGGATGGGGTCCCCTGGGTCAGTTTTAGGGCAAAAACCCAAGTTCTGATGTAAAAAGATGTAAAGTCTCCTCAAATTATGGACACGGAATGCGGAATTAGTTAAGACTCAAAAAGAGATTTTACCCTCATTCATGTAAACTCGAGTCAGTTTTTGAAGATCTACCCATGGTCCGTAGACCATGGGATTGTATAAATAGGTGTGTCTTAGAGAGTCTAAGACAAGATAGGTAGATATAGAAGTCTTTTGTCTATGGGTACAACGGAAGGAGTCTAGAGAGTTAGCGCGGGAAAGTAAGAGGACATGCTCTACAACTGAGTGCGTAGAGGCCTAGAGTAGTGTCCATAGCTGAGTGTGCGAACCCCTGTAACTGAGTGTGCAAGGAAGTATTGAGTCTCTAAATCTATAATGAAGATCAATAAAGAAGATTGTTGTAGAAATTCTTGTGTTTTATGTCTTTACTTCTGTTATGTATGATTGTGATATATGTTGTGATGAAATGATGTCTTTATAAAATAATGATGTATTGATGCACGAATTTACTTGATCCATCTTATTATTTGAATGCAATTAATGTTAATTGATTACGCGAAGATCATAACACTTTCTGTTAAATTTATCGAACACTTAGGTAGATCTGAGTAAATACTGACTTAAGGGTAATCTAGGGTGCACATACGTAGCCAATTTTCCTGTTCAGGGTCCACAAAAACCAGTCGTAGACATTCGCGGAGGTTTGGAGGCAGACTGAGGGAAGATACAACGCTAAGCCTTAAAGGCTTAGAGATTTGCGTGAAGGAATATCTAGGTCATAAAAACACATCACATTGATCTCTAGATGTGGAAACTTAGTTCCAACATACCCCCATACTACTTCAGGTGAGACTTCAGTCTATGCTATGCAAATTGATGCCAAAAGGACCACTAGTGTAGGAATTTGTTTGGCGCAACTAACTTTGAACCTGGGTCAGGACCCCCTAAGTGAACACCAAGAATGGGATAAATGAATGGAAACACACAAGGAGAATGGAAAGAACCAAAATATATAATGAATGCCACAAATGCAACTAGGGAAACACTATGGGAAACCTAACTTGGGCTAAAAATAGCTAATGCAATCACTCCAAGTGTTGCACAACCAATATGAAAAGCGAACATATTGTATTTCTGCATATGAAGTTCAAAATCAAAGTTGTCAAATTTACAAAATTCTCAAAAAGACGTCTAATTTTCTATTTCTTGTGTTATATGGTTTAATATAGTACTGATTTTACATGATCAATTCAGTACTTTTATAGTAATTTTAGAGCTGGTGTTTAAGTCTGAGTTTAACCGTATCACTCTTGGAATTGTAATTTCTACATTCTTTGAGATATAGCTCAAAACATAAAAATGGATCATAAATGTTTAAATCCTACCTGTGTTGTTGGTGAGGTTGGAGTAGTAAAAGACACAAAAAAAAGAACACCAAAGGGAACAATTGTCAATTTCCTCCCTTCGAGTGCAATCATCATATCTATGAGTTCCATGATTGCCATTGCTACAAATTCCCCTACACATAGAAATGGAATAAGCTAAGCCAATCTACTAGATTTTAGGCCCCAAGAGAAAAGCACAATTTTGACAATACTCATTGACTTGGACAATGAGCCTTCTTTGAGTCACAAAAGAAAAGATATCATCTCTTTGAAATTTAATATGACCTCCTATTCAAGAAAAATTTAAGGAAACTTACCAATGCAAGACATCAACTTAAATCACCTTATGAACCAATTCCTTCTTTTTCCTAGAGTGAGTAGGGATGTGTGTGATTCGTACTGAATTTGTAAAACATTCCTTAAGTGACAATGAATATAGGGAGTGGCTAGTCTTTTTTATCAGATTTTTCCTCTATTCTGTCAAGTACAAAGCAAGCATGTTAATTTGAATCATTTTATGTAAACAAGATTTAATTTGCTTTAATCCAATTTGCCTCATCCATGAGTCGATACTTGGTTCTAAAATTGAACGTGAGTTATATCTAGTTTGTGGTGATCCTAACATAATATAATAATTAATGTTATTAAGTGCATCATCCCAAAAGACAGGGATACATGAGCACCAGTAAACTAGAAGAGATATAAAACATGAAAATCATTTAACACAGTGTCACAATTCTTAGTCTTAGTATTTTGAAATTTTCTTTATAATCTCTTGAAGTGTAACCCCCTTTCAATTTGGGAGCAATGCTCCTCCTAAACAATATTTTATTTATACTTTCCATACAGACACATTTTTTTGTTATACTTGATATTACAGGCTTATATTATCAGCCATATATTTGATACTTTGAGAATCAAATAGAAGATCACTACGTAGTGAGTAGAACATGAAAGTTTTCACCTAGCTAACATGATTCTGGAATCTAAAGCAAACAGTCATTATTCAACTAGGCAGAACAAAGTAGCCCCATCTATAAACTTCCCTTGTCTTTATCATGTTCATGAAGCTCAACCCTTTTGTAATTTCCTCTAACAACATGGTTACATCACTATTTCCTTTCACATAAGGTTTGACATACATCTTTCACTTTCATCACTGAAAATGGGTTTCTTGATCATGCTATCTACCTCATGCTTAATTGTGAGTACTCTATGAACAAGGCATAATTCTAACATCTGAACCCTTTTGAAAAGGGTGAATTGAAACATTATCCATGTCACGAGGGTTGCTACAGACAAAAATATAAATTTTAAAACTATAATCATAAAAAATTCTAAAAGGGCTTGTAGGGAACTACCAAGCAAAAGAGAGAAAAAAATTTGAGCCTTGGGCTTTCCCAACTTAAAGTCAAAATAATGGATATAAGGAAAGAGGCTGCAAATTTGTAGAAGCAAGAAAGTCCTTTTTCACAGTTAGGTTGGAATTTGAGGAATTTGTTTGATATGGAATCAACAAGGTAGTTATGGAAACACTCAAGGAAAGAGAAGTTGGGATAAAAGTAAAACAAAATTTGTGAAAACATTAATCTCTCATAGCTTGACAAAAGTGGTAGAGAGAATATTAATCTCTCCTACCTTGACAAAATTGGTGGTCAAGATCAACACATACAAGAACTTTGTGGTGGAATATTAGCAAAACTAATAGAAGGATATGCAAGAGTGCATAGTAAGAACCTTGACAAACATGCCCACTGAGACTTGGAACATTGTTTGTAGGAAGAGAAAAATATGTTTCTTTTTTTCAAACATGTATGTAAGTATATTACAGCTTAATGAATATGTTTTCCTATTATCATATGTGGTTTCATACTTTAACAAAACATTCGCCAAGACTTCACAATCTTTTATTATTTAGTGAAAGATTTGCCAATATCTGACAATATTTTATAATTCAGTGAAATATTCGCCATGATCTTACAAGATAATATAATCTAGTGAGAGTTTCACCAAAACAATTATATATACATATTATATTATTGATAAAACTACCTTCCATTTTTCCTATGTATCATGGGGATTCACCCATTTATTATACATATCAATTTAGGGTGGTTCTTAAAATTTTCCCTGGTGGACAGGTGGCATAAGGCAAGTCGCATGAGTATGTGCTCTTTGTGTATCAAACAAATGGTTGGGCAGAGAAGTTGTTAAAGGTTTTTATGTGTTAAAGCCTTCGCGCTATCCCTCCCTTATCCTCTTTCCACGTGGGCCAAACCACGTCACATATCACAATCACAAGAGTCGGTAGTGTGCAACTAGAGGCAAGGATTAGAGATTTCCGATCTCCAAGCTCCGATATTGCAAAAGGGGACTAGGAACATAAGTAGTATGGTCCTATGTATGATGTGTTGGGACTGGTTACAATGAAATATATCAAAGAATCGACCTCCATCCTAGCTAAAGAGTTTTTAGCTCCAAAAGGCTTAGGCCTTGAGTCCCTAGATTTCCACCATGCAATTTTCACCTAATCCCCCAAGGCTAAGGCATAAGGCTCCAAAGGAGATCGACGATCGCAACTTTATGAATCTTTTTGAGTTTAAAGTTCCCAAACTCCCTAATCCCCGATACAATTGTATGATTGTTTCACGAGGAACGATTGGTTCCATTGGCTTACTAAATAATGTAATAAGGGATGGATGAGTTGGCAGCTGTGTTCAGAATTTGCTATTGCTATCATGGGTGATCGCTCCTAGTTCCTGTAAGTGAATAATTAAAGTTGTTACGACTGAAAGTGACAGGGAACTGACCAAGTGAGTATCGGTCATAATTTAGTAGAAACATGTTTGGACTGGAGGCCAGCAAAGAGAGTGGTGTGGAGATATTTTTATAGGACCATCATTTCAGTTTCACTAGTTAATTTTGCTTTGTTGATTTTGATTTCTATTGTATTATGTTTTATTTCCAAGAAAAATATCTTTCTATTGTAATAATTGGAGGTGATAGAGCCCGCACGCTGAGACAACTATTCATGCAGATAGTTGGAAGCTCTAGCCTGAGATATTTTATAATTTTCATGTTCTTCCTCTCCCTATAAAAGGGAGAAAGAAACACCTAGAAAAGTTTCTAAATCCTAAAGATTAACTACATGTTATTTCGAAGACTGTATGACTTCAATACTTGCATCTTTGAGAATATTAATGAAATGGTGGTGATTCCTACATTTGAGTACTACAGTATGTTCCCTCTATATTTAAATTCCATTATGTTCACATTTCCTCTCCAATTTCATGTAATTGTAGGTGCCAAAAAATGTTTCATATCTTCTTACATATTCATTTGTATTGACTTGTTAATGCACATGCTTGTATGTATCTTTGGGATTATAACTTTAAATAATGCTCCATGAATCATAGCACCCAATCCTATTTCATCCATTATGTCTGCCTTTAACTCATATAAGTGTATAATTCCTAAAGTTTCAAGCTCTATGTGATGAGTCATTCTATCTCCTTATCTTCTTTCACTGCTCTACAAAAGTTGATTAAACTATAGGTCCTCAAACTACTCGGCCTCGACTAGTTCATACATATATTTATGTGAATTGTATATGTGAAAGAGTACCAGAAATACATGGCTTGTGTCCTTGGATGAATGAACCAGCCCATGCTGTTTATTGTATGTATTTACATATGTGTATAAAATGTATATGATGTCTCTTTTTTTTTCTGAAAATCATATGAGACACATAAAATCTAGATGTTACCAGGCACTGATCTTGTAAGCAATATGAGGCTGTCTCTGGAAGTGATAACATCTTTTGGCATGATTGTCGGGGAATGTATTGAAGGATTTTCCCCCTGGAATACAACAATTTAAGAACTCTTTGTGTAGGTGAGCAAAGACGTTATGATTGCATCCTCATCACCTTGGAGACTCCACAAATATCATTATCATTTATCATCCTAGCTTTTAGAAAGCCTCACACTCACTTATATACCTCTCAATAGAAAACCGCTTCTATATCTGACCTAGAGAAATTAATTTTCAGGAGAATCTAGAAGGAGAAAACTCCTAATACTTGTGTTACTGTCTCATCATTATTTGAAGCGTCCTCCTCCAGCTCCCAACATGTTGTCATCCACAACTCATATTTTACTCCTAAGGTCCTTGCATACCCTGCAGAAGACAATCTAGAGCATCGTTCCCCCAAATCAGAGATCGAAGAGAAAGAAATCTCAGTTATGAATCCTTTCGTTTCATTTCCTCCTCCTCCTGAGATTGAAAAAGGTAAATCTATCCTCAATAATAGCAATATCCACTATACACTCAGTCACACTACTCTCAGTCTAGTTACTCCAACCACTGTGGTTTTGGCCCAAGTTCCTCCTGTAAATCTTAATCCTCCCCCATTAATCCAGATGGTTGTTTCAGGTTTCTTACTGAATAAATATGCCTCTCTTGATTTACCTCAACCCCTTAGTGTTATGCCTCTGGACTACCTAAATCTTAAAGCTTTTTCCTAGGTTCAATGGGGAGGATGAAAACACTTCACAGAGACACATTGAAACCTTCTGTGATTTTGCTAAGAATCTAAATGTAGAACAATTAGATGTGGTCCTGAGACTCTTTGTGTAATCCCATGATGGAGAAGCCAGAAAATGGTTTAAGGCCCTACCTAATGCGTCCATCACTACCTAGGAAGAACTTGAAAAATCTTTCACACAAAAATGGGGTGAAAAGAGAGATCATGAGTATGTCCTCACATAGTTTAATGCTATAAGGAAGAAGCCAGCAGAGGATATTTCAAAATTCATAAAAAGGTTCAATAAGTAGTATAATAACCTACCTATTAAGATAAAGCCTCCTCAAGCTGATTCTTGTGTAATATTTTTGGGAGCTTTTGAGTCTGAATTTGGCTTTACCCTAAGGGAGGGGAAGTCTCGTACCTTGGATCAACTCCAAGTTTATGCTCTTGAGGTAGAAGAAAATTTCACGTCGACAAGGAAGTCAAGAGGAAAGAAGGAACCTACTGAGAAGAAAAATGGGAAAGAAGAAAATTCATCCTTTGGACAAGCTAAAGAATTACCAGATCTTAAGTGGGAATAAATGGATAAACCCATTAAGATTTTATCTCATAAGGTGGTGAAGCTTGAGCTTGAGAACAAGAGTCTCCCAAAATAGAATGCTCAAGGTAACAAATGAGGTTATAACCCATAGTACAGAAGGCCACCATTGCAGATACTTCATAGGGAAAGAAAAGATTAACTCGATCAAATCCCTCCTCCTCTATATATAGAAGATTATTGGACAGCCACCAAATACACCTAAGATGCAGGGAAACTTGTATTCCTCCTTCTCTGAAGAGGAACAGGAAAGCATGGCTCACCATGAGAGGTGCCATGATAGAGAAGCAATAGTAAATGAGGAGGACATAGGGGATTATTGTAAACAATTTTTTTATTTCATACAAGAACCGCTACATCGAAGGTATGATCTCAGATCTTCAAAAAAGAGGTGGAGGGAACCTAAACAACAAGAGGAAACTACTCCCTACGATATTACCCCAGTGTTAAATAAAGGGAAAGGGAAGTTGAACCCTAACTCATCCAAAGTAAAAGTCTCCTTAAATAAGGAATGAAATAGCTCTGAGGAACACATAGAAGAGAAGGCACCTGTTCTAATAAAAGCTATCGGTGATAAAGAAAGAGAGGTAGAGGTAGGAGGAGAAGAAAAGGGCCAGTATGCATTCAATCTTCAGAAGGAACTCAAGATGGTAAAGATCCATGTTCCCCTAACTGAAATTCTAAAACATCCCACTTATAAAGCTCAAGTCTCCCAATTCATGCTCCCATCCACTGTAGTACTGACCCATGACTGTTTAAACCTTCAAGAAGAGAGACCAGTGGTTTTCTTTGGGCCTCATGTTGAAGAACTTGATCCTTCCACTACACCCTTCCATGTGACCCTGGTAATTCATGACCTATTATTGCACAACTCTATCTTGGACTCTAGAGCCTCTCATAACCTCATGACCTTAGCTGTGATGGAACAACCTGGCTTACATATCACTAGACCCTAGAAGGACCTATACTCCTTTGACTCTAAGAGGGTCAAATGCTTGGGAATGATAAAAGATCTGGTGGTAAACTTGGCTTCGATCCTGTGAAGAGCGTAGTAATGGGCATAGTAATGGTAGATATTCCCCCTTGATTCGGCATGCTCTTATCCAGGTCTTGGGGTTCCAATGTGGGGGCCTCTATCAAATTAGATCTAACTTATGCCACTATTCCCACTTTTGGAGGTGAAGAAAGGAGGTTGTACAAAGATTCCAAATTTGTAAAAATTGTGACCCCAGCTAAAGGTTCTAAAAATTCTCTAGTGTATGTAAAAGAAAGTGACCTCTCTTGCTTGCTCCTAGAATAAGATGAGACCATCTTAGAAGAAACTCAAGTACATCTAATGATGAAGTTAGATGACCAACACACATATAAAAACAAATTATGGAAATTATACTTTGATGGAGCGAATTCCAAAGAGGGAAATGGAGCAGGAGTATTGTTGGTAAGTCTAGAGGGCAACCTGATACCTCTCTCATTCAAGTTGGAGTTTGAGGCAACCAACGTGGCAGAGTATGAAGCATTTATCCTTGGGCTACAAACAATAAGAAATATGAATATTGAATGCTTAACTATGCATGGATACTCTGAGCTAATTGTAAAGCAGATATGAAATCAGTGCCAAGCTAAACACTCCAGCTTAAGGACTTACCATAATGAAGTATGGGATTTAATTGATAAATAATTCTTGGCCTTTAATATCCAATTTCTACCCAGAGAAAGAAATAGAATGGTTGATTCCCTCGTAGTAGAAGCAAGCAATTTCAAATCTCCTCAAAATTTGCTTCTCAGCTACGAGGTGGAGGTCAGACACGGACCCTCTATATCTGATAATGTCAAGCATTGGCAGGCATTCGAGGACGATGAGTAGATCAAGCGATTTATAGAAGTAGTTGGGGAGTTCACTAGCTCAACTATTGATCAAGGGGAGGAAAAAGATGCAAATCAAGAACCAACTTTGTGGGAAGACATAGTGGTTGGAAAAAAAATTCTACAACTAAAAGGGAATACTATTCCTCATGGGCTATTCCACTGGAAGTATTATTTAATAAGAATGATGTAGCATCCAAAATAATTTCTCCAAAGATGGACGAACAAGTAGAATATTGCAATATCGGCTCAGAAGATGAACCCCAGATGGTAAGACTATGGAATCCTCACACAATATAAACACATGTATTTAAATCTCTTCAGAATCTATAAGGATTTTTTTTCTTCGTCTTATGAGGATTTAAAAGAATTTGATACTAACATCATATAGCATAAGATTCCTTTAAATAGTGGAGTAAAATCATGCAAGCAAAAGCTCAGGAAAATTAATCCACTCTTACTCCCCTTTATTAAAAAATAAGTGAGGAAACTTCTATAGGATAAAATCATAGTGCCTTTAAGGTACTCAGAGTAGGTGGCCAACCTTGTCCCAGTCCAAAAAAAGAATGGAGAAATAAGGTTATGTGTATATTCTGGTAACCTTAACAAGGCATCTTTGAAAGACAATTACCCACTTCCCAAGATGGATTACATATTACTGAAGGTGGTTGGATTAGTGAGAATGTCCATGATGGATGGGTTCTCTGGTCACAACGAAGTGGCAGCCCACCTTGATGATCAAAAGAAGATTGTTTTCACTGCCCCTTGTGGAAATTTCATGTATGCTCGCATGCCTTTCAGTCTTATTAATGCAGGGGCCATATTTTAGAGAGCTATGGATATAGCTTTTGTAGGAGAGAAAAACAAGTTCGTAGTGATATATTTGGATGATATCACAGTCTTCTCTAAGACCGATGAAGAGCACATCCTCCACTTGAAGCTCACCTTTGATAAATGCAGGAGATATAGACTATCTTTGAATCCCAAGAAATCTCAATTTTCCCTGAGTGAGGGGAAGGTACTAAGACATATAGTAGCACAAGCAGGAGTGAAAATTGATCCCAAGCGAGTCGAAGCTATCAGTCACATTCCTCTACCTAGAAATAAAAAATAGGTCCAAGTCTTTTTGGGGAGAACCAATTTCTTGATAAGGTTCATGCCCAACTATGCAGAAATAGTGAAGGGTATTACAAATATGCTTAAAAAGGAAAACGAATTCAAATGGAGTGCTACTTGTTGAGATTCTTTTACTAGAATTAAAGAAGCTTTTGTTGAAGCACCGGTACTAGTCAGCCCTGACTACTCAACACCTTTCTATATCTTTTATTTTTCTTCTTCACATACTATTGCTACGGTTTTTCTACAGAAGAATAAATATGGTTATGAGCAGCCCATCGCCTTCTTCAGTCAGTCCTAAGGGATGTTGAGCTGAAATATAACATATTGGAGAAACAAGTGTATGCACTAGTCAAATATTTGAAGGTATTTTGAGTGTATGTGCTACATTCAGAAATCATAACATTTGTCCCAATGGCAGCGGTCAAAGACATCCTTGTGCAAGGAGACAGTGAAGGAAAAAGGGGTAGGTGGATAGCAAAGATACAGGAATATGAGTTAGACATAAAGCTTACTAAGCTCATAAAAGGTTAGGGGTTGGCCAAGATTTTATCAGAATCTAATTACCGAGCTTTGGGAATAAACCTGATAATAGAGGAAGGCAGAACAAAATTTCAGTACAACGAGATTAAAACATCAGAGAAAAAGATATGTGCTAAATATGAGGGGTCATCTTGGTATAAGAATATATCCATTATCTCTTGTTCTTGGGGTTCCCTCTAAGGATGGAGAAATCTAAATATAAGAATTTGAGACTGCACGCTCAAAATTATATCATATCCAATGGTAAACTCTACAGGAAGGACCCGACGGGAGTTTTGTTGTTATGTTTGGTAGAAGGAGAAAATCATAAAGTGATTGAGGAATTCCATGGAGGAGTTTGTGGAGGTCACTACATCTTGAAGACCACAACTCACAAAATCCTCAAGGCAGGATTCTACTGGCCTACACTATTTGGAAATGTTCATTTACAATTCAGGGCATGTTAGAGGTGTCAACTCTTTGCTGAGAGATAGAAACTTTGTCTTCTTCCACTGATCCCAGTGCATGTGGAATAACCCTTCAGATAGTGGGGACTAGACTTCATAGGAGAGATAAACCCACCTTCCAATGGCCAACATAAGTGGAAATTAACGACCATGGATTATTTCGCCAAGTGGTTAGAGGCCATCCCAGCTAGAAAAGCTACAGATTCAATGGTAATCAAGTTTATGGAGGATAACATATTAGATCGTTTTGGTTGTCCTATCAAAATTATCACTGACAATACTCAAGTCTTCAAAGCTACAAAATTCACCATTCTTTGTCAGAAGTTCAATATCATCATTGGGCACTCCATTACCTACTATTCTCAAGGAAATGGTTTACCTGAGTCCTCAAACAAAACCATGGTGAGAGTGTTGAAGAAGACCATCACCGAGAATCAGAGAAACTGGGACACCCAATTGAATTTTTACCTCTGGTCCAACTGAGCGACTCCTAAATGTTACATTGGAAAATCGCCTTTCGAGCTAGTGTATGATAAGGTTTCAGTCTTCCCAATCCAATTAGAAATAGAAATGGTGAAGTTAATACAAGAAGATGAGGAGGAGCCAAGTGCTTTGAAATGAAGGATAAACTAGCTGGTTGAGCTTCATGAAAATAGGAACAGGTGGGGACTAAATTGGAAAATTACCAACAGAAGATAAAATCCCTGTTTGACAAAAAGGCCAAGGATTAACCTCTTCAACCAGGGGATTTAGTTCTCCGATGGGAAGAAAAAGGTAAACATGGAAAATTTGATTCACTTTTGTTCGACCCTTTCAAAATTTCAAAAGAGAAAGGAAATAATATGTACCTGCTCGAAAATATAGAAGGTGAATCATTGGATCTACTAGTAAATGGTCAGTTCCTCAAACTCTATTTCCATAATTAAAGGTACCTGTGTTGCACTCATTGTAAATACTGGTGTGTGTCTTGTAATTATCATATGCAATTTCCATTTTTCTATTTAAAGTTCCACTTTCAAAATTCTCACCTGTTTAAAACGACTCCATGCCCAAAAAAGAGAAGTTCACAGACTCTAGGTTCTCAATGCATTGCAATCCAATGCCCCATCCCCAAGTGGAGCCAATGTTGTCACTCACTTCCAAATGTGTTTTTAATTGTCTAAAGTGAAAAAGAGAAGTAAATGTTGAAGCCATATTCCAAGCCATAGAAGCTTTCAAAGCTAAATAAGTCCCTCTTCATTGGATAGTGCTCAGAATAAGCTTTCTGACGGTATATGGAACTCCTCAAATGGACACTAGAATCAAAAGATATGGCATATTGAAATTCGAAGGTTTAATTGCCTTTGAAATAAAGGAGAAGAGTTTATCGGAGGTCCCTAGTAGCAACGAGGCAAGTAGAGCAAAGAGAAAACCAATGATCAGTGACCAACGATATTAGATATCGGAGGTTACAACAATCCCACATATTGGCGATTGCCAATTTCAGATGTTTGGGGTACAATGTATATCAACGATTAGTGATCACCGATATCGGTGAGGTTAGAGAAAACTTGCGATGGAGTGATCGCCGATATCGCAAATCTCATATCGAAAGGGTCTAGGGCTTTTCACATCAGCGTTCAGTGAATCAACATGCCACCAAGGTAACAACTCTAAAATTTTTGCGAAATGGAAATGTTCTGATATAGTGTAAAATCACCAGGAGGGCCGAAAACATTTTAACAAAGGATTTTAGTGAAAAACCAAGTATCGACGGGCCTTTTATCTCTCCTTCAAGGGGGCACATGGCAGAACACTATTAGATCTAATAAAGACATGGGGTATCTGACGCTATCATGATGTGGCAGTACGAATGACATGTGGCATGTTGATCTGGCATTTTCAGGGGTCCTATGGGGGCATATCCGGGTGACACATGTCACCACTCAAGAAGCGACATGTGGCAGTGATGACATCACTAATCAGAGATCAACGTTTGTAGGATGTGGCATGTTTTTACATCAAAGTTAAAACCCTGATTGCGATCTGTCGATAAAGGGTCTCCGATAAGGGGGCTGGCCTGCGATCATAAGGAGTCAAAGAACCAAGGGCTAAGAAAAAGGGGGGCAATCACATATCGGCGATTGCAACCATGGAGAAGCATGTAATTGACATTCTATAAAGGTGCATATTAGGGAAACACCCAATATCATGGGCCCAAAGTGTGGTGGATAGGTGGCATAATGCGGGTTGCATGAGTATGTGTGCTTTTTGTATCAAAACAATGGTTTGGTGGAGAACTTGTTAAATGTTTTTATTTGTTAAAGCCTTCACGCTAGCCCTCCCTTATCCTCTTTCCACATGGGCCAAACCATGTCACATATCGCAATCGCAAGAGTTGGGAGGGTGAAAGCAGAGGCAAGGATTAGAGATTCCTACTCTCTGAGCTTTGATATCGCAAAAGGGGCCCAGGCGCATATGTAGTATGGTCCTACGTATTATGCATTGGGACTAGTTACAATGCAATCTATCAAAGAATTGGCCCCCGTCCCAGCTAAAGAGTTTTTAGCTCTAGAATTCTTATGCCTTGAGTCCCTAGGTTTCTACCATGTAGTTTTCACATAAGCCCTCGAGGCTAAGGCATAAGGGGCCAAAGGAAATCGGCGATCACAACTTTATGAATCTTGTTCAGTTTCAAGTAACCGAACTGCCTGATCACTGATACACTTGTATTTTTGTTTCATGGGGCACGATTGGTTCTGTTGGCTTAATAAAGAATGTAAGAAGGGACGGATGAGTTAGCATCTATGCTCAAAATCTATTATGGCCATCATGGGTGATCGCTCCTGGTTCCTGTAAGTGAAGAATTAAAGTTGTTAAGACCAAAAGCGACAAGGAACCGGCTGAGAGAGTATGAGGCATAATTTAGCAGAAGCGTGTTTGGACCAGAGGCCAACAAAGAGAGTGGTATGGAGATACTTTTATAGGACTGTCATTTTAGTTTCACTAGTTAATTCTGTTTTGTTGATTTTGATTTCTATTGTATTATTTTTTATTTCCAAGAAAAATATCCTTCTGTTGTAATAATTGGAGGTGACAAAATCTGCATGCTAAGACAACTAGTCATGTAGACAATTGGAAGCTCTAGCCTGAGATATTTTGTAATTTTCATGTTCTCCCTATCCTTATAAAAGGGAGGAAGAAACACCTAGAAAATTTATTGAATCCTAAGGATTAACTACATGTTATTTCTGAGACTATTTGACTTCAAGACTTGCATCTTTCAAAATATTAATGAAATGGTGGTGATTCCTACATTCGAGTGCTACATTATGTTCCCTCTCTGTTTAAATTACATTATGTTCACATTTCCTCTCTGATTTCATGTAATTGTAGTTTCCTTAAATATTTCATATGTTCTTACAAATTCATTTGTATTGACTTGTTAATGCACATTCATGTATGTATCTTTGGGATTATATCTTTAAATAGCGCTCCATGAATCATAGCACCCAATCCTCTTTCATCCATTATGTATGTCTTTAACTCAGATAAGTGTATAATTCTTGAAGTTTCAAGCTCTATATGGTGATTTATTCTATCTCCTTCTCTTCTTTCATTACTCCACAAAAGCTAATTAAACTATAGGTCCTCGAACTACTCGGCCTCCACTAGTTCATACATACATTTCTGTGAATTGTATATGTGAAAGAGTGCCAAAAATACTTGTCTTATGTCCTTGGATGAATGAACTAACCCATGTTGTTTATTATATGTATTTACATATGTGTATAAAATGTATATGATGTCTTTGTTTTCCTTAAAATCATATGAGACACATAAAATCTAGATGTTACCAGGAACTGGTCTTGTAAGCAATATGAGGTTGTCTCTAGATGTGATAATAGTTACTCTTAGAGGTCTCCCTCCTATTTGGAAAATATTCATTACTACTATAAGAAAAAACAATGTCCTCCCATCATTTAATCAAATTTTTGGAAAACTTACACAAGAATAATCAAGGATGGTATCAAGAGAATTCAAAAACATGAAGAAAGAGATCCCGCTGCATATATCTCTCATGAAAAGGAGAAAAATGGAAGGAAAGGAGGTCCATTGAGAAAGCCTCCTCTTCAAAATGCAAAAAGAAAGAATGATCGAACATCATCTCATATTTAATGCTATAATTGTCACAAGAAGAGTCATTATGCTCGAGATTGTTCGGAGAAGAACAAAGGACCTCATTACAACACTAAAAGCAACAACAAAAAATACAATAATCAAAGAAGAAAATATGATCTAAGAAATGACCATGATAAAATATATGAAAGAAGAAGAAGAGAAACCTCAAGAAACCGTGAAGAAGATCTTCATCCTCAAAAGAAGTTAAGATTTTCCAAGTATGAAAATAATGTTGTAAATCAATATGAATACATTCTTATTTCTTCCCTTACTATTTCTTCTCCACCAGATTCATGTGATATTTGGTTGGTTGATAGTGGGGCCACTCATGATTTCTATGGATATAATTAATTTCTCTCTAATCTAATAGAGAGGGAGACTAAGCTGAAGATTATTCTTGGATACAACTCCACTCATCCCGTGAAAGGTTTTGGGTCCACAAAATTTCATTTGAATTCTAGGGAATCGGTTTTGTTTCATGATGTTATGTATGCACTAGGATTAATGAATAATTTGGTATCTATATCCACTTTGGAAGATAAATGGATGAGGTTTGCATTCATTAAGGTAAAAGTTCTGGCTTGGTTAGCTAGTTCACCTATGAGAGATGCATTCACATTGGGATCAAGATTTGAAGGAATTTATAGAATCACTGGGAGACCACTTCTAGCATTGGTTAATACTACTAATAATATAAGAAAGTTATGGCACCAAGGATTGGCTCATCTACATTATGATGCTCTTCCGAAATTGAAGAATTTGGTCTCTGGTATTCCCGATGTTCAATCCCAACATGATGGAGTATGTCCAAGTTGTACAAGTGGAAAGAAGACAAGAGGACCATTCCCCTCTATCGATAACAAGTCAAATGACATCCTCCATCTCATCCATTCTGATATATGTGGTCCAATGCCCATGTAGTCTATTGGTGGCCATCTCTACTATATCACTTTCATTGATGAATTCTCAAGAAAGGCATGTATATACTAATTGAAGCACAAGGATGAAGCCTTTGAAATATTCAAAAAATTCAAATCTTTGATCAAAAATCAAACAGGGAAGAGAATCAAAGTATTCAAGTCTGACAATGGTGTGGAATACATGTCAAATGGGTTCATATCGTTTTGCAGGAAAGAAGGAATCAAGAAGGAAATAATTGTTCCATATACACCCAAACAAAATGGATTAGCAAAAAGAAAGAACATGTCTATATTAGAAGTTTCTCGGGCCATGCTACATGATCAAAAGTTTCCAAATTTACTTTGGGGGGAAGCAACACATGTTGTTGTATATGTTTAAAACAAGGTGCCTCATCAAGCATTGGAAAACAAGATGGTCGAAGAAGTATTAAAAGGTGTCAAGCCTGACATTAGCCATCTACGTATCTTTGCTCTGTATATTTTCATGTACCGAAGGACAAAAGGAACAAGTTGGAAGCTACTGAAAGAAAAGGTACTCTTGTTGGTTATTGTAAAAATTATAAAGCATATAGAATATATATTCCTGGTCAAATGAAAGTTAAAATTAGCAGGGATGTAACATTCGATGAATATGTTTCTCTTGGTAAAGAAAAATACCTTCCTCCACCTCCTCCCCCCAAGAAGAGGAATGATGACAGGGATATTCTAGATCTTCCTTCTATGCTCGAGTCTGAGACGGATATTCTTGATGATCCCATGTAACCTATGGATCTTTTAGATCCTCCTCCAAGTGATCCTCCTACTAGGAAGATACCACTTTGACTTTGTGACACTCTACAGGATGTTGAGAGACTTGTTCCCATTGGAAGATCATTTAGAGAAAGGAAGCAACCATGCAGGTACCATGGATATATTATATCCATGAGAATTATGATTCAAATCGAACCTTCCACATTCAAAGAGGCCATAAAAGAATACATTTGGAAATATGCCATGGATGAGGAGTATGAACTTATTATGAAAAATGGTGTATGGGATGTTGTGCCGAGACCGAAGGGGAAATCTGTAGTGAGCTCAAAATGGACATTCAAGATCAAGCATGAAATTGATGGTAGCATTGAGAAATACAAGGCAAGGTTCATGGCTCGAAGATTCCCACAGAAAGAGGGAGAGGATTATGATAGTATATTTGTACCTATGGCTCGATACACAACCATCCATTCGATAATAGCAATTACTACAAGTCAAGTATGGACTCTTCATCAGAGGGACGTAAAGACTACATTCCTCCATGGCATGTTACAAGAAGAAGTTTATGTTGAGAAACCACAGGGATTCGAAGTAGAGGATCAAAAGACACATGTTTACAGGTTTAAGAAGACATTGTACGGTTTGAATCAAGACCCTAGAGCATGGTACACCCACATAGATAGTTATTTAGTAAAGTTGGGATTCACAAGAAGAAACACCGATTGCAACCTATACTTCAAGATAGTTCAAGGTATGCCATTTATTTTGTCTTTATATGTTGACGATATATTCTTGATAGGTAGTGAGCCACTGATGATCAAGTGCAAGAGGGAGATAGCCTCTGAATTTGAGATGAAGGACCTTAGACTCATGCACTAATTTCTAGGCTTTGAGTTGTGGAAAATACCAAGTGAGATTTTCCTTTCATAAGGAAAATATGTTGTGAAGTTATCAAAGATATTTGGAATGAAAAATGCAAGTCCATGGCCACGTCGATGGAAATGAACTTCAAGAATTTTTGTGGAGAAGTTGTAGGACCTGATCTAGAGAATCCATCTAAGTATAGACAATTGATTGGGGCTCTGATGTTCCTAATGAAGACCCATACAGACATATGTTATGCAATGATCACATATAGTCGATTCATGAACGAGCCTCTCCATTCAAATTATATCATTGCTAAACACATCTTGAGATATTTGATTCGAATGATCACACTTGGCCTGAGATATTCTGCATGTTCAACTTCATGGATACATTGATGTTGACTGGGAAAGAAATGTTATTGACATGAAAAGTATGACTGAATGTTGTTATAGTCTTGGATCTACCATGATATATTGGATGAGCAGGAAGCATAAGTACGTAACATTGAGTACCTCTGAGGAAGATTATATTTCCACTATCATGGCTAGTTGTGAAGAAGTTTGGTTGAGAAAGCTCTTTGGAGAGCTATTTGAGCAAGTCCTAGATACTAAAGTGATATATTGAGAGAACAAGAGTGGGATCTTGTTACACAGTATTTTTTCACGCCTCCTGCACTTCCCTGTGATATACCTTGAAGTGCTTGAAACATGATCATTATACAATATACTCATCAATGTATACAGCTCAGATCCCTCCTTTAACTTTGCTTGGAAAATATCTAGAGCTTTCCCTGAAGAAATGGCTCATGAAACCCTAAAATGAAGAACATCACCCTTATGAAGCTCAAAACCGTGATGAACACCTATTGTCCCTTGTTAAGCCATCAATGGCATTTCCCTATTCTCTCTCATACTCGCAATGGTCTCAAAAACAAAGTTTTCCCAAAGAGGATGAGAAGCTTTGTGATCTAGAAGCTTCCAAAGCAGCGAGCTGGAGGTGGTTTGCATAGATGAGGTCAAATCCTCCTAATTTGACCTCTTGGTATCATCCCTATGAGCTACCTCCTTGAGATGTGGGCCTAATCCTATCTTTGTATAAGTCCTAAGTCCCTTTCCTAGTCTATAAATTCATCCTCTCCCAATCACAAATGGTTGGTCATGTTAGAGGTTGGGTTGATCTACGTCCATTTGCACCGCTATGCTAAGCTTGTGCTTAGAGGTTATTCATTAGACTTGGAGAAGGAGTGTTGGATAGTTTATTGGCTTGGACTTGGATTACCACTCAAGGAGAGCCTTTCAACATCAAAGCTATGGTTGTAAGCTTCCCCTTAATTCTTTAAATAATAATACAATTGCTGGTTCATCTTCCCAAAATATATATGTTCATGTATGTATTGGTTTGGCATTCCTTGATTAGCTAAATAGATTATTATTGGATTTGCTATTGGTTTTGGCATGCTTTGTTGTCTCTTGGATGTTTGTGTAGGTACGTAAGTGCTTAGAGAAGCAAGAACAAGACCTTGAAACAAGTAGTTCGAGGATCTCAACAAAGGAAATCGGATTAGCATCATAGCAAGGTAGGCCTTCTCTCTTGTTCTACTTTTCAGTCATAATCTAGGAAGATGTCTAGTTGATTATCCCTTCAATTGCTAGACCCACTCATTAGGCTAGAGGGATTGCCTCTTTTCGCAGAGAGGATTAACCTTGTCAACAAAATAGTGACTCCACGGGGGAGCATATGACCCTTTCTATCCAATCCTTCACCCTGATCTTTTGTCTAGTTTGACCAACCGTCGATTTTTTGGCTTGTCTACATCAATATGGGTTTATACCATCGCTGGTTACTGCCTTAGAGTGCTAAATCTAGATTTTTTCTTGGAATCTTTTTATTTTTTTCTCAAATTCCTCGCCCATTGTGGGTTTACCCTTAATAGTCGCAATGGCATCGCAGTTTTTACCTTTATAGTCATGACGATCGCGATTTTTACCTTTACAGTCACGATAAAAATAAAAATAAATCTTCATTTTTTGGTCGTGTTGAAATCATCACTACTTTTGATATACAAAGTAGTGAGGCCATCGTGGGTTTGCCTATGCAAAGTAGCGATAATCACGGGTTTGGATATATAAAGTAGTGATGATCCTTGAATGTGAGAAGTTTTTAGGTTTATTCCTAAGAATCCAGTGTGTCTTGGCCCCTAAGGTTTTTTCCCATCCTGTATGCTTGGATTTGTCAAATTTTGATTGATTTCCTTGATTAATTTTCAAAATTTGTCTCGTTGGCTTCGAAGTGAAATCTAACTAAATTCTAGGGTTTCTAGTCATGGTCATTTCTTACTGCTTGTTGGTTTCGTTGAGATGTTTGTTTTGTTGATTGATTGAGTGTTGTTTCCTATGGAAATCATTGGAAACATCGTTTTTCATTTGTTTTAGCTTGTATTTCAAAATTTACTTTTCATGAAAATGCATTAGATTAGTTGCATTGAAAAAGTTATTTTTTGAGATTCATCATTGAGAATAGATTAAATTTTTTCAGTCATTGAAAGCTAAAAACTATATTAGGTGCACCAAATCATTCAAAACAAAAAGAAAAGAATTATTCATCCAAATTCATCTTAGTAAACTAAAACCATTTTTCTTTTGAAAAGTTGCATTTAGGATGGTGAAAAGTGGAAATAATTTTTACTTTTGGCATTGCATTTAGTGAAATGAAATATTAGATTTCATTTTCACATTTTGCATTTGGAAGACAAAAGTGAAAGTTAGTGGAAGGAATTTTTCATGATGCATTTTGTTTGATGCATTATTGATTGAAACTTCTTCCCTTGATTAGTCTAGCTTTCATTAAAACAAAAGTTTTCTTTTTCTCATATAGCTACATCTTAAGTGTTCAGGTAACATCATTAAGGCCTTGAAACCAAAACATAATTCCAAGATCAACTTTAAAATCTATCAATTAATCTGAGCATTTCAAACATTAGAGCTTCATACTTAGTGGTCTAGGGTAGAGACATCTTCAAGCGTCTTTAAAACTTAGCAGCTGTCATTCACTCTTGCATTAGACAGCGCTAGCATGGACTTGTGCTCCCCGTACCGTCGAGTATATAAAGGGAGACCGTCATAGGTTGCAAACTTTTACCCATAGGGAGCTGATTTTGCCACCCTATAAACATGATACACTGAACACGGCATTTGGGGAGATTTCCTACACATACGTTAAGTCCTTGGTAAATTTATTTGCTAAGGTGTATATTGCAGTTCATGTTACTTGGTACTCCATTTACCTAGATTCACCTGAGTAGTCATTTTGATCTTTTCTGACTCTTTAAATTTGAAAAGGTCATCAAGAAACTTGTCCTTTCAAGCTTGCTAAACCAACGAAAGTGACTAGAGTCACGTTTTCATCCTTTTATTGACTCTTAAAATATGAAAAGGCCAAGTTTTTGTCTCAAATTCTAAAATAAATTAATTGACCGCAGAACAACATCCTTCCTATGGAAATACTCCTTAGTAGATCTTAGGTTGATACCAATGGAAACATTTCCCAACTTTACTAGTCAAGGAAACCCCTCTGACGGGAATCCTAGTGCTTTTCCTTCTTTCGGTAATACTGGTGCTCCATATATGGAGATTTTGTCCCTTCCTGGATTGACCATTAGTCTTCGAGTTTGGTTATTTTTGACCTCGGTGGTTCCAAGTGTCCAAACTTCTTTTTAACTAAGTTCTCCTCCACCTGAACAAGATCAACCTCATGTTGATCCTAAAGTTGACCCCTTCCCTTCTTCACCTCATTCTTCCTCTTCGCCTAGTCAAAGTATAGATTCTAGTAATCAGGAAGATAAGAAGAAGAAGAAGAGGATGAAGAAGAAGAAGAAAAATAAGCAAGGGGGCAACCAAGCATCCATTTGCTACAAGTGAAACTGATGTAGAAAAATATTCCAATCAGCCGCGGGAAGTAAAATTCCCTTGCATGTTATGTAAGGGTGACCACCTTCTTCGGAATTGTCCTGGTATTCCCAAGGTCTTAGAAGTGTGCTCTATAGGTTCACATCGACCTTTGTCATTAGCCTCTGGTGATCATGCTGGTGATAAAACTTCAACCAGTAAATCTCATGGAAAAAAGGGACAAGTCAAATTTCCTTGTAAGTTGTGTGAAGGTAATCATCCCATTCACCTTTGTCCTCTTATGGATGAAGCTTCCAAAGAGTTGTAAAACCTTACAACTTCTCAACCTTGTCTTCTGACTGCGTATCAAAAAAATTCCCTTGATCATTCACTAGTTGATCCAATGATTGATCAAAATTCATCTTTGGTCAACCCCGGATCCTCTATGAAAGTGAGTCTCATGAGTTCATTCTTAACCAACAATTGGTTGAGAAAATAGTAGACTTGACTCCACCTTCAGTTAATCGTACCTTTTCGGTAAAGGGTAAACCTCATTCTTCTCAGGTTCTTCTGGTCTCTTCAATTTTGAATGAACTGGAGGTAAATCCTCCTGTTCCCTAGGTGCATGAGAGAATTTCTCCTCTTCCCATCGAGCAAGAAGTCAAATCTCATGTTCTTATGGCACCCCCTCTGAGTAGTTTAGTCACTTCTTTTGATTGGAGCCGACTGGCAGGATATTGCCTTCCATCTTATGTGCCTTTCTAGATTACAGTATAGGCTTATCATATGGTTGTACCTAGCATAGTCATAGATGAGGGCACATTTATTAGCATCCTGTCCTCAACTACTTGGCAAGTTGTAGGTTCTCCTTAGCTTGTCCCCATCACCCAAAATCTTTTAGCTTTTAACAGAGGAACCAATCAGCGGTTATGGATCCTTCCTAAGTTACCTATTACTTTGGGAGGGAATGCTATCTACATAGACGTGATTGTTGTCTAAGGCCCTTTAGATTTTAATCTACTCCTTCGTCGTTCCTATGTTTATGTCATGGGAGCTCTTGTTTCTTCTCTCTTTCAAGTGATGTGTTTCCCGCATGAAGGAAACATTGTGATCATTGATCATCTTACATTCATTGGTCCTTAATCAAATCCCACTCAACCATCATCCCTAAATGGTTCTCATATGAAAGCAGTATCATCCCTGCCACAGGTTAATTACATGGCCCCCTGTTCCATGCCCACATCTACTAACGATCTAGTAGGTGATGTAGTACACCATGTACTGGGGACATTGGAGCCCGATTTTTCATTTGGATCCCTGGACATGTATCCCTTCCAGAGTGTTGTTCTCCCTTCTGATGAGAAACTCTTGGAAGCCATGGCCTATTTTGGTTTGTGATCAAAGGGAGATGGAGAAAAGTTCCTCGTCTTGTGTCAAGATCGTTTAAAAATGAAACAAGGACCCTGGAGGAGAGGTCCTTGTCTTGTGCCAAGCTCCTTTAAAAATTAAACAAGGGATATGAGGATAGTTCTTTTAATATGTCAACCTCGCTAAAAAAATGAAATAGGTCTCCATGAGCATGGTTCTTTTCCTATGTCAAGCTCATTAAAAAATGAAACAAACCCCCTTCTAGTTTGAGTCTTTGATTAGATCTCATAAAATCCCAGTCGAGTCTTTCACTTGATCTCGTAAGTAAAACTTCATTCCATCTACCTGTTAGTAACCAATAGTCTACTTAGGTTAACAAAATGAATCTTAGGGGGCATGTGCCTCGAATCGAGTCATTATGCTGGGGGCATGAAAACTTATCTCAAGCATAGTTTATCTTTGTTTCAAGCTTGTGTAAAAATGAAACCAAATCCAAGCATAGTTTGTTTCCGTTTCAAGCTTGTGTAAAAATGAAACCAAATCCAAGCATAGTTTGTCTCCATTTCAAGCTTGTGTAAAAATGAAACCATTCCCACTTTACATCTTGTGATTTCCATTTTTATCAGCCGATGTTTTGCCAGATGAGCCTTGGTTTTTTCATTCCATCGTCACCATCTCTTTGGCTGATCATATGCTTTCACTTGGTTGTTTTACCCTTACCTGAGGAACATCTTCGATGAGTAGTTTTATTATCCAACCCCTTAACCATTACATGTTTTGAGCCGCTCCATCATGACCAGAACTAGTTTCTATCCTTTTTTACCACTCGTTCCTCCAGGAGGAGTCTTCTTTCAGCTCTTTTTAGACTCAAAAAATATGAAAATATTACCGAGTACTTTTCATTTCGAACTCGTTAAAGTAAATGAATTGACGTATACTTAGTATAAGTTTAACCCTTTTCCAGACTGAGATAGACTATTGTATGAAAAAGGAACACCTTAGTCGAACATGGCTAGGAGGTTCCCTCAAATATTGTTTTCGGATTCGAGGGACAAATTACAAAAAGTGACATGATTGAGTTTTCTTTTTCGTTTCTTTTTCAAACTCTCTAAACATGAAAAAGATACCGAGTTATTCTTACATCGAACTGGTTAAAATTTTGCGATGAAAGGCTTGTCACCATGACGAGACCGAGTTTCTTCTTCCGAGGACTTGTAAAAATTACTAGGATGGATTCATCCAAAGGATGGACTTTTATGAAAAGCATATGGTATCCTCTTCAAGCTTATGTAAAAATAAAGAGGTACTCGCTACAAATAGCAAGGGAAAATGAAGATGAGACATCCTTTGTATAGGCAGCATGTCTCTCTTGAACATGACACTCTTCTGCTCTCGTGTTGGGTTTGGGATATCCTCACTCAGTCACTTGTCCTCTAGGGGTTTGGGTGATCCATTTTGCCTCTCATTTGACTATTCCACACTGTCATCATGACCTTTAGTCCTGTGTTGAGTTAGATGCTACCACACTCTGGAGTCGTGTCGCTAATATGTTTAAGAGAAGTCGAATTTGCAGTTATTTACCTATACATTGTTTGAGTCATTGCTATAGTCCTAAATATCATTCCACTTTATTCCTTGTTTCATGTCGATGATGGGGGACTCATCATTGCCCTCCTTCAACAGGTCACTTCCTTTCAACTTCAGCTCACTATCTAGGAAGATGACTTAGGAACTCCCTTTCAGTACCTTAGAGTTGGCATGCCTTAATGGTCAGTTCTTCGCATCTGACAACAATTCTTTATTATTGGCTTTCGATCTGGTGATTCCACAAGTGTTTGACCTCAACTTCATTATCACATTCATGGATTGTACTATTGTACCTTGAGGAACATTGTCATTATTTGTGGTTTCTATCGTACCGATTAACGGTTCACATCATTGACTAGTAATCATGTGGTTTTCTATCATGTTTGACTTCAACACATTTATTTGCATGTTGGGATTCGTACATTGATGGGGTCGAGATGGAGCGCAAGACCCTGAATCTTGTCTGTTATGGCTCAGGATGCAGGGAGTTTTATGTTATTCATGATTGTACACATGTTTCTACTATACGGATGGCTGTCACCATACCATGAGACATTATATTCATGATGATCCTTGTTATTTGGATGGTTATGCCCATAACATGAATCTTTTATGTAGTCTTCTTCATTCAGATGGTTGCGTCCATGTCATGGATTCATGTCTTGATCTAAGATATGTATATGTATATGCGTCCTTGATTTGCAGGTCTCCTGACAGTGCGTGTCCTCGTCCTTGCCAAAATTGCGTAAAGCATTTTAGCGATCACTCCTCATTCTTCCTTCATGCTTTAGGGAGCATCTATTACACAGTATTTTGTCACGCCTCCTGCACTTCCCTGTGAAATACCCTGAAGTGCCTGAAACATGATCATTATACAGTATACTCATCAATGTATATAGCTCAGATCCCTCCTTTAACTTTGCTTGGAAAATATCTGGAGCTTTCCCTGAAGAAATGGCTCATGAAGCCCTAAAATTAAGATCATCGCCTTTATGAAGATCAAAACTACGATGATCGTCTGTTGCACCTTGTTAAGCCAGTGATTGCATTGCTCTGTTCTCTCTCATACTCCTGATGGTCTCAAAAAGGAATTTTTCCCAAAGAGGATGAGAAGCTTTGTGATCTAGAAGCTTCCAGAGGGGCAAGCTGGAGGTGGTTTCGCATAGATGAGGGCGAATCCTCCTAATTTTACCTCTTGGTATCATCCCTATGAGCTACCTCCTTGAGATGTGGACCTAATCCTATCATTTGAGAAGTCCTAAGTCCCTTTCCCAGTCTATAAATTCATCCTCTCCCATTCCCAAATGGTTGGTCAGGTTAGAGGTTGGGTTGATCTATGTCCATTGCACCCGTATGTTGAACTTGTGCTTAGATGTTATTCATTAGACTTGGAGAAGGAGTGTTGGAGAGTTTCTTGGCTTGGACTTGGATTACTACTCAAGAAGAGCCTTTCAACTTCAAGGCTATGTTTGTAAGCTTCCCCTTTATTCTTTAAATAATAATACAACTCCTGGTTCATCTTCCCAATATATATATGTTCATGTATGTATTGGTTTGGCATTCCTTGATCAGCTAAATAGATTATTATTGGACTTTCTATTGGTTTTGGCATGATTTGTTGTCTCTTGGTTGCTTTTGCAAGTAAGTAAGCGCTGAAAGAAGCAGGAACAAGGCCTTGACACAAGCATATCGAGGATCTCAACAAAGGAAATCAAATTAGCATCAGAGCAAAGTAGGCCTTCTCTCTTATTCTATTTTTCAATCATAATCTAGGAAGATGTCTAGTTGATTGTCCCTTCAGTTGCTAGACCCACTCATTGGGCTAGAGGGATCGTCTCTATCCGCGAAGAGGATTAACCTTGTCAACATATCCATTTGGCGAAGAATCATGAATTTAATGACAAGTCTAATCACATAGAGATATGATATCAATTCATTTGAGACATGGTGCAGAGAGGAGCCATTAGACTCCATCGCATATTGACAGATGAGAATATTGCAGATATTCTCACCAAGGATTTTTCAAAAGGGAAGTTCTTGGTATTCCAGCTTGGACTAATGAATGTGATCCCTCATGATAAGGGGAAATATTGATCAGGAATAATGAATTGACTTATATCATTTCATAATATGCAGTTTTCAATGTCTGTAATTTAATTTTAAAATGACCCTAACATGGTCATATTTAAAATTAAATTTATGATACTAACTTTTGGTATGGTTTTGTAGGTCTAGGGCTTGACTATTGGAACCTCTATTTCTGATCCATTTGCTTCAACAAAATGCCTAGGGTTAATATGATGTGGTATATGGAATATGAAATGAATATGTGGTATATGGAGAAATATGGTATATGGAATGATAATTAAATGGGTAGGATAATGGATATGGAAATGAATAGGAATAGGAATATAATGAGTAAAATAATGAAGGTAGTGAAATGTAGGTAAGATATGCATATCAAGTATTAAATTAATCTTAACAATCTCTAGAAAAATTTTAAAAATTGAAATTTCAAGAGCAAAAAATTTTTACTCACTGTCCTTTACTCCCATAAAGTATTTGATGATGTCTTTTGGTCAAATGATAGGTGATAATGTCTTTGATGGATCTTCTAGGATATATTTCAATGTATAATTATTCTTGCTTCATGTTTTCGCATCCATCATTGATTCAGGATCTTTGATTGTTGATGTTGTTCAAGTCCCTTCTGCAATTTGTACTTGATGATTCAGGTCCCTTCTAACATACAATTCAAGTTCCTTCTTCAATTTTGGAAATCGTCAAAATGTTGGGTGATTTAATTTTCTGTTAAATCCCTATTATTTAATTGTCAACCTGGGGGTTTCGTAAACTTGGAAGCAAGCCAAAATATATGGGACCTCAGATGAGACTTTTTTAGGAGGATTGTTTAGGAAACATTTTCTTTTAAGGTCATTTTCATTTGGGGTTAGATGCATTTAGGCATTTTTCATTTAACTCTATTTGTATTTTCATATAGAAAACATAGAACATTAACATCAAGAACCCTCATTCATAAAAACAAAAAAAAACAAACAAACAAACAAACAAAATCTAATTACAAAAACAAGATCTGAAGAGATTTGTGCTATGACAATTGAAGAAAATAAAAAAACTAAATATCACATTCAAATTTGGTTTCAACTAGTCAGTCTTCATGATCATGTCCAAGAACTCAATAGGGTTTACTTTTCAAACTTGGATATGAGTCTACTCATGATCTTGTTGCGCAAATGGATGCATTGGAAATTCTCTTATACTTAAGAGAATGTTTGATTTCTTTTTCAATATAATAGGAATAGCAACTAAAAAATAATTTTTTGCGATTTTTAGGATAAATTTGCAATTTTGTGGTACAGTAAGAACCACCCATTTACTAACCCTTATGTGGGGTGTGTAGCCTGATTATCTTCTGTATTCAAAGGTATCACCACATTGGACCCTAGTTCGTAATGGGGCGACAACGCCGCCTGTAAAATATTCGCTACAGGGGGGTCTAGGGGGGTGGCTATGACCTTTGGGAGCCCCCCCTAGCGGGGGGGTCAGGGGCAGTGCCCCCGAAGTTAAGAATAGATGTAAAATTGCCTTGTAAAATGTTTTAATTTCATAGTCAATCTGGGTCATTCATTAGGTGGAGATCTGATAGTAGAAGTTATGTTTAATTTAATGTTTTTTGCCCTAGAAGGCAACCCCTCGCTATATATGAGCGAATCGTATTGCGTCTATGCATATCTATATTCTGAGTGAGGAAGAGAGAGGAGAAGATAGCGAAGAGGGAATTACAGCGGATCTGCTGTAGGTTGTATCTCTTCAGTTTTTTGGATAATATAAAAAGAAGGACTGGCTGTTTCTCCATGGACATAGGCCAAACTGGGTGAACCACGTATATCTGTGTCTCTCTTGTTTTATGCGTTTTCTATGTTTATATTTCTGTAATATTTTATGTGTTCCATTGCTCTGTAATATATAATTCTCTAACAACTGGTATCAGAGCCAAAGGTCTATTTGGCTGATAAACTCGTAGGAGATAAGGGTTCTTGGTTCGAGTGGGAGCAATGGCGGAAGATGGTAGGTTTAGGGTCGAAAAATTCAACGGCCAAAACTACCAGCTGTGGAAGATGCAGATGGAAGATTATTTGTATCAGAGAGATCTGTACCAACCATTGAGCGAAAAGACAAAGAAGCCGACGAGTATGACAGACACAGAATGGGATATTCTCGATAGAAAGGCACTTGGAACAATACAGTTGTGCCTAGCAGCATCGGTAGCATTTAATATTTCAAAGGAAATGACAACAGAGGGTTTAATGTTGACATTGGCCAAACTATATGAAAAACCCTCGGCCTCAAATAAGGTATTTCTTATGAAGCGTTTATTTAATATGAAGATGTCAGAAGGTGGATCTGTTGCTGATCATTTAAATGAGTTTAATACAGTTACCAGTCAGTTAAGTTCTGTAGGGGTAACTTTTGATGATGAAGTTAGGGCTCTGTTATTTCTGTGCTCATTGCCAGAAAGTTGGAATGGTTTAGTTATGGCCATTAGTAACTATATCTCTGGATCTAGTACTTTAAAGTTTTATGATGTTGTCAGTGCAATCCTTAGTGAGGAAATGCGACGGAAAAGCTCCGATGAGACATCAGGTAATGCTTTGACTGCAGAGACTAGGGAAGAAAAATGGAAAGAGGAAAGAGCCCTGGATATCGCAGTAAGTCAAGAAAAGGCAGATCCATGTCCAGATCAAGGATAGTGTACTGGAAATGTGGGAAGAAAGGAAACCTGAAGAAATATTGCAAGTCTCGAAAGGGAAAAGAAGGAGACACACAGCAAGAAAATAATCATGAAGTGAATGTAATAGGTGATGTGTTGCAAGATGCTTTGATTCTTTCATTAGAAAATATTATTGATGCTTGGGTGGTAGATTCAAGGGCCTCATTCCATGCCACACCTGATAGGAAACATTTTTATGATTATGTTCAAGGAGATTTTGGACAGATTCGATTGGGTGATGATAAACCCTGTAAAATCATTGGAATGGGTACAGTTTTCATAAAACAGAAAAATGGAAATCAGTGGCTATTGAAAGAGGTAAGGCATGTTCCAGATCTAAAGAAAAATCTGATTTCAATAGGGCAGTTGGGAGGTGAAGGTTGCGTAACTAGTTTCACAGATAAAACCTGGAAGGTCACTAAAGGATCCCTGCTAATATCGAAAGGAGGAAAGGTTGGTACATTGTATCTATGAAATGGTATTTCTAATTCTATTAATGCTTTAACCTTTACAGGAGAAGGTACAACATTGTGGCATCATAGGCTCGGGCACATGAGTGAGAAGGGGATGCAGATTCTTCTATCAAGAAATTTGTTGCCAGGTTTGAAGCAAGTTGATTTAAAATTCTGTGAGAATTGTGTTTATGGAAAACAGAAGAGAGTCAGATTCCTTAGAGTTGGGAAAGAAAATAAGAGTGAAAAATTAGAGCTTGTGCATACAGATGTATGGGGACCTGCTCTAGTATCATCTCTTGGTGGCTCCCATTATTATGTTACTTTTATTGATGATGCAACTACAAAAACTTGTACTTATTATATTCGAAATAAATATGATGTGTTTGATATTTTCAAGAAATGGAAAGCTTTGATTGAAAATGAGACAGGGAAAAGGTTGAAGTGTCTCAGATTAGACAATGGAGGTGAATATTGCAGCAAAGAGTTTGATAGATATTGTTCAGAGAATGGAATTCGTAGAGAGAAGGCAGTTTGAGGAATACCACAAGAAAATGGTGTGTCAGAAACGATGAACAAGACAATCATGGAGCATGCAAGGTGCATGAGATTGCATGCAGGATTGCCTTTACAATTTTGGACAGATGTTATAGATACTGTTGTTTATCTAATAAACAAAGGGCCTTCAAGTTCCTTGGATGGTGGTATTCCAGAGGAGGCATGGATAGGTAAAAAGGTAAAGTACTCTTTTTTAAAGACTTTTGGTTGTGAAGCCTTTGTCCACATTAATAAAGAAAATAGAACAAAGCTTGAGGAAAAATCAAAGAAATGTACCTTTATTAGATATAGTGTTAATGATTTTGGTTATCGCTTTTATGATTATGAAAAACACAAAATCATTAGGAGAAGAGATGTCATATTCAATGAAAATGTTTTGTATAAGGATTAGCTGCAGGAAAAGAAACAGGAAAAAGAAAATAGAGAATACACAGTGCTTGATGAGATCACAGGAAAAGTGATGTTGCCTGAAAATCATAATTATCAACAACCACAACAGCAACAAGCACCTCAAACACCTGAAAGTGGTATTAGAAGATCTACCAGGATAAGTAGACCCCCTGAATGATATTGTCCTTCATTATATTATGTATTGTTGACTGGTTCTGGTGAACCAGAATCTTATGAAGAAGCAATACAGGTAGTGTTATCACTCAGGTTGTCCCCAGGTTGGAGTAAGGGATACGGCCGAGGTAACCACAAACCAACTTTGGATTGCAAGTTCTAGCCCACTTGCAATCAGAGAGGGCTCTCTCTTTCAGATTTAGCTATGTTTAAAAGGATTTTAGGCTAGGTATTGAGTTCAGAGGGTTTTTGTTTTGTTTTGGTGGGAAAATTGATGTTTCAGGTAGAGAGGCAGAGCACAGTCTGAGTGCTTCAAACCATTGGGCGTGGAGTCGAGGAGGAGGACTGCTGGTGCATTTCCTTGGTCACAATAAGGGGAGGTGGAGCAAGATAACTGTGCATGAAACAATGTTTCAGGTTTAAATGATGGAAAGAATGCTAAGTAACGAGAGGCAATTAAGAATCTCTCAATCAGCTTAACAGATGGAGGTAACAGAGCTCTACCTAGGGGCAGTGAAGAATCCCTAGATAATTGGCAAACACAGGTGAATCGGGGTAAATATGAGCCAGGAGGAATTCATATTCATAACCAATTCATTCAGAGGAAAACATAAAAAAACAGCAGAAACTGAGCATGGAGTGTATTTAAACAGATTCTAAGCTATTCTTTCTTTCTGCTATCTAGATAGTGGTAAACAATAAAACAGAGGTAAGATGCACTTATTGTTTCGGGCTGCAGCACAAGAATTCCATCTTCATATCATCAAAACATTCATTTACAACAGACAGTTTCCTCTCCAAGCTTTTAGCAATCTTTGGTTATATAAAAACTCAGGTATACAATGCGAGTCTCTCGTGAAAATTCTCAATTTACCAACCCTTGTAACAATGCTGAGGGCGGTATAAATAGGGAAAAAATCTCTACAACTATTTTTATTACATCTTGACCTAAACAGGTCATAAAGAATGATTAATTTTACCTAATCCTATCTGTAATAAATACAAAAAATATCTCGGGCTGTGCTGAGGGCGGCCGTATCAAAACTGAATAAATTGTGTTTGTCCTCAGTGGCTTGGTGCAGTGTTTTCTGAAATAAATGTGCATGGGTTTCTTCTTCTTCGCTGTCTGGTGGCTTTGAATGCCTTAATTGTGATTTGAGGGCAAGGATGGGCTTACGCCTCCTGACTTGACTTCTCTGAGGGACTCATTAATGCACAGGTGCTTCGAGCCCCTAAAAAATCTTCAGCTGATACTCTTTGGCTCTTCTTCTTCCTCTGATACTCTTTGACATAAATTGGGATGCTGTTTTGATGTGATGTGCGTTAAATCAGCATTTAATGGCCGTTGTTCGGCTCTGTCTTCCTTAAAACTGTCTTCGGCTTCTTCCTGAATGCTTCGCGGAGAAAAATGGGTCATTCGGCGCCTTTCGGGCTTGCTGGGGGCTGCGTAATGAAAAGATTCCCTAAAGATTCCCCATTCAGGCCTATTTTATCCAGCGATGAGCGATTTGTGCTAGGCGCAAATCGCTCATCAAAAACTGCCTCAGAAACTGATTCCGGGGCTCCGGAGTGCGATTTTCGCCCTTCGCGCCAAAAACTGATGATGACGTCAGCATGACGTCAGCAGGTGGGACCTCGTACGGCGAGTGACGTCAGCATGATGACGTGGCAGGATGACGTCAGCATGATGATGTCATCACGTACGGAGGTGACGTGGCAGTACGGTAGGTCTAATGATGTGGCAGGACACGTGGCAGGTGACTCAGCGGTACCATGGCAGGAGGGCCATGCAAGCGGATGACGTGTCATGGTGACTGGGCAGGGGGGTGATGCAGGCAGGTGATGTCATTGCGCAGGAGTGGTAAATGGTTTTGGGCGCACCGCCTTAGCGCCTGGGCGGTTTTGGGGGGAGGGGCTCCGCCACAGCCCAGAAGGCGACGCGTGGCGGGAGTACGATGGCAATACCGCCCATCTCCCGGATGCTAACCTTCGGGCGCGTTGGGAGACGGGAAGGCCCGCCAGTCGTTGATCTGGGCACAGGACGATCGGATGGCTGGCGGGAAGGATGGGGCGACGGCGAGTTAGTGGGCGGGGATATCCGCGGGAATATTCCGATTTAAATATAGCGTGGTGGGGCTTTTAGACTTAGGAAAAGTGGGTTATAGGGTTTAATGAGCGCGGGTTAATGTTTTTGCGCTCAGGACTTTAGTACAAGGGGTAAAACATGGGTTTTTTAAGGTTTTAGGGCTAGGGAAGAGGTTATTAATCTGGCCAGGTGTCAGATTAATCCCTGCTATGACTTGGATGGGCTAAAAATAGCCCCAGATGGACTATTTTTCCCCGGACTTAGAAGAGAAATGGCTATATTGCCAGGGAAGGGATATTTACATAGGGGAGTTTTATATACATAGTTTACTAGGGGAAGGGGGAAAACTGATAGGGAGTTATATACTAGAGTTAGTAGTTAATATGGAAATGATAAACAAGCGCTAAGGTAAGGGACCTTAGGCTAATTTTGGGGAGAAGAACTTGTAAAGAACTGAAATCCTTGAGCGAAGCAGATCTCCACTAAGGCAAATGACATGGAAAATGATGAACTAAGAGGAACCAAGCAGATCTTGACCTCTTTGGGAAATTAGTAAGTGACTTGGGAAATGAGAAGAAGGGGAAGTTAGTTATGTCTAGCTCAAGCTCCTGCAGATGAAAAACTATCTGCAACTGTGATCTGAAGAGATAAAACACTTTGTAACACAAAATTGATCATAAATCATCATTCTGCAACCACACAGCTACCTACCCAGCCTACTCACCTAACATTTTTTCTTCTTTTGATTTGGGTGCACTTAAACTTGCAGACCCAGCTTTAGAATTTTTTCTTTTTGAATGATTTCCTATCTAAATCTATACTTATTTCTTCCAGGGCCCAGATTAAGCAGTTGGGTCCCTTTGATTCTCTACCTATCTACAAATCTGCCAAGATTAAACTGTTTGGACAGATATCATTCTCTACATTCTAAAACAGGAAATTGAAACCTAGGGAGACCAAGATTAAACTGTTTGGACCTCCCTTAAATGAAAACTCTTCAAAACTGGAACAACTCATCAAAATTGGAATCAGTAGTGGCATTTGGACTAGAACACTTTATGGCTTTTTTCCTTGGTCTCTCGTGGAAATATGGAACACTGCAGCTTGCAAAGTATGACATATTTGGCATGTAAAAATGTTAATCATGAAAGATGAAACCCTGTTGCAACAGGAGGTTAACAGTGGCTCCACTTGGGGATGGCTTTTCCTTGTGAAAAGCCAAGAACAGCAGGTCTGACTGCCTTGATCTTCTCTTTGTTGCTGTTGACTGGAAACACTTCTTCGTTCTGGCTGCTAAAAATGTAAAACTTTGAACTATGAACAACCTCCTCCTCAACTGAATTACTGTGAACTGTGCAGCATCGCCTGCTTTCTTCTACGTGCTTGATAATTATGTACAATGCTTTGACTGTAAACAGTTCTTTTTCTACCATGAATTGCTTGTAATGTGACAGTTTTTCCTCTTGTTATTGTGTTTGAAACTAGTGTAGAGACAGAGCTTTAAGAACTGGGCTACTTGCATCGGCTGTATCTTTACAAAACTTCCTGCTGTTCCTTAAACAATCGGCCTGCTTATAAAAATGAAAAACAGAGTGCTGATATATACAAATAAGACTGTACAAAGATATATACAAAACTGCATTGTGTCCCTTAAAAGGGGTCATGGTAATGTGTCAGCATACGGCCATTGACAGGGCCTTCTTCAGCAGAACTATCCTCTACAGATTTGAGAAAATATGTGTTATTTCCCTGAACAGCAGAAACAACGAATGGACCTCTCCATAAAAAATCAAACTTTGCATGTTTTCCCTTGTCTTCTCTTCTTGAGTCCCACCTCAGAACTTTGTCACCAACATTGAAATCCTCAGCTTTAGCTCTTTTATCAAACATATTTTTGAGCTTTTCTTGCAAAATTAGAGCTCTGTCATAAACTTGTTCTCTGGTTTGCTGAAGGTGAATTTTCTGATTGATTCTTCTTTGAATGTCATTTGGTTCAGCCTGAATCTCTTGTAACAGCTTGATAGTAGGAATGCCCAGGGATTAAGGAAATCTGGCCTCCATGCCATATACTAGATCATAAGGGCTCATCCCAATTGATCTCTTGCTCGAGAGTTTATCTGCCCATAGGGTGTTCACCAGCTTTTTGTGCCAGTTCTTCTTGTTTTCTTCCAGCACTTTTTTTATGATGTTGATGAGGCTTTTGTTAGATGATTCGGCCAAGCCATTACCTTGAGGGTAATAGGCTGTAGAGTGGCCCAAGGTAATATGAAATCTGTGGCAGAAATTGATCATCTTTTTAGACTTAAAGGCAACGGCATTGTCAGTGATGATTTTCTCAGGGCAGCCAAATCTAGACAGGATATTGCACTCAAGGAATTGGATAATAATGGTGTCATTGGCTTGTCTGCAGGGAATGGCTTCAACCCACTTGGTGAAATAGTCAGTGGCTGTTAGGATCCATTTGTGCTGGCCTGAGGAAGAGGGATGGATTTCTCCAATGAAGTCAAGACCCCATTGTTGAAAAGGTTGTTCGGTTGAGATGGGTTTCAGGGGCAGGGGTAACAGCTTTCTCTTGCCCTCAAAGATTTGGCATTTGTGACATGACATGGCAAACTTCTTTACATCTGCAAAAAGAGAGGGCCAATAGAAACCAGCCCTTAGAATTTTATCAGCGGTGGACTTCCAATATAGATGTCCTCCACAGTCACCTGCATGGAATTCTTTCATGACACTGTTAGTTTCATTCATAGTTAAACAATTAAGCAACATACCTTCATGATTTCTCCAAAATAATGCACCATCTATAACACAAAACTTTAAAGCCTTCATTTTCAAAAATCTTTTCTTGGTCCTGGACAATCTTGGGGGAGCACACAGGTTTAACAATACAAAGAAAATATCAGTGTACCAAGGGCATTGCAGAAATATTTCACTGATCTATGGAGTCGCCAGCTCCAATTCTTTGTCTAGTTGGTTAATGTCTAAGGCTTGAAAATTTGTTTCGGACATCAGTTTGGCTAAACCTTGTCCCTTTATCAGCTTGGTTGGTTTTATTTCTATGTCATACTCAAGGATGCTTGCAATCCACTTGCCTCTTTTGCCTTCTAATCCCTCTTGGGTCAATATGTCTTTTACAGCAGCGTGTGGGACATAGGCAATCACATGTGAACATAAAATGTACACTCTGAAATCCTTGATGGCTTTAACAAGTGCGTAGGCCTACTTTTCCATGATTGGGTACTTCAAAGGGGCATCTCTTAAGGCTCGGCTGAAGAAAGCGATTGGCTTTTCAGCTCCTTGTTCATCCTTTTGCAAAAGGACAGCGGCTATTGTGTGATCAGACGCAAACGAAAATATGATAAAATCTTTGTCAAACTGCGGGCTGGTGAGTACAGGGGTTTGGGTTAATGCAGCTTTGATACTTTCAAATGCTTGCTTGGTTTCCAAGGACCATCTTACCTTGGCATCCTTCTTTAACATGTTGCTTAACAATCGTATTAGTTCAGCTAGATTTGGAATAAATCTTCTTAGGAAGTTGATCTTTCCAAGGAATGCTTGCAGCTCTTTTATGTTTCTTGGATATGGAATTTGGAGGATGGCTTGGATTCTTTCAGGGTCAATTCTGATCCCATCTTTTGATATGATGTGGCCAAGTAACTTGCCTTCTTCTAGGCCAAATAGGGACTTCTTAGGATTCAAGGAAATGCCATATTTCCTGTATCATGAAAATTTGCCTAAGATGCTTGAGGTGCTCTTCATCAGATTTGGAAAATGGGGTCAAGTCATCAAGATAGACAACTAGGAAATCATGTATTTCTTTGGCAAATGCAATATCCATTGCTTGTTGAAAAGTTGCACCAGCGTTTTTAAGTCCGAATGGCATCTTTACATACTTAAATGTTCCCCGGGGTGTGGTAAAAGAAGTTTTGTCCTGGTCATCCGGGTGAACAAGTATTTGGTTGAAACCTAAAAAACCATCTAGCAAAGAGATTCTAGATGACCCCACTACTCTCTGCAAGATGTGGTCCATTTTAGGCAAAGGGTAATGGTCTTTTAGGGAGACTTGGTTTAAATTTCTGAGATCTACACAAATTCTGATTTCACCTGTCTTTTTTCTTGTAGGAACAAGATTGGATACCCATTCAGAAAATCTGATGGGTGCTATGATGCCTGCTTCAAACATCATCTTTACTTCCTTCTCAATTGGGGGAAGAAGCATAGGGTTAATTCTTCTAAGTTTCTGCTTGAAGGGTTTCTGGTTCAGCTTTAAGGGGATTGTGTGTTGGATCACCGAGGTGTCATAGGATTTCAAATCCTCATAGCTCCAAGCAAATACATCTTGGAACTCTTTGAACAAGTCAATGTATTTGGGCTTTTGATCGGGTGGCAAGTTTTTGGATAGTTGGATCATTTTTGGGTTTTCTGCCGTCCCAATATTGTGTTCTTCTATATCAGTGTTAATGGGTTGCAATTTTGGCTTTTTAGGAATGTCATTGGCATCAAACATGTCTTCTAATGGGGTTAGGCCAGCAAGCAAAAAGTTATCTTTTAAGTCAATGATCTCTGCCTCTGCTTTGGCAATGTCTTCCAAATGCATTTGTTTCAGCTATTCTATATTTTCTTCGTCAAAAATATTTATTTTCAGGATCTGTTTGGCTGTTGCAGCTGTTACATCTTGCTGATCTTCATTTGTTTGTTGCTCCGAATCTGTCATGGCATCCATGTCGATGTTAATATTTGAAAACTCATGCTCAAGAGCAAGGAAATTATTAATCTGGGCATCATTTTCGAATACTTGCCAATCTTTGATGTTATTTAGGACAGCGGGCCTATGTTTTATTTCAGTTGTGAAGTGATGGTTTGGGTCAAAAGGAAGCTTGCATGTGCTAGCAAAGGTGGCTAGGCTGTGTGCATGAATATTGTGATTTCTGGAAATCTTGTCAAGCTTGAATTCAGTGAATGCCTTGAGTATATTAGTTGCAGCAGTCCTATAGGCTCTCATTCTATTGTCGTTGGTAACAAAATTACCTTTCATCTGTTGTATGATTAAATCAGAGTCTCCTAAAATAGACACCTTTGCAGCTCCTAGAGCTTTGAGCAGTTTAAGGCCTAAAAGCAGAGCCTCATACTTTGCCATGTTGTTTGTGCATTTAAAATTCAGCCTGTAGGCATGACCTTCTGCATGGTTGTTATATGTGTTGTGAATCCAGACACCTGCCCCTGCTCCTAACTTGTTAACAGAGCCATCAAACTCTAAATACCAAGTGATTTCTTGCTTGTGGTTTGTACTAAGAGTTTCAGCTAATTTAGGATTGGGCGGATTTACAATTTCTATTTGGGGATGTTCTTCTAACATGCTGGTTGTGTTAACTGTTGTGACAGTTTCACTAGTGTGTGCAACTGATACTTCATTGATGTGTGCTTGTTGTTCTAGAGCCAAGGGCTCATTATCAATTGGAGAATTTGTATCATCATTGAACAAAATAAAGGAATCCATATCAGAATGGATTGAATAAATGGGAAAATTTTCAGGCTTGCTCTCGCTACTCACCACATATTTCATCAGCGTTTCTCTATACAGTCTCTTTGGTTGCCCAAAGACTGAAATGGTGGCATAGGAAAGGTCTAATTGAAGGGATCCTTGAAGCTTTGCTCCCCATGATCTTGACAGAAGCATACCGTACTTTGGTGGAATGTCAGCAACCACTACATCCATGAGGATGGTCTTGTTTGGATATTGAACTAGGGAGACACACAAGTCTTTGATGAGGCCTAGACATTTCACTTGACTTGAGTCAAATGAGTACAAATCTTTGTAAGGTCTTGAAACGTCAAGGTTCAGTTTTTCCATAACTGCTTTGGGCATTAGATTGTGTGATGCCCCTGAGTCAAACATAGCATTGTGCAAAACTTTGTCATGTATATGCAAACTGACATAAAAGGGTGGGACAGGTCCATGTGTTGGCTTTCCATTGACTTCTGGGCCAAACAACAGTTCAGGGGAATCATCCAAAACATTTACATCGTCCTTGTTTTCTGGAACTTGAAGTGACCTTTGAATTTGTTGCCTATATACATCGTGTTTGGCAAGTTCTAAGAGGGGGATGGATATTTTCAACTTAGCTATTTCTGCCTCTAAATTAAATGGTTTTTCTAATGGAGTCTTGTTGTTGATAAAGGCAATTTTTTCCTTTTCATTTAAATTATCTGCGATTTGCTCTTGTTTATCAGCGTTATGAGGACTGATAGCTTGCAGTTTTTTAGTTTCAGGAAAGTTTTTTGGAACACTGTTTGAGCTTTCTTTCGAGGGAGAAGGTGGCAAAGGCTGATCTTTGGAAGGTTGTATTTCTGTTATGTCTTCTACAGTCACTTGATGCGGGTTTGGAACATTTGTGTCAGCTGTTTCTGTTATGACAGCTGTTATTGGGAAAAGTGTCTATTCAGAACGATCCTGTCCCACTGAGTTGTGACAGTGACCTCAGAAACAAACAAGGAAAACTACTCTTGTATTCTCCTTTATGAACTATAAACGAAGAGGAATAGGATGAACTAACCTGTGTCTTGCGCTAGTCCTTTAATCCAATCTCTCTCCTCTTTGACAGCTTCCAACTACCTGCTCCCTTACTTGCCCAGCGTCACCAAGTTCCTGCAAGATCACAGAAGAAGGAAACTACACAAAGACATGGATTTATGTTCATAAAAAGCTTAGGATCAGATTTAAGCTAAACATACAAATATAACAAACATCAATGATATACAAGCATGTAGGAGAAACTCAAATAGTTTTATTGATAAAACAAGAAGATCCAGGAGGAGTTACAACCGATGATTCCTGATCCAGCATCAACCTCCCAGCATAGAATCCCCTCTTCACCTCCAACAAAGCATAAATCACCCAATACTCTGATATCTATCTCAAAACCAACAGCAATTCTCTGCAATGTACAAAATTCTAGCCTCTGGATCTCTTGGTGAGGGATCCATATATAGATGTATGCAAAGAGGATGAGTCAACTCATGAATTGATTAGTGGCTTCTCTCTGTCAGTTCTTGCTTCCACTTGGAGACTGAGAGCCTCTTACTCATCACTGGTCGAATTCAGTGAGGCAAGTGTCATTGGAGAAGATTCTGGAAGCTTCCATTGTCTCTCCACCTCGTGGAATGACTCTGCCACTTGTCATTTCCTGCTCAACGCACCCTGGTAGTGCATTCAAGTGCGTTGCAATGCACCTAGCCAGTGTATTTGGGTGCTTTACAACGCAGCTAGCTAGTGGAGCAGCTGAAATGATCCTAATTTGACTAGTTCTGAGCAGTTTCTGGTGGAGAACTTCTGGGAGAAGCTGTAATTTGTTGACCTTGTTTCTTTAGGAGCTGGAACAACACTTTTAGGGACTTAGGATCCCTTGGTTTATGGACATTTCATGCTTATAGCTGTAAGGCACAAAAATGTCTATAACAACAGCCTTGCCTTTGGTCTTGTTGGGCTGTTTGCCATCCTTTGTTTTACTAGGTTCCGAAATGTCAATGGTCCTAGTTTTCAGCTTATATTGTTTGTGTACTTCATACACAGCAGTATCATATCCTTGTTTAAAATCAAAAGACTCACCATATTTAGTTTGAAACTGATTGCGATCGAGTTCATTTTGGTCTTCTTGGGACAGGACAGTTTGGTGCTCACCCTTTAGATCCATCAGGTTCATGTGAGTGTCCTCTATGGGTTCACTAGAAGTGGATCCTTCAACATAGTTATCCTGAAAAGGGGATCTTATGTCATGATCTTGGTTAGACCTACCAGCATTTGTATTCTGCTTTTTCCTAAAATTTGGATTCCTTATGGTATTGGACTGTTGTCCTTCCCATGATGCTTTTCTCTCAACATTTTCTACTCTTTCTCCTAGCCTTTGTAGGCCATTGATAATAGCATCAAGCTTTTGATCAAAGGCTGAGGGTTCTTCCTTAAAGGTGGTTCTTCTTTCCATTCTAGCTCTATTTCTCTTGGCAATTAAATTAGCCTCAACACTGACAGCAACGTTTTGCATGTCTGCAAGGGTCTGAGGAGCTCTTTCTTTTAACTGGTATGCCATATCAGGGTCAAAACCGTCCGGAAATTTGTACAAGGCCAGATCAAGGGGAGGCCTTAGGTTCTGAGGTATTGCGTTATATACATTATTGAATCTTGCACAGTACTCCAAAACACTCTCTTGAGGACCTCGTTTAATCGTATCATATTCAGCTAGTATGTGCAAGGGGTCTTTCTTTTTCTCCCATCTGTTGGTAAAGGATTGGTAAAGCTCATCTGGGGTGGTTATGGAATTTGCAGCAAGTGATCTGAACCAGGTTCTTACATCACCTGTTAAGCTCTGAACAAAAATTCTCATTCTCACGCTATCATCATCTATTTCGTAGTTTTCAAAATAGTCTTGCATCTTTTTGGTATGCTGAATGGCAGTAAAAGGGCCAGTACTATCAAAGTATGTGATTTTAGATTGGTACTCTTGAGGTAAAGCCCCAGCATTAGCAGGTAATTGCAGGGGTGCATATCTATTAGCCATATTGGTAGGGATAAGTGGAACAACGGGGATTAATGGAACAACAGGGATAACTGGGATAATAGGAGCAACTGGAACGTTGGAAACAACAGTAGTGGTAGTATGTGCTGTGAATGAAGGTGTGGAAGGAGGAGTTCGAGGTGTGGATGATGAACTAGGGGAAACAGGGGCCGAACGAAACAAAACCTTGACAGGAGTCAGAATACAGTTAGGGTAAGCTATTTCAGGAGTTTTATCAGCGAAATTTTCCTGTCTTTCTTGCTTCCTAAGGATTTTCGAGATTATGTTAGGGTTTTCAAAAACAGCTGGAGGGTTTGGATCGGGATTTGACCTTGTATGTCGTGGATTCTTCTTGGGAGCCAACTTCCAAATTGTTTTTTGGGTATTTATATGGGAATATTTTTGTAATTGACAAGGGACAGATCAGATTTTGGAATGGCTGTGTATAGCTTAAAACTAGCATGAAGATTGACTGAAGCAGCTTTTATCTACTCCTGTAAATGTAAAATAGAAACAGTTTCAAAGGCTTCCTGGCTGACATTCAGGGTTCATCTGTAGTTTTAAGAAATATACAGTAATTAGAAAATCGACCTTTTTACAGGGGATCTTTCCAACCTTCTTTGTGAAATTAACTGAGGATGGTCCCCAGTGGAGTCGCCATTATGTTATCACTCAGGTTGTCCCCAGGTTGGAGTAAGGGATATGGCCGAGGTAACCACAAACCAACTTTGGATTGCAGGTTCTAGCCCACCTGCAATCAGAGAGGGCTCTCTCTTTCAGATTTAGCTATGTTTAAAAGGATTTTAGGCTAGGTATTGAGTTCAGAGGGTTTTTGTTTTGTTTTGGTGGGAAAATTGATGTTTCAGGTAGAGAGGCAGAGCACAGTCTGAGTGCTTCAAACCATTGGGCGTGGAGTCGAGGAGGAGGACTGCTGGTGCATTTCCTTGGTCACAATAAGGGGAGGTGGAGCAAGATAGCTGTGCATGAAACAATGTTTCAGGTTTAAATGATGGAAAGAATGCTAAGTAACGAGAGGCAATTAAGAATCTCTCAATTAGCTTAACAGATGGAGGTAACAGAGCTCTACCTAGGGGCAGTGAAGAATCCCTAGATAATTGGCAAACACAGGTGAATCGGGGTAAATATGAGCCAGGAGGAATTCATATTCATAACCAATTCATTCAGAGGAAAACATAAAAAAACAGAAAAAACTGAGCATAGAGTGTATTTAAACAAATTCTAAGCTATTCTTTCTTTCTACTATCTAGATAGTGGTAAACAATAAAACAGAGGTAAGATGCACTTATTGTTTCAGGCTGCAGCACAAGAATTCCATCTTCATATCATCAAAACATTCATTTACAATAGACAGTTTCCTCTCCAAGCTTTCAGCAATCTTTGGTTATAGAAAAACTCAGGTATACAATGCGGGTCTCTCGTGAAAATTCTCAATTTACCAACCCTTGTAACAATGTTGAGGGCGGTATAAATAGGGAAAAACTCTCTACAACTGTTTTTATTACATCTTGACCTAAACAAGTCATAAAGAATGATTAATTTTACCTAATCCTATCTGCAATAAATACAAAAAATATCTCGGGCTGCCTTGAGGGCGGCCGTATCAAAACTGAATAAATTGTGTTTGTCCTCGGTGGCTTGGTGCAGTGTTTTCTGAAATAAATGTGCATGGGTTTCTGCTTATTCGCTGTCCGGTGGCTTTGAATGCCTTAATTGTGATTTGAGGGCAAGGATGGGCTTATGCCTCCTGACTTGACTTCTCTGAGGGACTCATTAATGCACAGGTGCTTCGAGCCCCTAAAAAATCTTCGGCTGATACTCTTTGGCTCTTCTTCTTCCTCTGATACTCTTTGACAATAAATTGGGATGCTGTTCTGATGTGCTGTGCGTTAAATCAGCATTTAATGGCCGCTGTTCGGCTCTGTCTTCCTTAAAATTGTCTTCGGCTTCTTCCTGAATGCTTCGCGGAGAAAAATGGGTCATTCGGCGCCTTTCGGGCTTGCTGGGGGCTGCGTAATGAAAAGATTCCCTAAAGATTCCCCATTCAGGCCTATTTTATCCAGTGATGAGCGATTTGCGCCTTCATCAAAAACTGCCTCAGAAACTAATTCCGGGGCTTCGGAGTGCGATTTTCGCGCTTCACGCCAAAAACTGATGATGACGTCAGCAGGTGGGACCTCGTACGGTGAGTGACGTCAGCATGATGACGTCATCACGTACGAAGGTGACGTGGCAGTACGGCAGGTCTGATGATGTGGCAGGACATGTGGCAGGTGACTCTGCGGTACCGTGGCAGGAGGGCCACGCAGGCGGATGACGTGTCATGGTGACTGGGCAGGGGGGTGACGCAGGCAGGTGACGTCATTGTGCAGGAGTGGTAAATGGTTTTGGGTGCACCGCCTTAGCACCTGGGCGGTTTTGGGGGGAGGGGCTCCGCTACAGCCCAGAAGGCGACGCGTGGCGGGAGTACAGCGGCAATACCGCCCATCTCCCGGACGCTAACCTTCAGGCGTGTTGGGAGACGGGAAGGCCCGCCAGTCGTTGATCTAGGCGCAGGACGATCGGACGGCTGATGGGAAGGACGGGGCGACAACGGGTTAGTGGGCGGGGATATCCGCGGGAATATTCTGATTTAAATATAGCGCGGTGGGGGTTTTAGACTTAGGAAAAGTGGGTTATAGGGTTTAATGAGCGCGGGTTAATGTTTTTGCGCTCGGGACTTTAGTACAAGGGGTAAAACATGGGTTTTTTAAGGTTTTAGGGCTAGGGAAGAGGTTATTAATGTAGCTAGGTGTCAGATTAATCCCTGCTATGACTCGAATGGGCTAAAAATAGCCCTAGATGGACTATTTTTCCCCAGACTTAGAAGAGAAATGGCTATATTTCCAGGGAAGGGATATTTACATAGGGGAGTTTTATATACATAGTTTTCTAGGGGAAGGGGGAAAACTGATAGGGAGTTATATACTAGAGTTAGTAGTTAATATGGAAATGATAAGCAAGCACTAAGGTAAGGGACCTTAGGCTAATTTTGGGGAGAAGAACTTGTAAAGAACTGAAATCCTTGAGCGAAGCAGATCTCCACTAAGGCAAATGACATGGAAAATGATGAACTAAGAGGAACCAAGCAGATCTTGACCTCTTTGGGAAATTAGTAAGTGACTTGGGAAATGAGAAGAAGGGGAAGTTAGTTATGTCTAGCTCGAGCTCCTGCAGATGAAAAACTGTCTGCAACTGTGATCTGAAGAGATAAGACACTTTGTAACACAAAATTGATCATAAATCATCATTCTGCAACCACACAGCTACCTACCCAGCCTACTCACCTAACATTTTTTCTTCTTTTGATTTGGGTGCACTTAAACTTGCAAACCCAGCTTTAGAATTTTTTCTTTTTGAATGATTTCCTATCTAAATCTATACATATTTCTGCCAGGGCCCAGATTAAGCAGTTGGGTCCCTTTGATTCTCTACCTATCTACAAATCTGCCAAGATTAAACTGTTTGGACAGATATCATTCTCTACATTCTAAAACAGGAAATTGAAACCTAGGGAGACCAAGATTAAACTGTTTGGACCTCCCTTAAATGAAAACTCTTCAAAACTGGAACAACTCATCAAAATTGGAATCAGCAGTGGCATTTGGACTAGAACACTTTATGGCTTTTTTCCTTGGTCTCTCGTGGAAATATGGAACACTGCAGCTTGCAAAGTATGACATATTTGGCATGTAAAAATGTCAATCATGAAAGATGAAACCCTGTTGCAACAGGAGGCTAACAGGTAGAAACCAGGAAGAAGTGGGAGAAAGCCGTGAAAGAAGAGATGGACTCCTTAGCACATAACTAGACTTGGGACTTAGTCAGGTTCCATGCAAGTAAAACAACATTGCAGAATAAATGGGTTTACAAGTTGAAGGAAGAAGATGGAGGTAGAAAAAAGTATAAAGCTAGACTTGTGGTGAAAGGGTTTGCACAGAAAAAGGGTATAGACTTTGATGAGATATTTTCTCCTGTTGTTAAAATGACTTCAGTCAGAACTATTTTAATTCTAGTAGCAGCTGAAGATTTGCATCTTGAGCAGTTAGATGTAAAGACAACCTTTCTCCTTGGCGATTTGGAAGAAGAGATATATATGCAGCAGCCACAAGGATATGAGGTAAAAGGGAAGGAGAAACTAGTGTGTAGGTTGAAGAAGAGCTTGTATGGCTTAAAACAGGCTCCAAGGCAGTGGTATCTAAAATTTGACAGGTTTATGTTTGAACAAGGTTATACTAGATGTCACTCTGATCATTCTGTTTATCTCAAAAGGAAAAATGATGGCAGCTATATTATATTGTTATTGTATGTAGATGACATGCTTGTTGTAGGTTCTAACATGTAGGAAATAAATGTGCTCAAAAGAAAATTGGCAAACTCATTTGCAATGAAGGATTTGGGTGCTGCAAAACAAATCATTGGTATGAGAATAACTAGAGATAGGAAGAATCGCAAATTAGCATTGTCTCAAAGTGAGTACATAGAAAAGGTGTTGAAAAGGTTTAATATGTAGAATGCAAAACCAGTTAGTATACCTTTGGCTAGCCATTTCAAATTAAGTAAGGTGGAGTGTCCCAAGACTCAGGAAGAAATGGCTCATATGTCTAAATTTCCATATGCATCAGCAGTTGGAAGCTTAATGTATGCAATGGTCTGCACAAGGCCTGATATTGCACATGCAATGGGAGTTGTAAGTAGGTACATGAATAATCCAGGAAAAGAACATTGGATGGTGGTGAAGTGGATTCTCAGGTATTTGAGAGGTACCACAAATCAAGAATTATGCTTTGGTGGTTCAAACATTTCTCTACAGGGATATGTTGATGCAAATATGGCGGGTGATAGAGATAATAGGAGGATCACAACAAGGTATGTGTTTATTGTAGGTGGAATAGTTGTCAGTTGGGTCTCAAAACTGCAAAGTGTCGTTGCACTTTCAACAACAGAAGCAGAGTATGTTGCTGCTACAGAGGCTAGTAAAGAAATGATTTGGTTACAAAGGTTTCTGGATGAATTGGGTAACAAGCAGGAGTTGGGCAAGTTATACAGTGACAGCCAGAGTGCCATACATATTGCAAAGAACTCTGCATTTCATTCCAAGACTAAACATATACAGCTCAAGTACCATTTCATACGGTCAGCATTGGAATATGGACAGTTGAAGTTGGAAAAGATACACACTAGCCAAAATCCTGCAGATATGTTAACAAAAGTTGTAATCAGGGAGAAATGGAGAATCTACTCAGTTTCAATTGGTCTTCAAGTATGATGAAAAGGCTGAGAAACAACCAGGTCCAAATTGGAGTCATTTTCCAGCAAATGAAGCAATGGTAGAGTTGTTATAATCAGTCTCCAAGTGGGAGATTGTTGGGTGTGGAGCCTGATTATCTTCTTTATTTAGAGGTATCACCACATTGGACCTTAGTTCGTAATGTGGCGTCAATGCCACTCATAAAATATACACTGGAAGGGGGTCCTAGAAGGCGACGGTTGTGATCTTTAGGAGCCCCCCCTTGGCGGGGGGATTGGGGGTAGTGCCCCCGAAGCTAAGAATAGATGTAAAATTGCCTTGTAAAATGTTGTAATTTCGTAGTCAATCTGGGTCGTTCATTAGGCGGAGATCTGACAGTAGAAGTTATGTTTAATTTAGGGTTTTTTGCCCTAGAAGGCAACCCCTCACTATATATGAGGGAATTGTATTGCGTCTATGTATATCTGTATTCTGAGTGAGGAAGAGAGAGGAGATTGAGAGCGAAGAGGGAATTACAACGGATCTGTTGTAGGTTGTATCTCTTCAATTTGCTGGATAATATAAAAAGAAGGACTGGTTGTTTCTTTGTGGATGTAGCCCAAAAAAGGTGAACCACGTATATCTGTGTCTCTCTTGTTTTATGTGTTTATATTTCTGAAATATTTTATGTGTTCCATTGCTCTGTAATATATAATTCTCTAACAGCTTGGCAGGAAAAAATTGCAATTAAACAAACTATTGTGAAAAAGGAGGACTCTTGGAGCATGTATCCTAACTTATGATGGAATAGAATAAAGTTTTATTTCTACAATTTTAGATATAAATTGTCTTAATGTAGTATATGAATTTATGGAATAGTTTGTCACTTTGTTCTTAAGAGAATTGAGCTCACTCTAAAAGGATCAAAGAAACATATTATTTCATTATAGATTTATTTCATTATAGATTTTATTTTCATTTAATTACTTAGATGTTTGAAGGTTAACAAACTCTGTGCGCCTCCGCCATTTTCAGACCTACAGACCTCTGTAAAATCGCATTTCTTTCACCATCATAGCCATTTACAGGCTCGGGCAGGAATTTGAATGACGTGCAAGCGATTGGCACGCATTCGAAATATCTAGTGAAGAATGAATTGACAGAGAAAAACATAGGAACGGAGGAAATCAAACCAAGAAAAGGGAAGCATGAAATATAGTAGTGGAGGATCAGAGCGATAAGAAGAGCAAGCAGAGTTGACTTAGAGTTAAGCCACGAGATCTGGCAGTCGTATAAGAGCAAGCAGAGTTGATTGAGAGTTAAGTGCAAGAGATCTCGTGAAGCAAGAAGGTAAGAGCAAAACTCGATTCGTTTTCATAAATGCAACAAATATTTCGATGAGTAAATCCCGCGATTTTGATGAGAACACCAGTTTAACTCCAAGATATAAATTAGTTCTTTTGCCACCATTTGAGATTTGTCACTATCATCGTTCATCTATACTCTGCCATCAATAAACACATAAGATATTTTTTAGTAAATTTTAACAGTAGAAACATTATGAAACGTAGGGAGATAAGGCCACGACTCATAGGAAATCACGACATATCACCACAAGCAGGTAAATCAAATAAGATCTTCTAAGTTCATCCACAAAATCGCCAAGTTTTGGTTGATGAAACATAGTGTTGTATAAAAAAAAAAGTGAACTATTTGTTGTTTTATTACACAAATAGTGATCTTAAAAACCACTTCAGTTTTTCATACAATGCATTTGTTAAAAATAGGGAAAGAGTCATAAATGGAAATCGAAAGGAAGGAGGAACTATGGCATGAATTTCTTAAAAAAAAAAAAAATCAATATCAAAACAAAGTTTCGATTTTTGTTTTAGAAACAAGATTTATTTTCCTATAAATAGTGAATATAATTCAATGAATGATATGTATGAGAAGATCATTTCATTCACATGCATAGAGCAGGGATTTTGATGAATTAGAACAGAACAAAGATTGGTTTGTGAATCATAGAACAAGAAAAAACATGGGCAGGATGCCTTTTTTATGATTTTCATTTACAAATAGTAATGTTTTAAATAACAATAACTCTTTTTTGCAACAAAATAGAGATTGAAAAAGGCCAAAATCATTGTTTTTAAAAGAGTATTAGAGAGGAGGTAATCCCTACATGAATGAATCAAGAAAGATCTATATGAATGCATAGTTTTTATTTTCAATTTCAAAATGAATATGATGACAGTAGAGGGTTATATCAATTGGTTTTCAAAACACATGGCGACAAGAATAGAACCAAAATTCCAGATTGAGCAGTGGGAGAAAGAAACAATAGAAAAAATTTATCAAGCTGGACTTATAGGTTTTCTTCAGAAGTTTAATGGGCACAGTGAAAGCATAACCAGGGAGTTCATAAACAACTATGCCCAAGACCAAACTATGGTAGGAAACTTAGCCATTCCATTGACTCCAGAATTCATCTCTCAAGCATTAGATCTACCATTAACAGGAGAACATTATCATAAAGGTCTACACTTCAAAGAAAAAGCATGGACTTTCTTCTTAGAGAAGAACAAGAAGGGAAACTTTGATAGAACCAAAGGCATACCTAGGGAATGGTTCAATGAGCCTTGGGGAGAATTAGTTTTAGTCATTCAAAAGTTTTTCACATGTGATAGAGGCCATAGTGTGGCACATCTTTACCATGTCATATTGCTCCAAGACATCAAAGGAGAAGTAAAAATTAACTTGCCATATTTCTTCTCCAGGAATCTGATTAAGATGATAGAGATAGTGAAAAACAAAACTAAACCAATAGAAGCTCAAATTTATCACCAAGGACTCGTAAACATTCTTGTAGAATATCAAGTGAGAGCTAAGGGTATAGTCTGAAAAGATTTTTTGGTCCAAAATCAGCATGAAGAACAGGCCATAGAAGAGCAATATAAAACAATTCAGGAAACCAGAAGCATAATGAATTCACCACTCTATCCAAGGACTAGATCCAAAAATCAGTACAATATAGTCATGATTGAGAAGGAGGCATCCTTCATATCCACTCCTAGGAGGGATAGGAGAATGAGCCCAACCGAGACAAGTAGAAAAGACCTTGAAATACATATTGTAGAGACACCTTCTACAGAGAAACAAGTAGATGACATAATTGAAAGATTGGAAAAATAAGCAATGGAAAAAGACTCAAACTATGACAATGTTAAGGCCACATCATTTGAAAAGGATACACAAGAAATTGAAAAAGAGCTACAACTGAGCAAGATAAAAGAACTGACAGATCAATTAGAGATAAACAGGATCTTAGAGAAGCACTTGAAGGAAGAGAATAAATCATATAAGAAAAATAATGTAAAGTTGGTCAGGGAGAATGAAAAAATAAATGAGGAGGTAGGAAAACTGAAAAGAAAGAATGATATTCTTTGCAAACAGGGTTTCAAGTGGCTCAAATACAAAAACATGTGGAAAAACAAGTATGAGAAACAGAAGGTCAAGGCTACAATTTACAAGGAAGAACAGTACAAGGGGATAGATTGTCTAATAGAAGCAGCACAATAGGAAGCATTAGGATCAGGCACAAGGTTTACAACAGAAGTCAGAAGATCCAAGAGGAGGAAGCAAGCATGAGGACATGCTTGTGAATCAGCAAGGGGGAGATGTTGGCCCTCATTTTTTATCCAATTTTGCTTAAGAAAACACACTTAACTTCTATATTATCCATCCATTTTCCATCATATACACCCCATTTTGATGTATTTATGCATATTCAGGTATATAAATTTAGTTTTGCAATTTTTAGATGTTTTTATGAAAATTGAATTTTAAGTGCAATTTTTGGACAGAATCAGAAATTCTCGTAATGGCTTCATGGATGTTATATTTGCAAGACACTTGGGCACGAGCTAAGCACATTTATAGAAATCTTTGGAACTAGGATTGAACTAACTCCTATTGGTTCGATCAAAACAAGATTAAACAAGACCAGTCATTCAGGAAATCCCTAGGGAATAGGGAAGTTTTATGATTTCATGGGATTTTCTATATTTTTAGTGATAGGATGGATGATTTCGACTTGTATAGATGGGATATGGATAGATATAGATTTTAGAGACATTTTAGATCAGTTTGTTTTATATTTTTCTATTTAAGCCAAAATATTAAAGGCTTACGGTGTGTAGAATTTGTATAATTTCATATTGAGACTTCTGAATACTTGGAGTTAATTTGAGGAACTTGTTCTATATTCATCTTTCTATTAAATGGTGTGGATGATTGACTGAGTTTGTAGTAGCTGATAGTCTCTTCAAGTGTGGAAGGCAAGGGTGGAGGGCCTGCAATCCAAGCTAAGTACACTTCATAGTTAATCTAGTTTGATTTTCATAAACTAGTTTTACTTCAAATTTGTTTACTTGATTTGATGTATGATGATTTATTATGTTTTCTTATGAATATTGGTTTATTTATCATATTTATATGAAGGGACAACCCAATTTTCAAGTTGAACCCTCCTTCGATTAGATTAATGAATAGAAACTAAATTCATATTTCTTGCTTTCAAGTAGTTTTCTGAATTTGTAATTTTCTAACAATGACATTAATGATGAATGAATTTGTGATGAAGAACAGCAAGGACCTCCTTAGTTAGGATCCTCATCCATTATTTATTTATTCATCTTAAGCTATTGGCCATTAGTGGTTTTTTATTTTTGTTCATAAAGTAGTATTCTAGAAGAAGGACAAATTTGGTTCTCCTAAGTTAGGAGCCACTTCTCCTATTTATTACATAATGAATTAGAAATAAATTAGTTGAATTTTATATTTGTAATATGCACTTCTAATTAGTTTATAATTTCATTCCTTCAGTTTCCATAACTTATCTTCTAAAAGTTGATTATAGTTGATATCCATTCATTTTGGCATGCTTCTAAGTTCTACAAACCTGGATTGATAATGAAATACTTGTGCTAATTTACTCTATAAATTAGCCCAACAAAGGCCTTGACACAAGAAGTTTGAGGATCTCAACAAAGGAAATCGGATTAGCATCAGAGCAAGGTAGGCCTTCTCTCTTGTTCTATTTTTCAATCATAATCAAGGAAGATGTCTAGTTGATTGTCCCTTCAGTTGCTAGACCCACTCATTGGACTAAAGGGATCATCTCTGCGGAGAGGATTAACCTTGTCAACAAATCCATCTGGCAAAGAATCCTGAATTTCATGACAAGTCTAAGCACATAGAGATATGATATCACTTCATTCGTGACATGGTGCAGAGAGGAGCCATTACACTACATCACATATTGACAGATGAGCAGATTGCATATATTTTCACCAAGGATTTGTCAAATGGGAAATTATTGGTATACACAGAGTAGGTTGGACTAATGGATTTGATCCCTTGTGATAAGGGGAAATATTGATCAAGAATATTGAGCTAGCTCTTCCCCCCTGTTGAGCTCCTATAGTGAGGAATTGAGATAGAGGTCTTCTAGGGTTGAGGGATCTCTGCATAATAGGGTGTTACCCCTATTTGTTACCCATAGGGTTGGAGATTCTTATGCTCTATCTAGTCTATGCAAAGTATACCCGAGTTGGCATCATACCCACAAGCCAATCTTGTTGTGAATAAAACTCCCCATTTAGCCAATGGGTTAAGAGAGTGTACTTGGGGTGTACAACCCAAGTTGATTATGATGTAGGTGTTCTACCTCATGACTCTTTAGGGTCATTGATGGGAATATGGATAGGCAATAGGATTTGGTTGATATTTTCTCCCCTTTATGGTTCCGGGTTGAGAATGAGCTCCCCAATGTGATTCCAAAGTTGAGATGTGCTCCCCTAGTTGTTTGGATATCTTATTGCTCAATATAAGGTTGAGATATGGGACCCCCCCATGAGATAGAGGGTAGAAGCTAATTCTCTCCAATTCTTATTCTTTTAGATTCGAGATTTTTTCAGTAGACAGAGTGGATCAGATATGGAAATGACATGAAAACAATGTGACATGATAATATGATGATTAACATACATATATTGGCAGGTGGAATTCTTCCTAGTTGACACAGAATGTTAATTTATGAAATTAGGGTAAACTTCCATGTTTGAAAACTCATATGAAAAATATGGGGATCTCATTGAATTCCTCCTTTTGAGAGGACCAAAATCAACCTAAATATCACCTCATTTGGACAAGAAGAAGTTGGTTTTTGAATTTATTTACCCACTCATGCACATTGGTACAGTTCGCCCTCACACCCATGTACAATTGGATAGGTCAGCCTCAACATCAAATGGACCCCCATGGAAACTTATAAATACAAGAGACCTGAAGCTCATTTGATCATTACCATCAAGCATCTTCTTCTCTTCTTCTATTGTTTGGTTCACATAGGTCTCACGGAGGAAGCTCACGCAAGGTCTGAAATTGTAGGTTTGAGGCTCACAGATGTTTAGGGTTTCTGTTTTCTGATCGCACACTTGTTGCAGTTCATATATGGATGTAGTCGCAAACTTGTAGTACCTCAAAGAGTGACTTGGAAGCCAAAATCGCTAGCATAACATCAAGAAGGGTGTGATCGAGGATTTGAGACAATTTTGGGCAGATTCAACCATAGTCACTAGCTTAGAGTGCTTCAGAGAGTGACCAGAAAGTCATAGTTTCTTACTCATAGTGTCTAAGAAAGCAACCAAGAAGTCACAGTCACTCGCAAAATAACTTGATGAGTGTGACTGGGGTTCTGAGCTAGGGTTTGACAGTTGACCACAGTTGACCATAGATGTCTGAAGGCTGGAAGGTTTCTCTTTGTTGTAAAGTGATTCTGGAAGTCTACTTCTAATTTTTATTAGGTAAATATTTGTTGAATGATTATGTATTGGGTTGATTGTACTCTCTACTGAAACATTTTATGAGAATCTAATAAGAAGAAGACTTGAAAAGGTTTTCCCCCTAGTGAGGTTTTTCACTAGGTCTTTGAAAATATGGTGTCTCTTGTGGTTGTGCTATTGTCCCCTTTGTCACTGCATATATTGTTCTATCTTCAATTACTATTTATGATTGGAAACATTGTTAATAATTGGATGTAATGCTAAATGAATAATTGATTTTGGTTGAAGTAATTGAAGCAACATAGAAAAATATGGAAAATTAGCACTCTAAATAGTTATCCCTACTTCCTTGGAGGAAGAAAGGCTCAAAGAAAAAGAATAGTATTCCATGCACCATAATTGAATCAAGCATTGGTTTGATAAGAAGCCTGTAAGGAACAATGATTTTGGTGTGGGAGACATAGTATTGAAGTGGAACAAGGCTCACGAAGAGAAAGAAAAGTACACCAAATTTCAAACCTTGTGGATCAAACCTTACACCATCCTTGAAAAGTTTGGCCACCATTCTTAGAGACTGAAATATTTAGATGGGAGGATTGATCCTCTTCCTATCAATGGCAAAGATCTCGAGCATTATTTCCAATAGTAGCCCTAGGTTGTTTTCCTACCTACGTACAAATTCCTTTCTTTGTTTTTTTGTTATCTATCCTTGTTATGTCTTGTTTTCTTTCCCCTATTTAGGTGAGTGTATATAAATAATACCTTATGTGAGACTGTACATATGGCATGAAAGAATAATGTGGTGAAAATGAAAGGGGATTGTGACATCCACAATGCTTGGTTATTTAAGTCTTCTTCTTTGTTTGGGTCTAAGTGTTTTGAATAAAGTAATGTCCATATGGAAAATGTGAGTCATGGAGGCTGGAAAACTCTCATTGGACATATGATACTTGTATCCTTGTATCTTAATTTTGAACTTGGCATTTTACTTAATGATGTGTTCATGTTTCAACTTGACCAAGTAGAGAAAGGGAAGGAGAAAGCCTCACGAGCATATGAACCTCAGACATTATATGAATCCTTAAACAAGTAACAACCTCTATTGCACGTAAAATAAGACGAGATCCCTCTTCCACGTTTGAAATAAATAAGTCCATTTGCACATTCTATTAGTGACTAAATAAACAAGTGAAGAAGAGAAAACCTTCCCGCGGAGAGAGGTGTAGCAAGCAAATTCATCGAGGTACTAAATAGGCCTTTTGGCAATGAAGCAATGCTTGTGATTCCTTGAGGTGACTCTGTTGGGGTACTGAACAGGCTCGTTGGAAGTGGAGAAACACAGGGGAATGTGCTTAACATCTAATTATCAGAAGCTCAGTACATTTATTATCCTTTCCCAATTGAAAAAGTCAAGTTTTGTCAAGTCTTTGATTGTGTTCAAGCCAAGCAAGGAATAGGAGAACCCATGTTTTAAACTAGGATAAGTGATGAAGCTAGGGTAATCATTATGATGGTTCCATACTTTTTAAAGGCTAATCTATGTGTTTCAAAGCTAGACCTAGACAAAGAAGCTGAAGTTCATCCAGTGTGTCGCCAAGTGTTGTTGTTGCTACAACACCCTACAAAATTTTGCTATATTCAAATTTTGGAGCCTACCCTCTATCATGTGACATTTTTTTTTTGGTTGTCAAGTGTTGTTTTATGTTTTCACACATATTTAAAGTGTCCATATCCCTTATTGAGTTTCATTAGATTGTCGATATAACTTATAGTGCACTTTGGTACTATAACACACTTTCAAGTCACAAAACGATACTTATGTGTTACAATCACTCATATTTTTCTTGTTGCACTTGGATATTGTTTGTGAACTAGCATTTTAATGTATATTTATTAGGCTTGGGACCTGTTTGAATTTTTTTGATGAGTTGAGATGTGTAAATTTTGATCATACCCCTAACTCATTGTATTTTTCCATGTTTCACTCTTCCATTCTTAGTCATTTTTCCGACCTTGCAACTTTCCTTCTGGGCTAGGAAGAGCACACTTCGCACTTATAAGGCCTAGTGGTGACTCTCCTTATTATTTGGATATGCATTATGTGCCACCATAACGCTTCCCTCTCTATCCTGTGCACTACACAATCCTAGTCAGCAGTACCCTCTCCTTGTTGCTTACTTTTCATCCTAGATCCACCTTGACATTTCCTACCTAGTGTAGCGCATTGCGCACTTTCAATGGATCGTGGTTCCCCTCATCGTGTCTTGAAACTACACCATGCATCCTCCTTGAGACCTTATCCTCCCTCCCTTGCAAATTGTGTAGTTTCAGTTAACAAATCCTACACCCTTGCCTCTTTCCACTATGCCATGCACTCACCCTGTTGCCCTCTTCTCCATAATTGGATACTGCACATTTCTAGTCACTAGTCCCTACATTCCTACCTCTTGCAAGTGTGCACTACGCTCAAAAGGTACTCCTTACTCCCCTTGTGAATTTTTGATCCTCAGATGTCTCATTGCATGAATCACAGTAGATTGGGATATTTTCAGACTGATGTTTGCTTTTCATGAATGATATTCACCTACAGGTAACACGGAAAACATGGAAGAAGATGTTTGAGGAGGTCTACTAGAAGCAGTTGTCTAGTTATGAACTATTGAAGGCAAAGGAATAAAGGCACCATGTTGTGACAGTTGAAGGAATGTTCGATTGTAATGATCAAAGTGACCCATGAAGACTCCATAACATTTTTAAACCCTTTGGAGGGTGTAAAGAAACCACAATGCAAGATATGTACAAAGTATTGAAGACATAGTGGTAGTGTTGTTTCTTCTCAAAGAACTTCACATTACAAGTCACCAAAATCTAAGTCATCAATTTCAATGGCTTGTCTTCTTTTCACTACATTATGATGTCGAAGATGATTATGTATTTTGAAAGGTATTATAAATGCAAATATTTTGAAACTCAAAGAGTCACATATGGACAAAAGAGTCACTAGGAAAATTCCAAAAGGCTTGTAGAAGTCGAAAGGTCATATTAGAAGTCCAAGAGTCATGGGGATAGGCTAAGAGTCATGGGGATATGAAAGGTAATTTCTCTTGTTATAAAAGAAGCCTCATTACTCAGGAAAATAACTTTTCACCTTGGCTTCTCCAACTAGGCATTAGAGAGAATATCATTCGTTTGAGGAGAAAGTATAGGCTTAATGCTCAATTATTGGGTCTAGTGGTGTCTCATTTTAATGGTGTATCGTAGAACCATCATTTAATAGTAGAGGCTTGTTGAGACAACAAACTTTTATGGATATATCGTGAATATTGTAAGACTATTCTTTAGATGTTTGAGATATGTTTTTATTTTCTTATGTACTAAATAAACTGAGCTACTTCATTGGGTTTGGTGCTTATCTTTTTGAATGTGTATTGTATTTTCTTTAATGATCATTATGTCTATGTGAACTATTTCACTAGATGGTTAATGATTATTTCATATGTATGTGTGTATGTCTTTATTAGGATAGTACTACTACTTTTCTTCCAAAGACTTACTTTCTCTTCCCTCCCAGTGAAAGAACCTTGATACATATTATAAATGTACATTTCACAAGGCTTACTTACTTGTTTGAAAGTATATGTGTGTTTCTCTCTTATGCTAACCATTGCATCCATGAAAAATCTTTAAGATTGTGGCAATCAGGCCATATTCCAGATGGGGCTCCTACACCAAATGATGTGAGGTCTAATTGGGACTTCATATTGGGGAGACCCCTTATATGTTGGCAGTTTCCAATGTCATTACAAGATGAGATTCATTGTTTCTTTTGTAAAGCATCCCACTATTCTGAAGCCTCCTATTTTGAGAAATCCATTCCTTGCCTAACAAATCCACTTGGGTGCATGGTGGGAAAAAATACCCAATGAGGCCCATCACACATTCTTATGTGAAATGAGGTAGTTAATTTGACAAAAAGAGAAAATCATTATGAGACTCCTAAGAGTAGTTCATCTACTAAGGACTCAATCATCCCCACTTCTTCCAATGGACCTCTATGGATAGATAAACCCTTGGAGACAATGATTCTCTCACCTAAGGGTGTTCTCCATAAATAAACACACAATCCTAATGTTAGCACTTCCCAAAACTATAGTATTGTCAAAGATCTATCCCAAGCACCATGTGTCATGTATGCTTTAGAGGTTTTGCAAAATTTTCCCATATTGCACAAAGCCTTGTTGATTGTGATCAAAGATATTGATCCATTGGAATAAAATTTGATCATCTTTGATGTTGATGCAAGTCTAAGCTATCCATCATATCACATTTTAGATCTTAGTTCACGTCCTCAATAAGGATATTTACCAACTCTCATGGGTAAAGGATCCTCCACTTGTATCATGGCCTCATCATGTTGGAATGTTATCAATTCTCCAACATTAATTTAGTCAACCACTACACCCCAAGCCTTTGATGGCCACATTTCTTTTATCTAATGGATTCCTCCTATTTTTCCATTGATCTTGGGGGAAAAACTATCACCATTGAGGTAGAGGTAGTCAATTCCCGACTTGAATATAATTTTATTAGCTAGTTTTATGCTATAACTTATGTTGTGTCATCAATATTTTGTGTTATTTTCTTCCCCTATGAAGGAAAGATAGTTATAATTGATAATCTTGGATATTGGACAACCATTAGGACAACCACTACAAGAACTATCATGCCATTTGTTGACGAAACCCATTCAAGATATTTGAATGGCAGTATGGGTCTATTTAAGAACTCGTCATTTTCTATTTTATAATATTTGTAGTAGTTTTTATTATTTAATAGTGTTGGTGAAAATTTATTATAGAGAGCCAGGGTTCTACAACAAGGTGCTAACAAAAGGGTCTTTCATAGTCTAGTGTAACTTCGGCATTTTTTATCCTCTGCAAAGGAAGACAAACTCACCTGAGGTGTCCCAAGACTTTAGAAGGTGTTGGGGATTTTTTAGGCAAAAGTGAATAGAATTAACATCTACATATTCCATCATTCATCCACGACATAAACTTATGTCTCACACATTGTGCAACATTCAAAAAATTAAAACAAAAATTTTAAATGGAGACATTCACATGCACAACACAGGTAATTCTTTGTAACAGATCTCTTTATTATATTATCTGGGACTGGGAGCTCATATTTAAAATCTCTAGATTATGCTTATCAAGAAGAGGTCATTACATTGGATCTTAGCAGATCAATCCAATCAAACATAACAAAATAGGAATCACGGAGTGAGACTAAATTTCAACAACATTTCAACCCTTTTGTATTTATATATCTCTCTCATTTATCCCATGTTTCCTTATAGATTTAGCATGTTGATATATTTCTTCTTAGCTCTCTCAATCACTTGATAGATTCAACTTTGGTCATCTTAATGAAACCAAAGCCATTTCATGCTCGCTTGATTCATGCTCACTTGATGATTTTCGAGACTCCAACTAACTTTGTTGGAGAGCACCTTTCTCTTCTCTCTTTCAGATTCCAACCAAGTTTATCCATTCATAGTGGATTATTTTTTGCTTCCACTTCCTTCTTTATTTGACATTGATTTCTGGAATTCAAAAATGAAGGATCCAACAGGCCTCGACCATAGACTATTGACCTGCCATCGAGTCAACCTTCCTTCTACACTAATTACTCTCCTTTAAATGAAGTAGCCTACTCTGGAATAGTAGAAAAAATTGTTTTGTCGAAGGCATCATAAGAGTCCAATTGGTCTTGCCATTTCTGCAGGAGAGTAGTAGCTTGGTCACTTAAATTCTAAGTAGCAATAACGTCTAGTACCTTAGGCTAGGTTGAACTCATATTACACCATTCTGAGCCTTCTCAGAGATCTAGTTGATGTGGTTGAACATAATGACGTTGCATAGTCAATTTAAGATCCCAGATAGTTGTCTTGGCCTCGAATCCTCTTCTAAAGGAATTGTTTGACTATCTATTTCTTTAGCCTGATCAAGAAGTTGTTGTTGTGCCACAAGGTCAGTGGTAGCTAGTTTTTCTTCCATCAACATTTTGCTTTGTTCCCGCAGCCCATATAATGGTTGATTATGCTTAGGTAGCAAGCCAGGCCAATCCTCTACTTGTCGTAGAATCTCCTTGGAGTCCTTTGTTTAATGCTGGAGAATGGACTTATAATAGACCCTTGCTCCACAATATGATTCAACTGTTGAGTAAATTTCTCAGTGGAATTGAGGAGTTGCTTACGCAAGTCATAAATGGTGTACTAGAGATATTTATTTGTAGAGACTAAACTTTTCCAGGCTCCTTTAAGAAATTGTATACACTCCATTGGTGCACATGCATAATATCTTACAGAAAGTTAGAGTTTGATTTTGTGAGAGCTGGTCACATCCTTTGAAACTTGGAATTTATATCTGCTATTTGTTGTTTGAGCTTTTCGTTTTTCATACACAATTAGTCTCACTCCTATGTGACCTAAAGAAGTTTTTGTTATTGTTGCTCATATGCCTGAGTCAAGTTATTTTGTTGTCTATATGTTAGAGTGAAATGATCTTCCAACTGTGCAGATGAAGATATGATAAACTAAAGCAACTATTTAGAAGACCAATGTTGAAGGTCCTCAGTAGGCAATGTATCAACTAGCAGGAACCTGAACTCCAATGGTTGTCCACTTGCGACATACTTCTCTAAGTGAGTTGGCAAAGAAATATCTAGAGCATTGTTTTGTTCCTGGTGAAGGGAACAAAAGTGAAGGGCGCAGGGTCGATGATAAACACTCTCAAGTGGATGAGAAAAAACAATCACTACAGTTGTAGGAAGATGATTAATAATCAAAGATGGAGCAGAGAGACTACACAAAACAAAAATCAAGTTTGTGATCTTGGATGGTTGCGGGTAGCTAAAAAAAACAAGAGAACCATAAATCAAATGGCAAATAACAACATAAAATTTGGGATCCTAAGGGACTTAAACAACAAAAGTCTCATGATCAAGAGATCATGAATAAATTATTCCTTGAAAGTCTGATGCAGGAGCATCACCATCAGTAAATTCATTTAACCATGATGATCAAAATTTTCATTTACTACAGTTAGTGGGTTTCTTGAATTTACTTAATTATTGAATATACTTAGGAAAATTAGTATTTAGTTAGAGTGGTTATGAATTTGTAAAAAAATGAGAATTTGTTGCAGTTGATTTCTTAGAGATATTAAAATCATTTTTATAGATTATTTATCTTTTAGATTTAGGAATCAGACCCATAATTAATGAATCTTAGCAGATTTATTATTTTGTACTTAAACGTAACCTATAACTCAAGAAAGGGGTTATGGGAGTGTGAGTGTGAAGTGTGGATTAGTATTTTTTTGAAGAAAGGGATTGAATGAATTGAAGATGGTTTGTCCTCTTTTTGTTGGATTTATGGTGCTTTGTTATGATTCAAGTTGTTTCCAAATTATGTGTTATATATGTACTATAAAATATTTGTTTTAAGCTTTTCTGTCAGGGTTCATGGAAACCATTGTGCTAATTCCTTTGCAACTAACCATTCGGTGTCAATTTTCTTTCATTAGATCGAATCCTTTGTGGCATTGGTAAAATTCCCAGGGTAAACTCCTTTGTTATATATTCATCATAGTATTATTTTATTCTACGAAGTTATGAAATCGAGTAAAACTTTATAATAGGTGCTCTCCTTTATTTTTTCAAACGGTGGCACAAAAGTCGATAATGATTAATAGTTGGGCCATCTAGATAGAATTTCACCACAACTAATGAAATTGTTTTGAAGCCCCGACCCACATTAAAGTGAGAATTTTTTTTGGTAATTTCACGAGAGGTCGGCTCCGGCCCATAGTTGGACCTTTTCTATTTTTTAGGTTTTGTTCAATGATGTCTAACTGCCAACAACCTTCAACTGGTATACAATAATTCCACCCCGGTCTAAGTTGGGAATTATAACAAATGGAGTTGTTTTTAGTGTGATTTTTTGGTGACGGAATCTGGTGGAAAAAATTGAGATTAAATTTTGATTTGTATTATTTAATATGGCTTTTTAATTGCATATTTAGATTCAGCACCCTGAAACACCCTAGGACGCTTTGATTGTGCAGAAATTAGCTATCAAACTTGCGATTTCAATAAATTTCTGCCGATTTTGATCGGAAAAACCCACCGAAAAAGCTTCCAAAAAATCTCTTTAAAAACAACTCCATAACAAATTGCTTTGAAATTCCAACCTCTCACCTCATCAATTCGTATAACAAGACAGTGATTCTGTCGAATAATTAACATAAAAGTGGAGGAGATCCCCAACCCAATGTACTAAAACTATAGAATAAATCGATCAATTTGTCGAGTTTTTAATAAAGTGGATTTTTAACTGTTCTCTTTGGGTCCTTGAATAGGTGGAATTTGTTTTTATAAATTTTGGAAATTGGTGGGATGTCCCTTTTGAGGGTTTAATTATGAATGTGACTTTGGTAAGAAATATACATATTTATTTTTCTTAATAAAGCTGGGGCTACATCAATTTTCTACACTTCTCTGCTAAGCTAAAAAAGCCTTTGGCAAACAATGATAACTTTAACTTTGATCCCCTATTGATATGGCATAATAATATATGTATACATTTTCTTAGTGTTTGGATAACGTATATTATGCAATGTACCATTCATCATAAATGTTTATGCTTTGTATAGCATTTTGGAATTTTTTGGTAAATTTATTTTTTAAATTAATTTTTTATTAAATAAATTAAAGTAATTATTTTACGAAAGTTTTTAAAGACTTATTTTGTTAGGATATTCAAACATATAGGAAATAATTAAGTATAATTTGGCCTAATGTATAGTTAAGTAAAGTGTGTTTCTTTAGTAAGTATTTTTTGTAATTTACAATCCGATGGTCACGATATATTCTAAACATGAAGTGATCCGATGGTTTATTCTCTGCTCGGTATTACCGACACTTGATTTGTGGCTTAACACCTGATTGGTCCATGATCTCTATTTAAAGAGAATGGAGGGTCATTTGTCTGGTGACTGTTCATTATAGAAGCTTATGTAAATTTTCTTTCTTTTACATTAATAAATTGCCTGAAGTGGCCGCGTTGGCTCGGGTCGTGGACTGTTTCCCTCTTTGAAGGTTTTAACCACATCAAGAATATTGGTGTACTGATCTGTGATCTGTTTGTGAGTGGTGTCCTTTAGTGTTCTATCTAAGAAACTTACCCTAAATTCCTACATATTTTTGGTTTCAATTATGATCATACATCATTGTAGGAGTTAAAACATATATTTAAGCTTGGACAAAGTATGAATATCTCAATTAGCTATCCATTTCTATCATTCTAATAAAACATAATCATTTATATATTATATAATTATTTTTATATATTCAATATTGTTTTTAATGTGAAAATATAATTATTTGTAGGTTTATAATTCTCTATTATGCAAAGTATAAATTTTGTATCAACTTTATATAATAATAAATATTTTTAAATTCTTTCTTATTTAAATATAGTTATGGGTATTCAACAAATATGTTTATGCAGTTAAATAATTTTTTTTTGCTTTAGCTAGTTTTCATATTGGATGGAAGAATGATTTAGCCACCTACAAGATGTTGTCATCAAGATTCTGTGAAACTTAATTGAACATTAACACTTTATAAAATAATTTTTAACCCCTTCAATAATTAGCTCTCACCCTGAACCCTCTCCACAATATGTCAACCAAAACTTTGATGAAGATTAAACCCTAAACAAATTAAATAATCTACATCTCAGGAGTATGTTAAATAATATCTATCCTCTACGTAGAATGACCCATTTAAAAACCCATATGCCCAAATATTAAGGCATTTAATGTCTATCATGAGATCGAAGGAGTAGGGTTTGTAATGGAACATTTGTAGGGAAACACACCTCTCATCAGTGCTAATGGAACATTTTTAGGGAAACACACCTCCCATCAATGCTAATGGAAAAGCTTGAGACAAATTTCCTCATTGACTTTGAGGTACCATAAATCTAAACAAAATTTTATAGAGAGAAAACTATGTCTACCAAATTTTAACGTATTCATTCCCACCTCAACATCATGCATTTGCATGCTTCAACATTATAGGCATACATGTGTCCACATACTCGCCACTAAATAATCATCAAGATTATTATATAAATAATAATTTCATACCAATAATAGCTCTTTCCATGTGAAAATGATCCATACGTGATAGGTATAAAACTAAATCACATTAAAAATGAGGAATTGAATATAAGCTTATAAATTTTTATTTAATGATTTTGAAAACAAAAAAATTTCATTTAATAATATAAGATAGTTGTTTTGGGAAGTAAAATTAGAAAATGAATAACAACGCCTAAATTACACATACTAAGTTTAATCGTATATCAAAATCACACACCTAGTCTAAAAATTTAATTTTTAAGAAAACGCAACTCTAGAACGAAAGAGGAAAATTTAATTTAAATAATAATAAATCATAAAATAAAATAAAATAAAAAGGAATGCGAATTTTAAATGAAAATTATAAATGTTAAGAGTTTGTTTTTCTCACATAAAGAAATAGGTTAATAATTCAAGATCTAGAGGTATTTGCCAGGAGTGAAAGTCTGCCCCCTTATGGATTACTAACAAGTTATTCTAGGTGGCGTGGTTTTCTTTGAATAAGGGTAATGAGTCAACTTGCATTCACAAATAATAGCTACAGATAATTGTCCTCACTACTACTTTAACAACTAAATTATGATAAGTTTTCTACCATAATAAAAAAAAATAACAAACACAAAAAAATTATATAACACTCACAAAATAAAAATAAAAAATTACAAAATTTCTTAAAAAAGAACTGTCTCTTGCTTAACTAAAAAGTCTCAAACACAATGATTGTGTAAAATTCACAATAGAATAATAAAAAGTTGTGAAAACAGCTTAAAAAGGGATGTCTCCTGAAGTTAAACACTTTCTTGAAAAAACGATAGCTAATTGACAAACTATATATGACATAGAAACATTATTAATCACTACTCAGTACAAAAAGATGGCTATGCCATTTTCTTTTTCGTGGATGTCAGATGCATGTGGTTCTATGCCTTCTATAGTGTTACATGTTTTTAAAGCAACATTGAAAGTAAGTTAAGTTTATAAGATAATGTCTTTATTTCGTCCCTAATTTGAAGCAGAGAAAAGAATATTATATTTAGGTTTATTTTTAAGTTTATTTTTTTCAAAATTTAATAGAAATTTTTAAGAATTATAAATTTTGGTTGTTTAATTGGTAAAGTTTTAATGTTTTAATTTTTTTAATAAAGTTGAATTTATTTATGTATTCAAAGTGTATTTTAAATAATAAAAAAGTATAATATTTTTTAAAAGTGTATTTATTTAACCAAAAAAAATCACTTTAGAGTATATCATTTTTTTTTACTAGATATTAACTATTTTATTAATTGATCTATCAATAAATAAATTATATTATAAAATTTATTATTAATTTAGGTTAAGGAATTGAAACATATTGTAAATAGCAATTAAATAAAAATTTAAAAAAATAACAACTTTTTTATCTATTATTTTTTTTTCCAAGAAAAATCGAAGTAGATTCACCTGAAGGGATCTGAGTTTAACCCCAAAGCCGTCAAGTAGAATTAACCCCGTGACCTCATAATGGTGAGGCGATTTAGTAATGAGACCTTGACCAATTAAAATAACCCTCAGGGCTTCCTCTTTTATTTATATTAAGCATTATATATATAACCCCAAGGGTTAGCTCAAGTGGTCTAGAAGTAAACATGAAATTCTTTGATATTATTTCTAGTTGTTGTTGATCACGGTTGGACTCTCTTCCATTCCCATGGGGTGAGGCCCTATAATTAGAGTCCATATTTTACCTGATTTACCATCCCAAAATGTGACGAAGTACTCGATATATATATATATATATATATATTCAACAAAATTTAAATAGTTTTTCCATATTTATATTTGTATTAAATAGTAAGTAATTATTAATATAAATTAATTATTTTATAATAATAATAGTAATTTAATTTTAAGATTACCATTAAGTTAGACATCAAATTAATATATATGATTTCTTTTGTGTGTAAAATAAGAGATTGATTATATACAGTGATTTGACTACTAAAAATTATATAGGTTTATAGGCCTAGTCTAAGATATAAAAAAATAGTCATTTTTCTCATCAAAATTTAAATAGTTTTTTCATATTTATATTTGTATTCAATAGTAAGTAATTATTAATATAAATAAATTATTAATTAATTATTTTATAATAATAATAGTAATTTAATTTTAAGATTACCATTAAGTTGGACATCAAATTAATATATATGATTTCTTTGTGTGTAAAATAAGAGATTAACTACGTAAAATGATTTGACTACTAAAATTTATAAAAGTCTATAATTTGACTACTAAAATTTATATAGGTCTACAGGCCTAGTCTAAGTTATAGAATAAATAGTCATTTTGACTAGAATTGGACGATATAATTTCAAGGAAAATTGTGAATTTTGTTATTTTAAATACAATTTTGAATAGATAAATGAATTCAACACCCTCAAAAACCCAAGAAACACTCAAAGTCTACCAATTAAATAATTTAATCTCAAGTTTTTAAAATATCTTCAGAAATTTAGTCAAAATGAACAAGAAACAATAAATTGAAAAAAAATCATTTCATTTATTAAGCAAAGTCCTATATAAATTATCCCCTTTAAATATATACACCCAACTTTTATATATAATTTGTATTTATCTTCCTTTTATATATAAAAAAATTATATTTATTTTAATCTTAACAATAAACATCACTCTTATACACCTATATAATTTTATTTTAACTTTATATTAATATTACTTAATTAACCTTTTACCATAATCACTTTTGGCCATAACAATCTCACTTAATAAAAATGGTAAACATATATTATAATTATAAATCTTAATAAAGAATAGCATGCCCCCACATAATCAACCAATCAGCCTGGCTAACTATAGAACTTACTGTTCATGTTTCATAGAATGGATACAAGTGAATTCAAAGAATAATAATTTCGAAGAGTAATTTTGTTATCATGATTATTGGTATTGTATTAACAAATAATGGTATTGAATTTGTCAACCAATGGCCAAATTTCAATCAAGATAATAATGGTGTTGAATGTGTCAATCATGGTCCACTATTTCAAGGTGTTACGCAAGCCTCAATGTAGGCCCTTGAAATAGACTATGGTTGGTGCAACGTTAACGCTGAATAGAGACCGGTTGGCTTATTCGTTGGCTTACACTTATTACCCAATGAATCACCATCACAAATTTCTCTACTTCTTATAGCATTTGGGTTATAAAATTTCTTATAAGTCATCATTAATAGATTATAACTATAGTCACTTAACTCTATTTATTTTATTAAAGTTGTTTAACATTTCTATTTGGTCTATATTATTATTATTGTACGTATAATGTGTATTTACAAATTTGGGAATATGTATCAATATGTTATCAATTAAGAGTTGATTTTTTATCAGTTATTTAGTTTCATTGACGAAATGTTTTTTTGTGTAAAATTTGAAAATATAATTTTGAGCAAGATTGTGATTTTTTGTTATTTAAAATGCACTTTTGAATGTATAAATAGATTCAACACTCTAAAAAACTCATGAGGCACTCAAACTTTGCTCATGATTTGTCCATCAAGGATACTTTACTACTTGACTAAATTGAACAGATTGCTATAAACAATATTACTGGTCTAGTAGCTTAGTAGTTAGGACAAAAATGACCTCTATCCCATAATTTTGAGTCACATAATCCTAATGATTTAAGTTGTTATGATCTTCAGACTTCTGACCCTAATGATACTCTAAACCTCTTTACGGAGGATCAAACTCAGGCTTCTTTATTCCTTCCTGTTCAAAATCTTAATAAAACCTCCTTCTCTGAACATCATTCCAATCTGGTGTTGAGATCTTGTGGTAAGCATGTATCTACTTTATTCCATTATGATATACTTGCTTCTGAAGAGGAGTCTCTAGCATTAGGATCTCTCCCATTTGTCATTAATCCACCTGCCTCTCCTACTCCTGTACTTTCCTATAAAGATTCTTTGAAGCTTTCCCCTATCACTACATTAACAGGGGTGACCCGTATGGGTAATCCTTCATCTAAGCCTTATTTCTCCTTCTAGAATGTTACTATTAGAAAGAAAAAGGCAAACAAAAAATCTCTAGCTAGAGAGACATATCTATCAGAGGCTATACAAGGAGGATTAGGTCTTACATCACCTCTTGATATTGAAGATGATTCAAGGGCACTTAGACATTTGATGCCCATAATCCTACCCAAATAATTATTGTTTTATCTCTCAACATCTGTGGGATTGGGGGGCCCTCAAAATTTTCTTCCCTCAAGCGACTGATAAGCACACATCGTCCTTTTATCATCTTTCTTCAAGAAACTATGGTCTTAGGTGACAAAGCTAGAGAGAGTTTTCAAAAATTTTGTCTAGGTTGGGTATCATGTTCTATGGACTCAAATGGATTGTCAGGAGGCCTGATTTCTATATTGGATCCAATTGTTGCATCACTGCAGGCTTATTCCTCATCCATGGGTAATTTTCTAGAAGTCTGTCTTAAAGTCTGTCATTTTCCCATTAAGTTAATTAATTGTTATGGTCCTTATTATGATAGACACTCCTTCTAGGATGAGATACAACTTAGTGGAATTCTATTAGACTAAACACTTATTCTTACTAGGGATCTAAACTTCATTACTTATGTTGGTGATTCATGGGTCCATCGAGCTTGTCTAAACCCTATGTGTTCTTACTTATCGACTATGCTTCAAAACCATAATATTTGTGAAATTACTCCCTTTCCTCTCTCTCCTACCCAGAGAAATGACAGATTAGGCATGGATGACATAACTAAGGAGCGAGATAGCTTTATGTTGGAAAATTGTTTGACTAAAAAAATGGGGAGGAACCGATCATGGATAGCACAAGACAAGACTTATGATCATATGACCATCCTTTTGGATATCGAATTTGACCTCCATCATAAAAAATATCCCTTTAAATTCAACCACACTTGGTTGGAAGAAGATTCTTTTAGAAGGATGGTGGTAGAGGTCTGGAAAAATTACTCGGTCAACTCTTACACCTCTGCCATGACCTCCTTGGTCAGTAAGCTTAGGATTCTAAAGAAGGTTAGTATCAGCTGGGGAAGAATTTGGAAAGAAGATCTACAGAAAGATAACCTACATATTGAAGCTCAATATGATCACATTTCCCAAAATTTCTCTTCTTCTTTCTTTGTTGATGTAGTTCAGAAAGCAAGCTATCTAGAAGCTAAGAAAATATAGATCCTAAAAAGGGAGGAAGAGGCTTGGTGATTAAAAAACAAGGCTACTTGGATTAAAAAAGGGAGATGGAAACACTAAATTTTTGCATAACTATGCAAGCCATAGAAGGAACATTAACTCCATTTGGGAGTTGGAGGTGGAAGAGGGTAGGTCAATCTCATCCTCCATAGAATTAAAAGAAGCTGTTACTTCCTCTTTCTATATCCTCTTTTCAGATCTTAGGAATTCTGATATTCGCTCCCAACTCTAGCATATTAAATTATATCCTTTCTTTTTCAGTCAAGAGGAAACAACTCAAACTGGAAGCCGGTATCTCTAGAGGAAATAAAAGGATTTCTCAAATAATTTTCAAAGGATAGAAACCCAGGTGCCAATGGTTGGATAATGGATCTATTCCTCTACTTATTCGATCTCATGGGCGCTGACTTATGTCAAATGGTGGAATAAGTAAGAAGGACTGGGAAAGTTTCCAATGATATCAATGTTACCTTCATTACTTTAATCCCTAAATGTTGCAACCCTAAGTCCTTTTTGGACTTCAGAACTATTTCTTTATTTAACTTCGTCTACAAGCTTATCTCTAAGATTATCTCCAACAAAATCAAATGTTTTCTTGCCAAGAAGATGTCCCCCAACCAATTTGTCTTTCTTCTAGATAGGCAAATTCATGATGCTATTGGCATTGCACAGGAAGACATTCACTCTATCAAATAAAATAAATAGAAGGCGATGGTGATCAAAATGAATCTGAACAAAAATTTTGATAAAGTTAATTGGACTTTTCTTAGACTTATTCTTCTTCAAATTGGGTTAGGCCTGAAAGTGACAAACTAGATTATGGGATGCGTTACTTCAGCTAATTATTTTGTCTTAATCAATGGGCACCCTCCAAAAATTTCTTCACCTCCCGAGGACTTAGACATGGTTTCCTATTATCTTCGCTCCTGTTTATACTTTTGATGGAAGACCTGAGTCATCTTTTGTTGGAGGAAAAGTAAGCTGGTAACATTAGAGGCATACAAATTTCCAAAAGTCTTCATATTTCCCAATTATTGTTTGTGGATGATGTTATGATTATGGGGATAGGCTTTGTAGCTTAATGGAGGGATTTCTGCAGATGTATATTACTCTTTTGTACTGCCACTAGTATGGAGATTAATCTCAATAAATCCTCTTTCCATCAATAGGATGTCAGGCCTAATATTCTGGCTGAAATTCAATCATTTCTCCCATTGTAGTCCTCATATTTGGAGATGGGATTTAAATACCTTAGATTATATCTTAAACCTAATAATTATCACAAAGAGGATTGGATGTGGATGATTAGAAAAGTGGAATAGAGAATAAATCTTTGGTGTTGTAATTTACTATTTTTAGATGGTAGAATGATTTTGGTAAAATATGTATTGGAGAATATCCCAGTATTTTGCCTGTCCTTGGAAAAAATACCTTCTTCTATTCTTGTTGCGATCAGATAGATTATTTTTTAATTTTTTTTGGCTGGGAAAAGTAACAAAAGGAATATTCATCTTGCAAATTGGTCCATCCTTTATACTCCAAAAATTCTAGGTGGATGGGGTTTTAAAAATATTTCATGGTTTGCCAAAGCATTAGCTCTGAAAAATTTGTGGAGACATATGTTTTGGATTGGTCTATGGATTCATGTCATTTGAGAAAAATATATATACAAACAAAAGGTTGTAGACGAGATCAAGAAACAACCATATAATTTCCCAAAAAAGGTTCCATGGTTTGTAAAGCTCTTATGACTTCCTATCCCAATCTCTTCAATTGGATAGTTTGGAAAGTGGGGGATGGAATGAAGGTAATCCTTGGAAAGGATCCCTTCATTGGTGGGGCCAAAGCATACAAGTTGTCTTCAGATTTAAGACAAGCTTTGGCAACCAAGGATTTTACCTATATACATTGTATAAAAAAATCCTTTCTACTCTCAACCACATCAAAATTATTGGATGACAACAAAAGATTTGGGATTAGGGGATGCTTTAGCAGAGGAATAGAACTATTTCATAAAAGAGTTAAATCTTAATAGAGTAAGATTAAATAACTTCAGGGAATCTTTGGTTTGGATCTGGGAGTTCTCTATTGGAATTATCAAATCCAGCTCAACATACGATGAGATTGTGCACTCAAAGATGGAAACATCTAATAGATGGTGGTATAGATATATCTGGAAATGGAATATTGCTACCAAGCTAAGATGTTTCATTTGGTTGATGCTTCACAACATAATTTTTACCTGGGAAAACCTTCAAAAATGAGGCTTTTAGGGAACCAGTGGATGTGTTTTATGCAATCAACATTAAGAAACCACTGAACATCTTTTGAACAAGTGTAATTTCAGTTAGGATATTTGGTCCTCTATACTGCAGTTTTTGGGCATTAATGAAGATATGAAGAAGTCATCCTTTGAACTAACTCTTTTTACTTGGGTGAAGAAATATAGTCATCTTAGTACTTTGCCTATATTTGTTTCTTGGAACATTTGGCTTTCAAGAAATAAGATAAATTTCAGAGATGCTAAGATATATATTCCGGTTCTAAGCTCTAAAATTGTTTCACAATTTAGGGAATTTCTTCCCTTTTAGAAAACATTATCTCATAGAAGAGTAAAATTTCCACTTATACCACAATATCTCCCAATGGGATTTTTGTTGGGAATGATACTAAGAGGGGGTGAATCAATATTAACAAATCAATAACTTTTTCATTTCATAATCAAATTTATATATGCTACTTCAGAGAAGGGAACTCGCGTGTGCACGTCACTGTTCTTAAGGCAACCAACGTATATCCAGTGAAATTATGATTCAATTAATTCATCATATGTTGATCTTTAATCAGTGCATCAATACTTTATTAACCATTAAATAGTAACCATGTGTAGTAATAACATAATAAACCATCACACATAAGCAACACACATGAACACCAAGATTTAAGGTGGAAACCCAATGCGGGAGAAAAACCACCTACTGTTGTCATCTCTGTCTTCTTTTAATATAAGAAAAACTTGTTTACAATATTGTATTGGTGCATAATCATACCAGTATGCAGGCACCCACCTACAGAAGGCTACAACCTTCTCTCATTCTCTAGCTTCTACTGGAAGGGAGCTACAACCCCTTATCTCTTGTACTAGCCGATATGTTTACTAATACGTAGGCTCCGACCTAAAGAAGGCCCCAACCTTCACTCGTTCTCCAGTTACTACTGAAAGGGAGCTCCAAACCCCTAGCTTTTGTACTGGCCGATATGTTTACCGGTACATAGGCGCTAGCCTACAGAAGGCTCCAACCTTCACTCATTCTCCAGGGACCATGTTTCATAAATTTTCAGGTTAGATACTCCTAGTACACAACAACACAATATGAAGGCCACGTTTCATCCAATTTTCATATTGGACCGATTAGTAACATTGAATCTCAAAATAAATCACCACTGCAATACAACCATTCACTGAAACCCATCAACACTAAAGCAAATCACAATCAATCAATTTGAACAATCAAATCACTATCACCAGAACACAGTGCTGAACCCATAACTCTGCATCAATAACCATAATCAACTGCAACTTCAAACATCATATTTCATAATTTATACGCTACTTCAAAGTGTCAAACCAACGTGTATAAGTGCCTTCACCAAGGTGAACCAACATATAGATCTACAATTAATAACTTATAACTTCGCAACTAAGCCAAACTTTAGACATACCCAAATCATACCATTTAAAGAATAAAACATGTGTTAGCATTCATATCTAGCCCATCCATTATCATATCAGACAATGATAAGTCATTTAAGGTCTCATTATCCTTATCCAACATTGTATCCAAAGGTGCACAAGATATTTTAGATCATATCATAACCATAGCCCTTACAAAATAAAGTATACTTCAGATAGAAGTATTCATGAAAAACCCTTTCACTTGCACACATAACCCTGTGATCTTCTCCTCCTTATATACTTAGATCCTTTGTCAATACCTCAAACCAAAACCATAGTTATGCCGTTGGTATTCTTTGATGGTATCAATATTCTTTGTCGCACTAATTACCATGGGTTAATACCATGGTAGGAACCCCTAGTATTCATTATCCTTAATTTTCCATCCCATACGCGCTTTTCCTTCCATGAAAGTGCGTGCATACGTATACGGTCCTTTTGTTCTATGAACTCGCGTGTATACGCTACTTGGACAATCTGAACCAGTGTATACAACTTAAACCATTCTCTTTCTTCAATTTCTAGAGTCTGATCTGTAATCCTTTGTTGTTTCCTTTGAATTGACCTGTTGCACTGCGAACTGCCATCATACATCACTAAATCATTTCTAGGTATCATATATGTGAGTTGTCATCAAGGAAAACACCTGTATCATAATGCCAACAATATCCCCCTTTGGACTTGATGGCAACCATATTGGTGTTTATCACTCCAACCTATAGAACCTATTAGATATATCAAACAACACCAAGATACTCTCCCCTTTGACATCAAGGGAAAAGGGCAGACCAAGATATTCTCTCCCTTAGAGATGCACTATGTTGCCCATGCTCCCCCTGAGCACATGCAAAGTTAGCAGAGATATTTTTCAAAATAATAACATGACTCTATAACTCAACTATGTGAGTATGACCTTCCTATCACCAATGACTCATACATACATCAATCACCCAACCAAGTGGGGATATACCAAATGTTCATACATGACTGAAAAATTACAATTATTACATCATCCTTCCCATGCATAGTGGGGTTACAAATTCCATCATAGGTCATTACATGACCTTTACATCAAACGGTATACATGACATTTATAACAAGAACCAACAATCTAAAGAAAACCATGATAGTCATCAGCAATTATCATACACCATATATGATTTGCACCATAAGCATCTGTGAGCAACATCAAGATCAACAGCCTGTATATGTCCATCATCAAAAGAGTCATATGAATCAAAACAACTATGTGGATCAAGCAATATAAGTATCATCATGTACCAAGGTCTTCTAATATAATGCCAACAATGCATTATTAGAAGCATATTCTCCCCCTAAACCTATGCCAACTATTCACTCTCAAATCTGATCATTGCATTTGTTAGTAAGAATCATCAAGGCATCATCATCAACCAGTTATTCATCAAGTCATTAACAACTTATGAGGGCCAAAATAACTTCTACATATCATCAACGGATTGTAATCATCATCAATCAGAACATAAAAGATAATAGATAATTGTCTGAACCATATCATACCCCTTTTCCTAAGTCTGTCCCACTGCTTCTGCATCAAACCAACATATACGTGATTGTGCAGCTTCTAACTCACATATATACGTTACTTGTCTTCATAATAACTGTGTATGAGAATTGGAATACTGAAGTTTCACACTTTCAACTCCCCATGAGTCTGTTATGTCTGTATACTTAGATATTCCACATATTTCTTACAACAATTCCTTCTTCTTCCATACCTTGGAGTGTGATGATGTTTGCTCCTTTTGGTATGTTGGCCGAAATTTACTCTTGCATTCTTTTGCTATATGCCCAAACTTGTTACAATCATAACATATTATATGTTTCATATTCCTTCTATAGAAATCAATAGTTTTGTGGCCAAACATATTTCAAGAAAAACAATATCCCTTAAAGTACCTAGAAACTGATGATCTTTCTGTGTGACGGTTATTAGCTTGAACCATTCTACTTTTGCATTTGGCTACAACATGTCCAAAATTATGACATATAAAACATTCAACATTATTCATCAGAGGAAATAACTGATTATCACTTACATAGTTAGGAGTAAATTATTTTCTTTGAAGTCTTTCTTTCCTTGGTTGTTGATGGGGTTGACCTCTTATCTCCTTGTTGAGCATTTCAGATTTTGCATTAGAGTTCCTTGCCTCATCTTGTGAGCTAGATTCACCTTCAATAGTTTCATGAAAACCAAGACCAGTATTTATAAGAGGAGAACGCTGAACTTTGATGATTTCATCTAATGTTTCTGATCCTTTAGCAAATCTAAGATTCAGAGTTTTTGTCTTCTCAAGTTATTTTCTTAGACTTAATACTTGACACTCTAATTTTTCATTGTGCTTTCCCTTTTCAGTGAGTTGATGTGTCAGCGTGTCTATTACCGTATCCTTTTCGACCAAACAAATTTTGAGTTGAGTGATTTCTTTAAGGAAATTTTCTTCTTCTAAGGTATCATTTTCATATGCCATGAGTAGTTTAAAATCTTGATCATCTTCATCACTGTTAGATAGGCCATCACTATCTTCATGAGTATAATAACTTCTTCTATTACCTTCTGCAGAAATCTTTCCTTTATCATGAGGACATTTAACAGCATAATGACCAACTCTTCCATAAACAAAACATTTAAAGGGAGGCTTACCTCTGAATCTTCCGGAACCCCACCGAATTTTCTTCACAAAGTTTACCTCATCTTCTTATGATATATATCTTGATTCTTTGGGATCTTCCTTTTCTTTTCCTTTTGTAGAAGCTTTGAAAGTGGCTTCTCTGGTTTTTGATGGACCTCCTTTACTCATTTCAAAGGCAGTTAGAATTCCATGAAGTTGAATAATAGTAACAGACTGTAGATCTTTCTTTTCTTCAATGGAAGATACTTTTGACTCAAATTTAGAAGATAGAGATCTCAAAATTTTCTCAACTATAGTAACCTCCTTTATTTCTTCACCTAGATTTCTCATGTGATTTACAATCTCATCTACTCGTAAGAAATAACTAGCAATACTTTCATGACTATGCATATTGAGAGTTTCATACTGGATTCTGAGAGTTTGGAGTTTAGAATGTTTTACCTGGGAGTCTCCTTCGTAGCTCTGAATGATTATGTCCCATATTTCCTTGGCTGTGTTGAACTACATAACTTTGGCGAATTCTGATTCTGATAGACTTCCAAATAAAGCATTGATGGCTTTGACATTAATTTCATATGATTTCTTTTCTACTGGATCCGTGGGGACTGCTGCTGGATATTGGTATACTCTTTCTGCAATTTCCCAAACATCAGCTCGAAGTGACTAAAGATAGGCTCTGGTTCTTGTCTTCCAATATACTAAGTAATCTGTGTTGAAGATTGGTGGTCTGATAGATCCCATTCCTTTGTGATTGCTCATCTTGAGAGATCTTCCTTCAAGCGATCAAGCTTCTTCTGAAGGACCTCCTCTAGTACCAATTGTTGGGAATAATACTGAGAGGGGGGGTGAATCAATATTAACAAATCAATAACTTTTTCATTTCATAATAAGATCTATATACACTACTTCAGAGAAGGGAAATCGTGTGCGCACGCCACTGTTCTTAAGGTAACCAGTGTATATCTAGTGAACTTATGATTCAGTTAACATCATATGTTGATTTTTAATGAGTGCATCACTGTATTAACCATTAAATAGTAACCATTTGTAGTAATAACAAAATTAACCATCACACATAAGAAATACACATGAACACCAAGATTTAAGGTGGAAACCAATGCGGGAGAAAAACCACCTATTGTTGTCATCTCTGTCTTCTTTTAATATGAGAAAAACCTGTTTACAATCTTGTACTGGTGTAGACTCATACTAGTACGCAGGCACCCGCCTGAAGAAGGCTACAACATTCCCTCATTTTCTAGCTTCTACTAGAAGGGAGCTACAACCCCCTAGCTCTTGTACTAGACAATATGTTTACCAATATGTAGGTGCCAACCTACAAAAGGCTTCAACCTTCACTCGTTCTCCAACTACTACTGAAAGGGAGCTCCAACCCCCCTGGCTCTTGTACTAGCCGATATGTTTACCAATACGTAAGTGCTGGCCTACAGAAGGCTCCAACCTTCACTCGTTCTCCAGGGGCCACATTTCATACATTTTTAGACCGGATACTCCTGGTACACAACAACACGATATAAAGGCCACGTTTCATCCAATTTTCATACTGGACCCATCAGTAGCATTGAAGCTCAAAATCAATCACCACTTCAATACAACCAATCATTGAAACCCATAAACACTGAAGCAAATCATAATCAATCAATCTGAACAATCATATCACTGTCATGAGAACACAGAGCTGAACCCAGAACTCTGCATCAACAACTAGAACCAACTGCAACTTCAAACATCATATTTCATAGTGTATATGCTACTTCGAAGTGCTGAACTAGCGTATAGATCTGCAATTAATAATTTATAACTTCATGGCTAATCCATACTTCAGACATACCCAGATCATACCATTTAAAGAATAAAACATGTGTTAGCATTCAGATCTAGCCCATCCATTATTAGATCATACAATGATAAGTCATTTCAGGTTTCATGATCCTGATCTAACATTGTATCCAAAGGTGCACAAGATATTTTATATCATATCATAACCATATCCCTTACAACATAAAGTATACTTAAGATAGAAGTATTCATGAAAAATCCTTTCACTTGCACACATAACCCTTTGATCTTCTCCTCCTTATATACTTAGATTTTTTGTCAATACCTCGGACAAAAACCATATTTATGTTGCTGCTATTCTTGGATGCTATCAATATTCTTTGTCGTGCTCATTACCATGGGTCAATACCATGGTAGGAACCCCTGTTATATATTATCCTTAATTTTCCATCCCATACGCGCTTTTCCTTCTGTGAAAGTGTGTGCATATGTATACACTCCTTTTGTTCTGTGAACCTGCATGTATACACTACTTGGACAAGGTGAACCAACGTATACAAATTAAACCATTCTCTTTCTTCAATTTTTAGAGTTTGACTTATAATCCTTTGTTATTGCCTCTAAATTGACCTGTTGCACTATGAACTGCCATCATACATCACTGAATCATTTCTGGGTATCATATATGTGAGTTGCCATCAAGGACAACACTTGTATGTTAATCCCAACAATTTTTTGATGGGGTAGCTGAAGAAAATGTGTGTTATGCAGGAGGGATGATTAAGTTGATATAACATAGATCCATTCATTATAAAATTGGAATTTTCTTCGGATCAAATACCAACGTTGAATTGATTGTTTCATCGACTCTTTTTATGCTTGCAAAGCATACAAACATTAATCATTTTCATATACTTGGTGACCCAAAGTGTGTTGTCTATTAGATGAAAGGAGAGGCTCGCTTGGAGGTGTTTCATTTAGAAGCATGGAAACTCAGAATAAGAGATATTATATTGAATTTTCGAGCTATTAGTTTTTAGCACATATATAGAGAGTTCAATTCCACAACATATATTCTCTCAAAGAGAGCACTGGAATTGGAGCTAGGATTAATTATCTTTGAAGAGCTCATTGACAACAATATTTAGAGCTCTTATTCTATTTCAATTGAACACTTTCCATAAAGCACAACACTCATGAGGCCAAAAAATTTAAGCAAATATGATCTAAAGTATATAGGACAAACTTGGACATCAGAAATCAATTTTTTTTCAAGTACCTCTATTAAATGGCTATATTCTCCAATTTTTAACTTGATGTATTCTCTAGCTGTTTTTAGGAATATAATTGTTAATGTCATATTGTCTTTTTATTATAGTCAATATAGCCACATAGGGAGTCCAGAGATATGACTCTCTAATGGGTTTGAGTCTTTCTCACATCTCTACATTTTATAGAGCCATGTCTAGTAGTTGCTTGGAAAATTTTGTAACATTGAAATTGTGTACCTTTTTTATTCAAAATGAATAACAAAAAAGTAACCCTTTATAGTGAAAAAAACAACTTAAACTTATGATTTTTAAAAATATCTATTGATTTTTGAGCAAAATTGAAAAGAAAAGTGCTAAAAAGGGAACTTCTCATTTATTAGTTAGACTACATGTATATTTTTACATCAAATATCTAGCCATTTTGGCATTTTGGTCCTTCATTATATATATATATATATATATATATATATATATATATATATATATATATATATATATATATAGATATATATATATATATATATATATATATATATATATATATATATATATATATATATATAAAGCATGGGAAACCTTAGAGTACTTCCCCACATTTCGTGGATGGTAAACTGGGTAAACCATTGGCCCTAATTACGGGGCCTTGCCCCTAGGGAATTGAAGAGTGTCAAACCTATGATCAATGAAAACTAGAAACAATGTCAAACAACTTCATATCTAACTCTAAACCACTTGAGCTAACCCTTGGGGCTAAGTCCTTCATTAAATATATTAGTATAACACCCCAATTTTCGTCCTTGAATATGTATTGTATAATCATGGATACAATGAATGGATAGGATTCAAACAATCTAAAATGTAAATATTGATATTAGTAATTAAAAGAAATCAACTATTGTAAATGGAGAAGGACAAGAACATGGGAGGCTATGATTCCATGAGAAAGGAACGAGAGGGGATCTTGAGGCCCAAGGTGGAGCATATCCAACCCCATAGGTAACCTTAAGGAGGTAAAATTTATGATCTAATGCACAATTACAATATTACTTGTGAGCTCACTATCATATTCTTCCCATTAACAACTTTCCAATGACTATACTCTTCCTAAATTTTGAATTCGAAACAAAAAGATATGTCCTTGTAAAGTTTTCTTATGATCTTTCTTTTTTTAGCCATGCTATCATTTGCACAAGTAATCTGCCAAATTTTACCACATGATAGTTGTATGGATTCTATGTCATACTTGTATATACTTCTCTTCGATTTCATGCTTATTGAGGAAAAAATTCCCCCTTTTTGGCTCATTGCACCTTCTATGTGATACATACCATATTCCTTTCTCCCATATTCCTTTCTCCCACCTTTGTTCTTCTCTCTAGCCTTTGGTATTGTGTCCTACAAAATTTTAGGTGATGTCATATCTATATCACAATGTTGAAGATCTTCAATCATGTGAAATGTTTCAAAGTTGAAAATATTTGACCTTGTAACATGCCACTTGGTTAACAATATTTAATCATGAACCCTATCTCACGATTGGTAAAACCTAAACCATGTGACCAAACCTAAACCATGTCACATGTCACATGGAAGGAAATTTTCTATTACAACATAAAAGTTTTCCTTCCTGTGTCTATTCCATTCATTGGTTTGGGCTTTCCATGTCACGATAGAAAAAATAAATTCAACCATGCAACAATCCTTCCTCTAACTTGTTCTAGCTAAACAACAATCCCATTACTTTTTGAAATTTTTGTAAAATAAAAAGTCCTCTACTAAATAATTTCTTATCTTTCTTATTTTTTTTTGGCTTTGTTTTATGTGTTGATTTATAATTATTATAAAATTAAAATAAACTTTTTCTTGACTAGAATTTATCATTGATGTCAAATCAATTCATAGAAAATAAAGAAAATGCCTCAAATATTAAAAATAAATAAATATTAGAGGCAATTACATCAAAAAATTATTATTTAATATTGGAATCTAGCTAAGATAGATTTAATCTTTAAACATTTTTGGTTTACATATATATCTGGAAATTTCCCAAATGAGTTTATATAAATTATCTAGCTCAAAAATATGTAGATATTGGATATTTCGATCTCCACTTCATTTGAATTTAAATTTCATTATTACATTTGGTATTTGGAACATTCATATCTCCTTCATTTTTGTTTTACCGGATACCTAGATGTTCTTTTCACATAAAGAGAAAAATAGTTCAAGTCTTGATTCAAGATGTTCACCTCATATGAATCTTCTAGATGCCTAGATCTTGTATATATTTTCGTCACTATTTTATATCACATTTGGATCTAGACCTCTCGATAAACGATTTAGATTGTTAACATCTAGATATGGGTTATCCTTCTTAATAAATAAAGAAAATAAACATTATTATGTCATTTCTTATCGAGCATTGTGCAAAACATATCCATATACAAAATAAAGTTATGTGCACATAATGCAACTATCTTGTATGCCTTTTACCCTAGCTCATTAATGTTATATATGGATCCATGTAAATTGATAAAGAGTTTGTGATCATTAACATCTAGATAGTGGATACCTAAATGTCTTTTTGGAAATGTTAAAAAATAATTTACGGCACAAAATTTTAAATAATAAAATATACTCATTGTGCATTAATTAAAGCATACCATGATATGGAGAAAAGTGATGCACACCTCTTATGGATCTTTAGTATGTATCAAACTAGATGTATTTCACAATAAATTATTCATAAGATATATAGATTCATGACTTGTAGTAATCACATTTCTGGTAAGATGTATGGATGTTGTGATTGAAATTTCACAAACATGAGATGTTGTTCTGTGATTTTTTCCTAGGAATTACTAGACAAGAAAGTGTGTGTTAGGATGTAATTCAAACAATTTCTTAATTATGCAGACAAAATTTCCAAAGAAGAGTGATGGGAGTTACCTTATTTATCACTATATCCTTGTCTATGTTGTTGTATCAAGTTTGAAAGGAGATCTAACAGAGATCTTATCTCCTACGCTTTTCCTATAACCTACACACAAGAAAGAGGACAACAATGATCCAACATGAAATATATTATAGAATTACAGAATGGAAATATGGAAGGGAATCACTTTCATTATAGAAACATGGAATATACATAGAAAGTATACCTCAAACAAGATATTAACCTCCTCTTCTCCTTGCAGTCTAGTCTCCTTCTCCTAAAAAGGATAACTTCCCACAAGATCATAGCTTCTACATTATATTATGGACACTAGATCTATCCCATTTCATTTTGATAGGGTGATACTATATAGATTCATTCTATCCTCCAAGAGAATGTATCTAGACACCTAGGGGCTTGAGAAGTTAGGGAACTTCTACAATAATGGACCCCTAGCCAGCTCATACATAAGTGGGTCAAGTTGATCTCCTTGGAGATGATGAACTCTAGAACCCTTTTTTTCAATTATGAGCTTTTTCTCAATTATATAATAATTATTATTTTATAATTATGAATTTTTGACAAAATAATTATTAAAATTTACTCAATTATGTAATTTCACCCTTTTAACATGGAATAAGTCCCACATAGGTAAAAGTAAAGGTAAAAGAGGATTCATTTTGGCCAAGGACTGAGGTAAGTTGAACTTGGGTTTCTCTCATTATGTTGGAATGACAAATCGGGTTATAAAAAATTCCCCCTAATGCATGAGGTTAGAAGAGAAACTGATGGTTGAAATGCATTACAATAAAACTTAGAGCTCAAAATGGGAGGAAGGAACCAAGAATACAAAGTTGAATAAGAGGAAGTCACATGTTAAAGTCTCAACCTTGTTAATATCATCCCCATGTTGGGTATACCCTTGCTCGATCATAAAGAGAAACTGACCATGAAGTCCAACTATACACTGTGATCCATGACATGAAATGCTTGGACATGGCCATGGATAATACATATTGTATCCATGTGATAAATGAAAATATCATAGCCACAAGCAAATATAGTGTGGATTTATGTCACAATATACATCAATAGGACTATGGAAACATAACAGAGAGGTGCCTCAGAGTATTCCTCAAAGTATATAAGCGATACATAACTCCAACATACTTTTGGAAGGGTTCCATGTAAGAATGAAATTCCCCTAACGTAAGGTCTTCCACATAACCCCAATGGTATGAATCTACAACATGTGAATGCATGTGTTGATGTTGAGCATAGTAGAAACTTCATGATTACTAGTCAATGAGGTGTACTATTAATAGACATGAGGGGAAACACCAATGATGAAAATGGACCCCAAGGTACCTAGCACAGTGAGCTAAGCGTGAATAAATGAGTTGAATTTGAACACTTGTGTACTCGACCAATCAGGAGTCAATGATGTAGAGCCACTGTCAATTATGAGGAAGTCTTCCCCTATGGTCTACAAGCTCCAAGGTACTATTGTTTCCTAGATCAAGCTCTTGGATAATGAGCTAAAGTTGATAGGAGAAGATTCGTTAACTGAAGGCCTTCATGTATCCCCCATGAATCGACACGAAATAGACTGAGAGGTTATATGAATGGATGAAGTCATGAAATGATGAATTACAACTAACACAGGGATAGCTGACACAAAATGTTCAACAAGGACTACACATGGATAACATAGATTAGTACTATAGAAAATCTGATGGTAGGTTAACCTGATAATGCACTATAAATCAAAGTAGAATACTATAACCTACTTCTACTATCAATTTAAGGAAGCTTAAAGATCGATATGAACAATATAACCAGAAGAATAAGAATCAATGGCACAATACACGTGAAAATACTTTGGGGAAAGCCTCAGCTAAAACCCCACACTATTGTATTATCATACATGGTGGAAATACATAGGAATTATACAAAGCCTTAGCTCTCACAGCTAGCCATATCTCAGTAAAATCCTCACAGATGCTCATAGGAAATCTTGGCTTCTCTCCAGCCTTCCTCTCTACCCTCAAAGCTCCTATTTCCTTGCGCTCTTCCTTGTGGATGATTCACCTATTACCAAGTGGAAAACCTCCTCCAAAACTGTGCAATCTTCAAGGATTAAATCCTTGACTACATGCATGAATTTTCTCCATGAGAAAACACATGCAACTGATAGTAGACTTCCCTTGAACTTTAATCCCAACTGGGTATTTCTCAGAATAGACATGCATGAGTTTCTGATGAGGGAATCTTCAGTTAACTGGAGTAGCACTAGTTGAGTGCATTAATGCATCAACTGACTGTTAACTCACTATTAGTTCCTCAAATAGTTTGGAAGCGAGAACAGGCCCTTGGTTCATCGACCAGCCTTTTGAATTGAGGGGAAGAAATCGATCTATCATTCATGGAATAATGACATATATAATATATGCATTCACGCTCTCTCGATCGAATAGGTGAGGTAAGAACACTCGACTGTTAAGGCCACCATCGGCTCGACTGTTAAGGATGCGTAAGCAGGCTCGACCATAGGGAGAGGACCTTTAGGTACTTGACCATAAGGACCTTTAGGTGCTCGACTGTTAAGGCCGCCATCGGTCGCTCACTCATTCCGACCTTAGTGACTTATTTGAGAGGGAAGAATCAAGGAAGAAAACCCTCCGCAACTAATTTAACTAGACTTAGCTTAGTAAACTGAGTTAACTAATAACAACTCAAATATAACTCAATCTTGTCTCCTTAATTTAAGGGATAAGTCTTGCATGATTTTAGAAAGACTTCTAACTTGAATTTCTCCAATTAATTAATTTAAAATAAATAAATAAATTATTTCCAAGTGGTTGTTAATACTAAATTCGATTTTAATTCAAAATTTAATTCAAGGACAAATTAAATTGGAATATTCTTGTTGCCATAGTTCAACACTCCCTCTCAACAAGAAAGGGATTATCTGCCACCTCGATCCTGTCTCTATGGAACTTGAATTTACACTTTGACAATGCCTATGTCAAAATGTCAGTATCTTTCTCCTCTGTCGAAATATACTACAACAACATGATCCTCTCGACCTGTGAAAAGCCACGGGAAACAAATCTTGCCTTATGCTTCTCCACACTACCATCAGCAGCTTGCTTTACCTTGTAAAGCCTATGGGAACTCACCACTGACTTGTTCTTCGGTCTTAGAACCACGTTCCAAACACTGTTATGAACTATGGAGTCATACTCCTCCACCGTAGCATCAACCCAAATCGACTGTTGTACTTCTTCCTCAAAGGAATATGGCTCTGTGTCAACACATTCCCCAGCAAGGGCCATGTATCCAATGTACCTCTCAGGTGATCTCCTATGCTTGCGCTGAGAAAATGGTGCTCCCACATTCTCTCTCGCATCCTCCAACAATCTATTAGCTTCTCTTGTGTGATTCCATCCATATTTGGAAGACTCTACTTGAGTGGACGTCTCCACTCTTGGAACCTCTACATGCGGCTTCTCTAATCAATCTCAGGCTCCTCCTCCTTAGGAACCAATATTTCCTCCACAGCCTGTAGTTGGAGCTCCCTCTCAAGGGAAACTTGCATGTCATTCTGCTCATCAAACTTGAGATCTCTGTGAACCACTATCCTCCGACTAGTAGGAAAGTACACCCGATAGTTTTGAGGTGTATCAGTGTACCCCACAAATATCCCCAACTTTGTTGTCATCTCAAGCTTCTTCCATGCATCCTTTGTCACATGGCAATATACCGATGAGCCAAATATCCTGAAGTGACCCACATCTGGTCTCTTACCGGAGAAAGCTTCCTCTGATGTCTTCATCCCAAGTATGTGATGTGGACTTCTATTCTACAAATAAACCGTTGTGTTGCATGCCTCAGCCCACAAGTGAAGTGGTAGGCCTTGGTCATGCAGTATTTCCCGTGATGACCCTACAATAGTTTTGTTCTTCCTCTCGACCACCCCATTCTGTTGTGGGTTATGAGGTGCCATCAACTCTCATTTAATTCCTTCCACTGCACAAAAGTCCTTGAACTCTTGAGAGACATATTCTCCACCGTTGTCACTTCTCAAGGCCTTGATCTTCTTCCTTGACTCTTTCTTGACCAAATCTTTGAAATCACAAAACTTTGTGAAAGTTTGGTCCTTCTTCTGCATGAAACAAATCCAACATTTACGAGAATAGTCATCAATGAAAATCACATAATACCTTTGCTTCACAGTGGATGCCATCAAGAATGGTCCACACAAATTAGTATGAACTCACTCTAAGATAGCTTCTGCTCGACTGTCTCGATCATGAAAGGAAGACTTGGTGTACTTTCCCAAGGTACAACCTTTGCATGTGTCAACTTTCTCAAGTTTACCTTTGGAAATTCTTGTAGATATCTGCTACATTATCTTCAAAGCCCCATGATGCAAATGGCCCAACCGCCTATGCCACAACTTGCCAATGTCTTGGCTTTGCACCAATTCTGCTTTTGAACTCAATGCTGCACAATCATCTACCTCTAGTTTATAGATATTCTTCACCTAAATCCCTATCCTTTTGGTCTGACCAATGGCTATGTGTCTTAGGAATCCCTTTCCTTTACTGAAGACAACATTGTAGCCTTTTTCCTCTAACATCGCAACTGATACCAAGTTCTTCTTCAGTCCAGGCACATACATCACATTTGTCAAGGTGAGAGGAGCTCCATGCTCCCTGTGAAAAGAAATCGTGCCCACTCCTGAAACACTATACCTTCCGTCATCACCCATCTCTATGTGCATCTTGAGGTCTTTCTCCTCCAAGGCACTGAATAAATTTTTATCATCGGTCATGTGGAATGAGGCTCTACTGTCAAGATACCAGACACAACCCATCATCGATGATACCATGCATGCGATGAGGGTAAAGTCCATTTCGAACTGAGAGGCTAGTGCCTCACGTTCTGATCCTTCTGAGGATCCCTTCTTGGACTTCTTCGATGGGCAATTAGTCGCATAATGTCCCATATTGTGACAATTAAAGTATCTTACTTTAGCCATGTCACCCTTCTTCCCTCCATGAGAAGAATTCGATTTGAAATGGGAAGCCTTCCCCTTCCCTTTCCTTGCCTTACTTGCTAAGGCCAAATTTTCTTCATCATCATTCTTGGATGAAGAACCATCTCATGTGCTCCTCTTGATCTCCTCCTGCATAAGATCCAATCACAATCATTCCCAATTAGGTAGTTTCTCCGTTCCATTCATAGAGTCCTGGTAGCTATTCCAACTCTTTGGAAGGCCAAGGAGAGTGAAGCTCACCATATCATCATCAGTAGTAGTTATTCCCACATTTCCAAGCTCATCTATGCAGGTCGTTAGCTTGTTCAGATACATGGAAATAGTATCGCCCTTCTCCATCTTGATTCTTCGAAGCTTATCCTTGAGCGCCAATTTCCTCTGGTCGCTACTGTTCTGGTAGAGGTCCTTCAATGTCTTCCACATTGAAACTGGAGTAGCCTTCCCATGGAGACTTGAGACAATATGGTCTTGAACTCCCTCAAGGATGATCCATCTTGCCTTCGCCACACACTTCTTCCACTCAGCTAGCTCTTGCGCATTAGTTGAAGCTGGCTTTGGGATTCCTTGATCAATGAATTCCTTCAAGCCTTTGTCTTTTAATACAGCCTCCATTCTATCTTTCCATGCTATGTAATTCATGCTACCTTCCAAGGCATAATCGAGTCTCAAGCCATAGAATGTCATTGGCCAACCTTGAAGTATGATATGAATTTGATTTGCACCTGCAACCCTGAACTTCAAACTTCGAATTCTCTTCTTAGTATATTGTTCACAACTTCGATACCATGTAGAAAATTTGATGGTAGGTTAACTCGATAATGCAATATAAATCAAAGCAGAATACTATAACCTACTTCTACTATCAATTTATGGAAGCTTAAAGATCAAGCTGAATAATATAACCAGAAGAAGAAGAATCAATGACATAATACACATGAAAATACTTTGGGGAAAGCCTCAGCTAAAAACCTCACACTATTGTATTAGCATACATGGTGGAAATACATAGGAATTATACAAAGCCTTAGCTCTCACAGCTAGCCAGCTCTCATTACAATCTTCACAGATGCTCACAGGCAATCTTGGCTTCTCTCCAGCCTTCCTTTTTTCCCTCCAAGCTCCTATTTCCTTGTACTGTTCCTTGTGGATGATTCACCTATTACCAAGTGGAAAACTTCCTCCAAAACTGCGCAATCGTCAAGGATTAAATCCTTGACTGCATGCATGAGTTTTCTCCATGAGAAAACACATGCAACTGATAGTACATTGTCCTTGAACTTTAATCTCAATTGGGTCTTTCTCAGAATAGACATGCATAAGTTTCTAATGAGGGAATATTCAGTTAACTGGAGTAGCACTAGTTGAGTGCATTAATGCATCAATTGACTGTTAACTCACTATTAGTTCCTCAAACAATTTGGAACTAATTTAACTGGACTTAACTCATTAAACTGAGTTAACTAATTACAAATTAAATATAACTCAATCTTATCTCCTTAATTTAAGGGATAACTCTTGCATGACTTCAGAAAGACTTCTCACTTGAATTTCTCCAACTAATTAATTTAAAATTAATTAATTAATTATTTCGAAGTAGCTGTTAAGACTAAATTCGATTTTAATTCACAATTTAATTCAAGGAAAAATTAAATTGGAATATTCTTGTTGCCATATTTCAACAAGTACTTCCCTTGAAAATAGAAAAGCATGACACAAAAGTGACTTGGAAACATTGACTAATGAGCACCACATGGTATCATGAAACAATAGCAGAGGGATTGAAGCATGCTCCATAGTAATTGGAATATTAACCAGTGGGAGGAATAAATAGACTCATATGTATGGTATATTTCTTAGGCAAGCTAAAACCCAACTGTGAGATAATGACTCAAATAGATTCCATTTTTAATGGCAATGGGATTGACACTTCCATTTTGTCTAATAATAAAATTGAATGATTCCCCTTTCATTTCCTCTTTTTAGTCATTTTCATAGTTTAATGAGCACAAAGAGAAGGCAAGTAAGTTCAATATATCCTTTTTCATCCATATTTAATAAGCCTAAAAAATAGATAAAGGGTACTCAATTCCTTTCAGGGTTTAATGAGCATAATAAGGACAAAAGGGAAGATCATCCTAGAGGGTTGAGTGGTAAAAAGGGTAGCAACTAGTTCCAAGTTAACAGAACTATAATAACCATAAATATGCAAAGCGATTAGAAAATAAGACCACTCATCGCAGTGGCCCCTTTAGGAAAGTGTAAAACCACCAAGAGAAAGAAAGCAATAGGCCAAGCAGTGGGTGATAACGATGGTACAAAGAAACCAAGGCTTATTAGCATACATAAGTTAGGTAAAATTTGCAGCAATTACAAGGTATAAAGTGTGGGATCCTCCCAAGGCAAGGCCAGAATATGATGAAGAAGAGAAAATGAGGCTCAAATTCTAATTCATGGAAGTTCAAAAGGAGGGATTCCAAAAAGGAGATAAATAAATGTTGCATGGACACCAACAATGAATAGAGGTTCTAAACTAGGGCATCCATGTAGAGGTAAACTCTACCTCTAGGTTATGACGTTTAGAAAAGAGACAGTCTAATGTCGCAACCTGAGAGGGTTGAACCTAAGGTATATTGAAGAGGGAAATGATGGTTAATAATGCAATAGGAATGGAAATATGTTACCTACCCCTATATGTTAGGTTTAAGGGAACTCCACCTAAGTCCAATAAATATCACAAAAAAACCACCACCTTATCATGTAAAAACCATCTAGAAATAATAGACCCATGGTTAAATAACACAATGAAAGAAATAAAACATGGATTAGGAACAAACAAGCCCATATTGGGGTTTTATAAAAAAAATTGGATTTTTTGGCCTATATGAGGTACAAGAAAAGTTCTCGCATCACATATCAAACCAAAAAAAGATAAAAAAATATCACACACTCTCTTATGTACAATATGTCCAATCGCAACTCAATCTAATAGGTCACATCATGGTGTGCCTAGTACCAAGAATATGTTAATGATTCCCATACATGAACTCATGTAGGAGTGTATGTACCATATGGAACACCATGATGGGGCCATGCCATATAAATTTGAATTGCCTGATTCCTAAAGGTTGATTATACCAAGGAAAACCTAGAACCATAGAGTTATCATGAGTGACCTGAGGACATGCATAGTGAGTGGTCTCGTGAGCTAGCGCAAATCCTTTATAAGGACTATCAAGATATAAAGGGAATACAAGACACTTGTTGATAGGTGTATATGAGTTGGAAAATTCATTTGGCAAGTTCAACATTCGAAACCCAAGACTTGACATGGTCCAATTGTGTGCTTCCAAGGATAGTCGAGGAGATTCCCCTAGGTTGATTCAAGATTTTCTTTTCCAATACTTGCCTTTTCCAAGTCAGGGAGAATAGAGGCATCAATAGGCATAATCTACCTAGGATTATCAATAGGTGAATCCATGACCTCTAATATCACCTTCTGAGAAGAAGACTTGTCATTGAGGGAGTCACACAAAAGAGGTGGATTGACTACCCCTGGGAAAAAAATGAGTCTGACCATATTCTATATTAGGATGTAGTTTCTAACCAATGCCAAGAGGTACTAATGGGACTACCAAATAGTAAATATCTTATGCTAAAGGAAACACATGCTCAGCATACTTATCTATATCCAAAGAAGAAGGCACCTCCAAAGGGTTAGGAGACAAATGGGGTCCATAGGTTCGAGAAGAGACCATGTTCATAGGGGCCATAAAAGAAGAAGGAATGCCAAGAAGGGGTAAAGGAAAGACACCAATAAGAGAGGATATTTTTAAAAATCATGTACCAATACTCTCATAAGTGTTTGTGTTATTTCCAATGAGTGGCACAGAAGTGCTTGTATTGGTAGTTTGAGTCAACGATAAGCAATAATCTAACTAATATATCATGGTAATATTACCTTCATGGGGAAGTGAAGAACATGAAACACCAAACACATGATAGAATACATGGCATAGAACCAATTACAACTAAGGAGCATATTATAGTCTAAGGGAGAATCTACAACTTCAACATCAACGTAGGAAATCTTACCCGCTAACTTGATGGAAAATTTTGAAAGAATGCCTTGAGGAAAGAAATGATTTCAATCACAGGCTTATACGGTATTACTTGACTTAGTGAGTGCTAGAGAACTAATAGTTTTCTAGCATGAAATTGAAAAAAAATACGTAGAATACCCTTCATCCACTAAAGTGCAATATATGTAATGATTAAAAATAAATAGAGAGATCTGAAAGTGACCTGACAAGAGACTCTAAAATGAGGGGAATCAATGTCAAACATTCTCAAAATAGACTTTGAGGGTTGGACCCCTCCAATAACAGTCAACAAGGCTTTCTGTTGCATGGTCCAAATGAGTAAAAACTCCAAGGTAGACATAGCACATGGTGCTTGGGTTAAGTCCTCAACAATACTATAATATTGGGCAGCATGTGCATTGGGATTGCATGTTGAATTTCAGACAACACCCTTAGGTGGTGATATACAAGTTCCATAGGCTTATGTAGCATGGAAGGTCTAGTGGAAGCAATAAGGGTGGTTGAGTCATTAGAAGAAAAACTCAACTCAGGCGGTTCATAGGATTTTTCTCCTATAGTCAAATAAACATGTGAATGTAACATGTGAACAAGCACACTGTTACTAGTCGCATAATATTGTTTCCCCCTATTACCTCTAGGAGGAGTTTGAGGATCTTGTGAGACCATTTCTTGTTGTTGTTAGGTGGGGAATGGATGAGTTAAAACAATTGGTTGTTGGTTGGTTGCCAATGGTGCAAGGATGTGATGGAATTCACTGTATGAGGGAATTCATGAGTTAAGTGTTCTCCTTCACAAATATCACAAGTAAAATTAATCTTTTGATGATGCTCACTTGTACCCCCACCCTAATTAGGATGGTTGTGGTTATTCTCCTGATTAGGTCTATTATTTTTACCACTAGGTTGCGAAGGAATTCGTAGGTGATGTGGAATTCACCATAAGAACCTTAGAGGAATACTCAGAAGAAGAGGGTCCTTGTTGAGAACTAGATGAACTTTTTGGGGATTGAGAAGTGAGAATTGTTTTCCCTAGCTAAGCAGCTAGTTGGCTCATAGTATCAGCAGACATGGAACCAATAACATGATTAGAGTGTGGTATCAACATGGGTTGTTGTGGATTTGTGGAAGGTCAAGGAGCATTCAGAATGATCTCCTATAAATTTACTGGCTTAGAGTAAATTAGATTAAGGTGTTGGGAATGTAAGATGGTATGCTCTTTAATAGCCACCCCAATCATAGTGACATCATTTCCTATTTGTGGCAAAAGGGATCAGGTGAACCAGTCTCTAAGAACATCATCAAGGAGCCTAGTTCATACTAAATTCTTATGAGTGTGCCACTCATGAATATGGTCAAAGATATGAGTAGCATTATCTTCTTTGAAGTTCAACAAAAGGTCAGTCCCAAGTTTCTACCTAGTGGGTAATTGAAAGTGGTTCAAGAAACTATGAACCAAGGAATAAATGTCACTATAGGATGCTTGATCGAGTTCAGTATACCATTTTGAAACAACCCCCCATTAGGGTTCGCTAAAAGAGTCTCAACTTCATAGAATCATACACCAAATAATTAGATGAATACCAAAAATGATAGGTTTTAATGCACATGGAAGGAATCTCCCCTGGTTTCCCTTCAAAATTAGGAATATCAAAAGGTAACCTGACTAGTATAGGTGGCCATGTAGAATCATGAAAAATGGGGGCATTTGTTAGCTTTTTCAAATCTGGTAGATCGAGAGGTGTTAGAAAATGAATTTTTTGTCGACTAGATGAATCCTAAGGGACATAACCCCTTGACGAACTGTATGGTCCCCCCATACCATATTTAAAGGTAGAATAATGTGAACCAAGTTTATAATTCATCCCTACATAATGATATCTCGGTCCAACATACGAGGTGTAAGGATTATGCCCCAAAGGGTAAGTGCCCCTGGAGAACAAAGGAATTCTAAAGGCTTGATTTCCAACAATATTATACCCAACACTAGAGGAAAAGCTTCCATGTGTAGAAGCACCATTGTAAGAATGAGAGATCATAGGCATATATGTACTAATGGGGAAATTGTCCCTAGGTATATTATCCCCCCAAAGGAAAATGAACCTCTAGAATAAGGCATCCCTCCAAACATAGAACTAAACCAAGGTCATTAATTACTACAGAAAATAAAGTTTCCTGCATCCTGGCTAGAAGCAACATATGATCTTCCCATCATGTTCCCAAAAGTAAAAATGGTCATGTTAAGTGTAGGAATAGTAGGTTGAGATGAGCTACGAATGAATGTCCCATCCCTTGTAGATTGACCAGGGTTTTTCCCCACTCCAAACACAAAGCTATAAGAAGACATAAATGTAGAAAAAGGTGGAAAATGGTATTGGATCACAAACATAACTGATGGAATTCCCCAAGAATATGTGAGAGGTGTACAAGGAGGTATGGATCCCACCACACAGAATGGTGGTAGAGATGACATGGTAGCAGAGACTTCTTATGCATAGGGTAAAGAGGGCCCCATCTCCCCATAAAACTAGTACTATCACTATTCATATGGTAATAAAAGTATGAAAAGGATTCACTGCCGTCAGGATTTAGCTACACTAAACTTGGTCCAAGAGGGTCAATCAAAGGTGGGTTATAGTGTGGCAAAGGAATTTCTTCAATTACCTCAATAGTTATAAGATCTTCCTCTCAACAGCCAATATTATCCCCCCCAACCTAAGTATGGTGTAAGTTTTCCATTATCAGATTTAACCTATGTCTATGAGGTGGTGAACATTCCTCTTAGGGATAAAGGTCCAATAGTCTATGAGAATGATGGTTATTTTGTTCAACTACATTGAGTTTATGTTTATTATCAAATTAAGACAATTAAGGCACCCATATGGAAAAACTATGCTTAGACCAAACAACACTCTCTATAAGATACCAAATAGATAAGCACACACAAACCAAGAGATAGAGAAGAGATCTTCCTACTACTGAAGTCTAGTTGATTGGGGTCCAGGTCAACAGTGAAGATATAGTTGGGACAATTATAATAGCGACCTTCTTAATGGCTCTTATGCCTAGACACAAGCAATCATGTGCAAATATCAATAGTTGAACACCCACCTAGGAGAATTGAGTGTGTTTGGATGAAATCTACCCTACGTACAATAATAATGACTCCCTTCCTGTCACTCATGTAAGCTTCCTAAGAGAGGCCATAAAGGCTACCACCTACATCACATCTTCTGGGGGAATAGGCTTAAGTTGGATTCACACACAAGGGTAGGGAAACAAGGACCAAAGCCCCCTTGAGAGATTCCTCAAATCAAGGTGTACTCCTCCTATGTGGTCCCCAAGTGCTAGAAACAAATATGTTAATAACACCATTTGTAATATGTGTAAAATATTCCAACAAGAACAATGAAGTGGGTCATTTCATCCTGTTGACCTTAATGTGACCTTGTGCATGACTTATCATTAGAAAGGCTTCCCACGAAACACATAATGACAAGTGGATTTTCCCTCCCTAATGCAAGATGCTAAGTTTATTTTTCTGGTCTTGGAGAAGTTAACCTCACTCTCCTATCCCAAGACCTTAGCATAAGCTAATATTGGTGTGTTATTAGTGAAAAAGAAAAAATATCAAATATAATTTACTAAGCATTAATTTTAACAGATATTATTTACTTAATAGGGTAACGACGTGCAACTCAGATGATATGAATAAACTCAAGACCCAATCCCTAGTTGCACGCTATATGAAAATGCAAACAATATCTTTTCATTCAATCAATTCTAATTGGATAAGGGAATAAATTATTTTCCTTTTCAAGTGAAAATAGCAACCTCACACACTCTCAATAATAACTCCTTTGAAATTCACTAAGATTATATCAAAACGAACCCGAAAAACAATCCAAGAAAATCACTCAAAAAGAGAGAAAAATGAACACCAACCAAGAACATAAGGCAGTCAAAAGCTATAAACCTAGATTTTTGAACCAAATATTACTCAAAAGGAATAAAAAAAAAAGTTGAAAGACAACAAAAATAAGTGCAAATAAGTATCAGTGTTGTAGTTGAATGAGTAGCAAAAGTAAGCATAAGCAATGATCTACAATGGAGAAAACCTAACCCTAATCCAAGGTAAAGACAAGAAAGGAATGAAATAATGAGAATGCTTTGAATAAGATATCATGAATGGATTCAGGGAACTTAGCCAGATATTTCAAGTACATTAGTGCACAACCACAAAAGGTCAAAAGCAAGAAGCCACTAAAAACAAGCAAATTCAAGTATAAAATCCTTCAATGGAAACACCAAAAATGGAAATAGATCATATCCAAATCAAGAAAAAAATATCTAATGAAGATATGAAACAATTATGAACTAATATGCTCAACAATAATACATATCCAAATACTTAAGGCAATATCCTAAAGGTAAGCCCCTCGAAACAAACCAAAACAATCTTATAGAAAACTCTACAATTGGAAAGAAAATAGACCCAATTCAAAAAAGTGTTGTAAACCAGATTTGAAGTGGATATAGACTATAAAAAAAGTAATAATATAGATACAACAAGTAACAACAATATCTTGAATATAAGTGCTCTGAAATCAAGAAAAGCAGGCTCAACATAAACCCCAAAATAAGAAAATGAAGCAGATCCAATTCAAAACAAGCTAGGAAAATGAAATAGATCCAATTCAAGAAAAGAGTTATAAATCAGATATAAAAAATATCTAAACTATAAAAAATATTAGGAATACATATATAGAATATAAAATCAAGATATGAAGAAAAATCCCTCAAAAATCAAGCAGAGCAAATTAAAGGAAAACCCTAAAATTGGAAAACAAATGAGAAAATAAACTAATTTTTCAATTAGCGATATCTTCCTTATTTGAACTCCATTTTAGGTGATTTTTTTTTAATATTTTGGGTTAAATTCAAATAATAATTCATATCTATGGTTATTTCAATCAAATTTGTACATAAATGTACAAAATTTGATTTGAAATCCTTAATCTATTATTTTCTTCTTCTTCTTAAAAAAAAAAAAGAGATTCAGATCTAAGATCTATTCAAATATGAAGCAAATGATACTAATGAAGATCCAGATGAGTTTGTACATCCATAGAGAAGAGGAAAGAAACAACATAATACCAAAAATGCAAAAAAAAAATATATCCACACAAAACTAGGGAAGACTCCATAGTGGAGTCACCAATTCTATTGTGATTGAAATTTCACAATCACGAAGTGATTTTGCTTCATGATCCTTACCTAGGGCTCACCAAAAAAAATGTATGCTAAGATGTGATTCAAAGATTCCTTAGTTACGTAGAAAAGAATTTCCAAACAAGAGCGATGGGAGTTACCTAACTTATCGCTAAATCCTTATCTTTGTTGTTGAAGCCATCTCGAAAGAAGATCTAACAAAGATCTTAGCTCCTAATCCTTTCCTATAACTCTGCTATGCTCTTGACCTGTGATAAATTCTAGAATACCAAATATGCAAAGAAATACAACCCAGAATACAAAATAAAATGAGAAAAACAGCAAGTATTTTATTATTAAGAGATAAATGCAATGTTCAATTTCTTCTTTAAGGGGTCAACTTCCAGAAGAGCAGAGCTATATTACAAAATAGTACTCGATGATCTTTCCCTTCTAACTACGAATATTTATAGCTAAATTACCTCCAACAACCTAATGACTAGTGGTCCTTTGCATAACATAGGTTAACCACTTTATTTATTAATTATGGCCAATTTGCAACTAACTGTGGTCCCTTTCTTAAATGCGGGTCAACCACTTACAATTATTAATATGGGCTTTATTGACTTTTTAACTAACTATGAATATGACTTGACCCTATTGGGTTTATTACATAAATAAAGGGATTAGGGTTGGACCCTAACATTCCCTCCCCGATTAAAAGAAACCTTTTCCTCAAGGCTGAAGCTGTGGAAACTGCTGAAGAATAGTGGCTGGTTCCCAAGTCGCATCTTTTGGAGATGTGTCTTTCCACTTGATGAGGACTTCCTTAATCGTGTGGTCATGCAGATGCCTTTTAGTAGTATCTAGGACCTATTTTGGTTGGAACTAGAGTGAACCTTCCTCATCTAATTCGGGTAGACTAGTTTGAATTCTGCAATTGTTCCCCACCACTTTCTTGAGGCATGATACATGGAAGACTGGATGGATTTTTGAAGTTGGTGGCATGGCCAGCTTGTAGGCTACTGCTCCAATGTGTTGAAGTATTTGATAAGGTTTGTAGAATTTTGGAGCTAATTTATGGCAGCCCTTTTCTTTTAGAAATGTTTGCTTATATGGTTGTAGCCATAGGAATACCTGATCCCCTTCTTGAAATGTGTGCTCTGAATGATGTTGGTCTCCCTATTTCTTCATTCGATTCTGAGCTTGATGGAGATTATCTTTCAGATGGGCTAGCATGGCGGCATGGTTCAATAAGATTTGATCAACTCCTTGCACCTTAGAGCATCCAGGGATATAATAAATAGGTGAAGGTGGGAGTTGGCCATACACTGCTTCATATGGAGTCATCCTGGTTGCTTCATGATAATTAGTATTATACTACCATTTAGCTAAAGGTAGCCACTATACCCATTGATATTTCTTTTCTGAAGTGAAGCACCTTAGGTATGTCTCCAAGCATTTGTTGACTGCTTCAGTTTGATCATCGGTTTGGGGATGATAGGCAGTACTTAGTTGGATTTGGGTGCCTTGTACCTTGAAAAGTTCTTGCCAAAATTTGTTGGTGAAACTCGAGTCACGATCAGACACAATGGAAGTTAGAATGCCATGTAGTTTGAATATCTGGTCCATGAAACCTTGAGCCAAAAAAGTGGGGATAAATGGGTGGGGTAGAGCACAAAAATGAGAATATTTAGAAAGTATGTCCATTGTTGGAAATAATACTTGGGGGGGGGGGGGGGGGTGAATTAGTATTTACAAATCAATAACTTTTTCATTTCCATAATCAGATTTATATACACTAATTTAGAGAAGGGAACTCGCATGTGCATGCAACTATTCTTAAGGCAACCAACGTATATCCAGTGAACTTATGATTCAATTAATTCATCAAATGTTGATCTTTAATCAGTTCATCAGTACTTTATTAAACATTAAACAGTAATCATGTGCGGTAATAACAGAATAAAACATCACACATAAGCAACACACATGAACACCAAGATTTAAGGTGGAAACCCAATGTGGGTGAAAACCACATGTACCTGTCACCTCTATCCTCTTTTTATAATACTAAAATTTGTTTACAATCTTGTACTGGTGCAGACTCATACCAGTACGCAGGCACGCACTTGCAGAAGGCTACAACCTTCTCCCGTTCTCCAGCTTCTTCTAGAAGGGAGCTACAACTCCCTAGTTCTTGTACTAGCCGATGTTAGGTAAACTTGACTCAGGATAGAGTCAAAGTTGACCAGGTTAAATAGTGATGGTTTTGGGGCACATGGTATTGTGCACCCATGGTATTCTTCCTATGGTATTATATGTAATGGAGCTTATAAAAGGCTGGAAAGACTTCATTGTAATGCAAGACCTGGAGGTGAGTGGTGAAGGCTCACTTGGTCGGATTGGCCAATGTTTTTGGCCAATGCTAATGAGATATTATTAGTAAATTTCTTAACAACTGGTATCAGAGCCAAATATTGGCTTCAAAGGGATTCTTTGATGCCAGGGGTTTATAGTGCCTGATGAGATCAATGCAGCATTTTTTACAGATCTGGGTATGGAAAATAATGGTGGAACAATCATACGCAGAAGAACCTCGAGGAGAATGTGCAGAAGATAGTGCCGTAGCTGCCAGGGATCGTAGTGCATTTGCGATATATACCGGTTTGGAACATGCTGATGAATTGTTCAGGATTCTTGCGGCTATTTAAAGAAGGTCAGCACAACAAAATTGTTCACGCGACTTCGAAAATTGTTTGTTTTCTACTACGTGAGGCCACTAGTGCTGGAATCTACAAGGTTCTCGTCAGGCTCATAGTTGGAGTGGTTTGAAAGAAGTTTTTGACCAAATCAAATTGAGAGAGGATGGATCAAAATCATAGCAGCAATAAACAAAAAAAGAAAAAGAAAAAAAAATTAATGAAGTCAAAATTATTTCATGTAAATGGGCATACTACTGTAAGACCTGGTATGGCATGTGTACCCCTCGGTGATCACTAGTAAAGTCAGGGTTAGACCTAGGTGATAGGGGGATGTCGGGTTAACAATACCCCGAGTAAAAATTCTAAGGGGGGTAAGAGCTAGAGTGAGTGGGATTGTCTCACTTAGCATGTTTGGCTGGAGTTAGTCAAGGAACCCCAAGTCAAGTTTAAGGGGGGAATATTGTTAGGTAAACTTGACTCAGGATAGAGTCAAAGTTGACCAGGTTAAATAGTGATGGTTTTGGGGCACATGGTATTGTGCACCCATGGTATTCTGCCCGTGGTATTATATTTAATGGAGCTTATAAAAGGCTGGAAGTAATTCATTGTAATGCAAGACTTGGAGGTGAGCGGTGAAGGCTCACTTGGTTAGATTGGCCAGGGTTTTTGGCCAATGCTAATGAGATCTTATTAGTAAATTTCTTAACAGCCGATGTATTTACTAGTACATAGGCTCTGACCTACAGAAGGCTACAACCTTCACTCATTCTCCAGCTGCTATTGGAAGGGAGCTCCAACCCCCTGATCAAATCACCAGCCATTACTGGCAGGAAGCTTTGACTTCCTCATTGAAGGCTCCAACCCTCAATATCCTCCTGGGACCACGTTTCATATGTTTTCAGATTGCATCATCCTAGTACATAATAATACACATGAAGGTCTCTTTTCATCAAATTTTCATATTGGACCCATTAGTAACGTTGAAGCTCAAAATCAATCACCACTGCAATACAACTATCAAATACATCTGCATCAACCAATCACTGAAACCCAAACAATCTCTAATATAACTGAAACCCAATCATTAATCTCTGATATAACTCAAACAATCAATCATTGAAGCCTCTGAACCTCTAACACAACTGAATCAAACAATCACTGAACCTCTGACACAACTGAATCAACCATTCATTCAAGCTTAATCAAATTCAACCAATCAACTGGAACATATAGATCACTGTAACCAGTACATAGATCTGAACCCAAAACACTGCATCAACAACCAGAAGTAACTGTAACCTCAAAAGGCATGTGTTAGAATGTATACACTCCTTTAATGAAGCAAACCTGTGTGTATATGCTACTTCCTTTTTCCCAACCAGCATATACCTATAAAGATACTGAATCATAAAACCTTTGAACCACAAACTGTACCAATTAGTGACGTTCTGAAGATCTATTGTCATATTACAGAGTTCTAAACAGATAGCAACAAGGATCACCCTTCTTTCTCAATCAATTAATCAATGAGATACAAACTCTTTATGCATTCAATTTTACTTTCAGATCTAAGAAGAATTCATTGACGGACAGTAGTAAAACAACAAAAATGATATGATAGATCAGTCATCCTTGAACATCAATGTTTTCTTTTGCATACGCTACTTGGAAGAGCCGAGCCAGCGTGTATACACACCTTCACCAAAGAGAACAAATGTATAGATCTGCAAATACTTACTTATAACTTCAATGCAATTTTCAACTTCAGACATACCCAGATTATCACATATAAAGGATAAAACATGTGTTAGCAATCAGATCTAGCCCATCCATTATCAGATCACATAATGATAAGTCATTATGATCCTGATTCATCATTAGATCTCATCTATCATCAAACGCTTAGGTGCATATTTGGTCTAGATCAAGCAAAGCATCAGAAACCCATAACATGCATATTTTATTTTGATATAACAATTCATAAGATATTCATTACTTATGCACTTATCCCTTTGATCTTCTCCTCCTTATCTATTTTTATGCCTTTCTCAATACCTTGGACAAAAACCACTTAGGACCAATACCTCATGTTAGCACTTAGGATTGTACCTTAAGGATGAGAAAAGGCAATCCCAAGGTAACCACAGACAAACCGTTCGATCTGGCATCTAGCCCTGACAGACCAGAGAAGGCTCTCTCTGTGCCAAAGAAGGGTAGCTGCAATAAATGAATCTTAGGCTAGCTATGAAGTGCGGGGATTTGTTTGAAATTTTTGGGTCGAAAACAACAAGAGAAAGGACCATTGGGTTATGGAGTCGATGTCGGCTTCTATTGGCAAACTTGGGACAAAGTAGGCACAATGCTTAACCAGATAAAAGATGTAAATGAGAGAAGGAAGGAGGAGAAAGCCCGCTACCCTGCAGGCATCAATCAGGGGATGGATCTACAGTGGCAACATTAGAAGAAAGAGAAACACATGGTTACTCAACAGAGCATCTAACAAAGGATGGATTCTACAAATATAACCACTACATTTAACAACAAAATCATTGCGAAAGGAGCATCGTGCATGGATGGATTCCTAACACTTCCCTTAGATAATGTTGTAACAAGAATTAGCAGAAAAAATAAAGTATGTAAGTGATCTTACAAGGAACACATGCTGGACATTAAACACTGTGATGGATCCCAAATCTAAAGGGCAGAAATTGCTCCATTAAAAATAATATTCAGAAAAAGCTTTACACAGTCCAAAGTAGCCTCACTCTGCTACAAAATCGAACCCTTACATCTTCAAAAATCATCCTATATATACCCTATTACATATTAATTGTGATTTCCTAAACATAGGAATCAAAATAAAAAAATAAAAAACAAACAACCACATATGTTTATGCGGTCAAATAAAATAAATTAAAATTTAAGAATTAAATTAAATCACACTAAAATAGAAGAATTGGTTTGCTGGCACTCGAATTGCTGAAGGTGTCATCGCTGGAAATCTGGGATGTTGAAACAACTGTTGATTTTATGGCTAAGAAATTCTTCCATCTGCTGTCACAGCAGTCCATCCATCTGGCCACATTCTGTCATGCCATACTCCTGCATTGATCATGGGCTCAATGGTGAATGTCTGTCCAGCTTTCATGATACCCACAACTTTATTTCGGCCATAGTGAGGTATATTTGGTGCACAATGGAAGAGCTCACCAATACCATGCCCACAATAGGATTTCACCACAGAAACCCCTGACATTGAAGCATGTCGACTGATAACCTCTCCCACTTCACGAAATCTTACTCCTGGTTTCACTATAGCTATCGCTTTCTCCAAACACTCATATGTAGACCGAACAAGATGTTGAGAAGCATCATCAACTTTTCCAACGAAAAAAGTCTCATTCAGATCGCCATGGACACCATTGTAATAGACAGTTACATCCACATTCACAATATCACCTTCCTCCAATCTCCTAGCATTTGGGATGCCATGGCAGATAACCTCATTAACAGATGTGCAGCAAGACTTTGGAAAGAAGTGATAGTTTAATGGGGATGGATATCCACCGGCAGCAATAGTTGCCTCATGGACCACTTCATCAATTTCATATGTGGTTATTCCTGGCCTGACAGCTCTAGCAGTAGCATCAAGGACCTCTCTGGCAATCCTGCATGTCTCTCTCATCCTTTCTATCTGTTCTGGAGTCTTAATCTCGACTGTATTTTGTAAATCACTCGTTGGCTCCACTTTCGGTATTCCATCATATGCCCAATCTGGCTTTGCAATATTATCAGGAACAAGTCGCTTAGAGGAAATTGGATAAGGTCTCAATGGCCCTGGCCAGTCAAAATATGGAAGTCGAGCAGTTCAAGTCTAGCCTTTTTTTTTAAGAAATATAACCAACCTATACTAAGTGTTGCAGATATCTTCTCTTCTGGGCTATCTTCCCTAAGTGTTGGAAATCTCACCTCTATATGCACAGATTTATGAGAGCTCCACATCACCTTAAAACAATCCTAAGAATAGAAAGTAGCATTTGCACGTGGTAGTTTTAGTTCAACGCATTTAGGACACTGAAGCTGAGCAGGTTTGCTGCAACATACACAAACTAAAGTGGATTTGCTACCATCAGCTGCTGATCCATCCATTTTGACCAATGCACTTCAAGACCAATCTTGCTTCAGACGAAGCTAGCATAAACTATGATAAATATAAGTTTCCACAAAGTTGTAAAGTACCGGAAGCAAATGAGACACCACTCACAACATATTTCGACGTGTTGTGCACATTATACACCTCCTTGGATTGGCTTGGCTTTATGTTTGACTTGTGTGTTGTGGCTGTAGGGTGCATGGAATTTGGAGCCGAGCTTGGCAATTTGAGCACTCAATTTTTTAATAAATATTGTACTTTTCGAAACTTGACTTAGGGGCTTATCTTCACTGATCCACTATTCCTTTGTCTTGCTCTTTCACCTTGCTTCCTTTTTGCATTCCTACTCCCCTTCCCAAGAGAAGACATTGCTCCATTTTTCCAGTCACATTGCTCATGGCACACAGTTATCCATTTTTCATTAGTCATGTTAGCTAATAGATAAGAACCAAACAGAATTGTTTGAACTGATTGAAACTGAGGATGATCATCTTTAATGTTTTCTATCCAGAAGCTAACTGAAAATGATAAATTGTCTTGTGATATCCACTTTCAGTATCTCATTGGAAACAATGACTAAAACAAGGAAGGTATCCCTGTGATTTGTTCCCTGACTTTCCATTGGGATCATCACTTTGTTGACCCTACTTTACCATCGATGAACTTGTCCCTGGAGATTCTGGTGGTAGAATGTTGTTCTTTGAAGTAATAAGCACCGTTGGAGGCATGTTCTCGAGATTCGAAAGGGATGATTTATCTTATGTTCTCAATTTCACTGATTGGCCTAAAGTTAAAATGCTGCTTTGGTATTGAGATATCCATTCAACTCTAGCCCCTTCACTTCCAATCTGTTTGATACTGAATCCAGCTCGCTAATGGATGAAGCAACAATAGGACCTACAATTCTCAGAGACAAGGGTTTTCCATCATTGGCAGAGGCATGCCTTAACTTGGAAGCCAATGCAACCAGGCTAGAAGCTAAGTCACTATCCTCTGTCTCCATAGAACTGTAACCATGAAGGTACTCATTATTTCATGATGAGATAATAAAAATGTTTATGATATCTTTTATGATTGATAATATTTCAAACGCTATGCAACATAATAGCAGTTTCCATTAAATTTACATAACTCTCATCCACTGGTAACCTTACAGCACTGAAGCAACCTTGATCATCTTGTTCTGACACATATAGAAATAATTTATCTTCCAGTGAGGTTACCCTTTGAAGGACCCATGAAGAAGATGAATAATAGTAAATTTTTGCATTTATCAGACATGAAGACAAAAACTTTTATGTTCATGAAAATTTCCAGGATTTAGAATTGTGACAATTTGAGTAACAGCTGGTTGGAACAACAATTGTCCCAACAAACAAGCAACAATCTTCATTCGACCATATCTTCTGATCCAGGAGTTGGTTTCGGGTGTGCGATATACTGTTGTAAAACTCTTTCCGATCTTTTTCTGATGGACAAACTTATGACATGTTTTGCACTGCAGATCATGTGAAAAACATCTAACAAAATAGACATAATAAGAGGCCCATTTTGATCACTGAATGAAGGCCGAAGGACCAACTCTAACACCTCGGACCAAATACCTCGGATCAATACCTCAGACCAAAACCTTGGACCAAATACCTTGGACCAATACGTTGGAGCAAATACCTCGGACCAATACCTTGGACCAAAACCTCAAACCAAAACCTCAGACCAATACCTCAGACAAAATACCTCAGACTGAATAGCTTGGACCAAAACCTCGGACCAATACCTCGGACCGAAACCTTGATTTTCCATCCCATATGCACTTTTCCTTCTGTGAAAGTGTGATCATATGTATACGCTTCTTCTATTCCATGAGCCCACGTGTATATGCTATTTGGACAAGGTGAACCAGTGTATACTTCTTAAACCATTCTCTTTCTTCAATTTCTTGATTTTGATTTGTAGTCCTTTGTTCCTTCATCCTATTCTTTTGTACCATTACTTTTTTCCCTCTGAATAGACTTGTTATAATGTGATTTTCCATATTACTTCTGAAATGATTCCTTTGAACTACCCTGCATTTTGTCACATCTGTAAACACAACTTCCATGCATTCTGTCACATCTAATATCTCTCCTGTAGATTCATCTAGTTACCATATACAAGTGAGTTGTTCTGTTATAAGTGGGTTGCCATCAAGTACAACACATGTATTATAATGCCAACAATCTCCCCCTTTGGACTTGATGGCAACCATGTTGGTATTGATTACTATAAGTTGTAGAAACTGTTATAGATAACAAGCAACACCAAAATACACTCCCCCTTTGACATCAAGGGAAAAGGGTGGACCAAGATACTCTCCCCCTTTGATATCAAGGATAAAGGGCTGACCAAAATGAAGACTTTTATATTTGAACAACTGAATATGAACATTGATCATGCTCCCCCTAGGCACATGCTGAATTCTCTCATTAAACTCCCCCTTTGTACATGATGAGATGCACTATACCATCCAAGCTCCCCCTCGACACATGCAGAGTCTGCAAATATATTTTCTAAAAGAATAACATGACTCTATAACTCAACTATGTGACTATGACCTTCCTATCACCAATGACTCATACATACATCAATGTCCCAACCAAGTGGGGATATACCAAATGTTTATACATGACTGAAATATAGCAATTATTACATCATCCTTCCCATGCATAGTGGGGGTATAAATTACATCATATGACCAAAAAGGACTCATTAAAAGACTATGACAGACAGAGACATATTATTACATCATGGGACTTTATATGACCTTTACATCGAATGATATACATGACATTTATAACAAAGACCAAAGATATAAACAAGACCATGATAGTCATTATCAACTATCATACACCATATGTGATCTACACCATAAGCATATGTCAGCAACATCCAGACCAACAACTTATATATGTCCATCATCAGTTTCCAAGATATGACAAAGTAAATATCATCAACCTGCGACAAAGTATGCCGCATATCAACTCATCCTCTTGATCTCATCAATATCAACTTGCTCTGTTTCCTTAGTAGAAAGATCCTTATCATAACTTTCCATGGATCAATATGTCATATCTCCAAGCAGTAACACAGAATCATTCATATCATATCATATGTATGTGAAAACACCATAGTCATCATCTATGATCATAACATCATCATCAAGAACTGCATGATCTTTCCACAAGAACCCTCAATATATCAACCATTGATAAGAATCATTAGGTACCAAAGGCTTCTAAACATAATTCCAACAATGCAATATTAGAAGCATAGCATATTCTCCCCTTGAACCTGTGCCACCTGTTCACTGTCAGATCTGATCATTTCATATATTAGTAAGAAATATTAAGGCATCATCATCAATTAGATATACATCAAGTCATCAACAACTTATGAGGATCGAAAGAACTTATAAATAACATTGACAGACTATAGTCATCCATAATCAAGACAAAAAAGATAATTGGTAGTTGTTTGAACCATATCAGATCATTTTTCTGAGTGTGTCCCATTGCTTCTTCATCAAACCAACATATGCGTGACTGTGTAGCTTCGAACTCACGTATATACGTGACTTGTCTTCATGATAACTACGTATGAGAATTAGAACACTGAAATTTCATACTCTCAATTTCTTCTGAGTTTGTGTTGTATGTATACTGAGCTATGCCACATATTTCTGGTTGTGCTTCCTTCTTCTTCCATACCTTGGAGTGCGACGACGTTTTCTCATTTTGGTATGTTGGCCGAATTTTTCTCCTGCATGCTTTTTCTATATGCCCAAAATTGTTACAAGAATAACATCTTATATGTTTCATATTCCCTCTATAGTAGTTAATGGCTTTGTGAGAAAACATATTGTAGGAAAAACAATATCCCTTAAAGTATGTGGAAGCTGATGATATTTCTGTGTGATGGTTTTTAGCTTGAATCATTCTACTTTTGCATCTGGCTGAGACATGTCCAAAATTATGACATATAAAACATTCAACATTGTTCATTGGAAGAAATAAGCGATCATCACTTCCATAGTTAGGAGTAAATGATTTTCTTTGAATTCTTTCTTTCCTTGGTTGTTGATGGGGTTGATCTCTTATCTCCTTGTTGAGCATTTCAGATTTTGCACTAGGGTTCCTTGCTTTAGTTTGTCAGTTAGAATCACCTTCAATAGTTTCATGAAAACCAAGACCAGATTTGATGGCAAGAGACATTTTACTACTAAGAATATCATCCAAAATCTTAGTACTATCTTGAAATTGTAAAATTTTATCCTTTTCTTCTAATTTACCTTTTAGGATATTTACCTCAACCTGATATTGCTCTTCCTTTTCAAGACACTGCTTCTTCATCATTTCTTCATCTTTTCTTCCTTCTTCCACTTGTTTCCTTAATTTGAGAACTTCATTTTCTTGTTCTTCAAATGCTTGGAGTAGTTCTTCATTCTACTTATTTGAATTTTTGAGTTCTTCTTTTAGAGAAATGATTGTAATTTCAAGACCTTCACAGTAGCTAGTTCTTTCTAAAAGTTCCTTGGTTGTTTTGTCCTTTTCATTCAGTTCAATTCTCAATGATGTCACTTCATCCTACAGCCTTTGACATTGGTCTTCCTTTTCCTTGTACTGCTTCCTTACTTTGTTTCCTTCCTCCAACTAGGCTTTTAATCTGGTAACCTCTTCTTTGCAGGCACATTCCCTTTTATCAATTAGATCATTTTTATCTCTAATTGTGTCTGTGAGCTTTTCAAATTCTACCTCTATTTGATTTCTTTCTCTTTCACCCATAAGAGCAAATTCAGTTGTTTCACTGTCACATTCATTATCTTCAAATGAATAGAGAAATGTATCACTAGAGGACAATGAATTCATACCTGATAATTCTTTTGCTTGTTCATCGTCATTCTGAGCTAATTCTAAATATGAGGAGTTGCTTCCACATAATGGCCAATCGTCTCTTCCACTGTCATAGTTCCCTTGAGATGTCTTCTTCTTTTGAGGTGCATTCTTCTTTAGATTCTTTCCCATTTTTTCTACGGATCTCCTTCAAGCAATCAAGCTTCTTCCAAAGGACCTTCTTTGATACCAATTGTTGGAAATAATACTGAGAGGGGGGCTGAATCAGTGTTTACAAATCAATAACTTTTTCATTTCCATAATCAGATTTATATACGCTACTTCAGAGAACGGAACTCGTGTGTGCACGCAACTGTTTGTAAGGCTACCAACGTACATCCAGTGAACTTATGATTCGGTTAGTTCATCGTATGTTGATCTTTAATTAGTGCATCAGTACTTTATTAAACATTAAAGAATAACCATGTGCAGTAATAATAAAATAAACCATCACACATAAGAAACACACATGAACAACAAGATTTAAGGTGGAAACCCAATGTGGGTGAAAACCACCTGCTGTTGTCATCTCTGTCTTCTTTTAATAATAAGAAAATCTATTTACAATCTTGTATTGGTGCATACTCATACCAGTACGTAGGAACCCACCTGCAGAAGACTACAACCTTCTCTCATTCTCCAGCTTCTTCTGGAACAGAGCTACAACCCCCTAGTTCTTGTACTGCCTGATATATTTACTAGTGCGCAGGCTCCGACCTACAGAAGGCTACAACCTTCACTCATTCTCCAACTGCTACTAGAAGGGAGCTCCAACCCCCTGATCAAATCACCAACCACTACTGGAAGGAAGCTTCAACTTCCTCACTAAAGGATCCAACCCTTAGTATCCTCCTGGGACCACGTTTCATAAATTTTCAGACTGGATGCTCCTGGTAAACAACAATACACGTGAAGGCCTCATTTCACCAAATTTTCATACTGGACCCATTAGTAACATTGAAGCTCAAAATAAATCACCACTACAATGCAACTATCAAATACATATGCATCAACCAATCACTGAAACCCAACCAATTTCTGATATAACTAAAACCCAATCATCAATATCTGGTATAATTGAAACAATCAACCACTGAAGCCTCTGAACCTCTGACACAACTGAATCAAACAAGCATTGAAGCTCTGACAAAACTGAATCAACCATTCATTCAAACTTAATCAAATTCAACCAATAAACTGGAATAGACAGATCACTGTAACTAGTACACAGATCTAAACCCAGAACACTTCATCAACAACCAGAACTAACTGTAACCTCAAAAGTGTTAGCATTATGAGGTATGTGTTGTACTTGATGGCAACTCACTTGTAGCATAACAACTCACCTGTATATGGTAACTAGATGATTCTACAGAAGAGATATCAGATGTGATGACAACAGTGTTTACAGATGTGATGAAATGTAGGGCAGCTTCAAGGAATCAGTTTAGAAGGCAACTCACTCAAATGAAAGTATAGCAGGTAAAAAACAAACAATTACAGATTAGTCTTCACATAATGAAGAAAAAGAGGTATGCACAGGTTCACCATTGACCAATCTACCTATACACACAGGTTCACTGTATAAAAGTCACATATATGTACACACGCACTTTCACCAAAGGAAAAGCGCATATACCTTGGAATACTAAATTTTGGTCCATGGTATTTTGATCCATGGTATTGGTCCAAGGTATTTGGTCCAAGGTATTGACCCCAGGTATTTGGTCCAAGGTATTGGTCCTAAATTGTTTTAGTCCATGGTATTGAGAAAGGCCTAAGACAATAAGAGGAGGAGAAGATCATTAGGCCATTGTATGCAAGTATTGAATATCTGATGAAGTGTGAGATCTGATATGCAGGTTATTGGATTATGGTGTTGTGCTTGATCTGAACCAAGGATGAACCTTAGTGTTTGATGAAGGATAAGATCTAATGATGTATCAGGATCTCAAGGCTTGAAGTGAATTATCTTTATGTGGTTTGATCATTTATCTGAATAACTGGTGCATGTTGTAGTCTGTAAATATGATGATTTGGGTATGCCTGAAGTCTAGAATAGTTGTAATGTTTAAATCATCATTTACAGATCTGTACGCAGGTTCACTTTAGAAAAAGAGTGTATACACACTAGTTTTGCATATCAAAGCAGCGTATACATCATAAATTTGGTTTGTTGATATGTACGCTGGTTCGCCTTGAGGAAAGTGTGTATGCACGTAGTTCGACACATGAAAGTAGTGTATACCTTATAAAATATGTTTTAGTTGCTTCTGTTTGCTATTGCAGTGTTCTCGGTTCTAGTTTGGGTTTTGATTACTATATTCTGGTAACAACATTCTAAATGATCAAATTGATGGAGTCATTGATAGATTCGGTTGTGGTTGGTTCAAAAGGAGATTGGTTGATGCAGATACATTTGATGATTGATTGATGTTATTGATGGATCCAGTCTGAAAATTTATGAAACGTGGTCCTTGGAAGAAAAGAGAAGGTTGTAGCATTTTGTAGGCTAGCACCTACGTACTAGTAAACATATCATCTAGTACAAGAGCTAGGGGGTTGTAGCTCCTTTCCAGTAGAAGCTGGAGAATGAGAGAAGGTTGCAGCCTTCTGTAGGTAGAAGCCTGCATACTGGTATAAGACTGCACCTGTACAAAATTGTAAGCAAAATTCTCTTATTATTAAAAGAAGACAGAGACGATTACAGCAGGTGGTTTTCACCCACATTGGGTTTCCACCTTATATCTTGGTGTTCATGTGTGTTACTTATGTGTGATGATTTATTCTATTTTTACTGCACTGTCTAATGAATTCTTGATATAATGGTTAAAGTTCAATGCATGATAATTTGGGTAAATCAAAAGATATCTACATATACGTTGGTTGCATTAAGTATAGTTGCATATACATGCTAGTTCAATAAGCTGAAGTAGCATATACAAATCAGTTTTGAAAATTAAATTATTGATCTAATAATACTGATTCACCCCCCCTCTCAGTATTATTTCCAACAATTGTTATCAGAGTAGGTCTTTCAGAAGAAGCTCGATCGCTTGAAGGAAGATCCATCATCATGAATAATCAATAAAGCAAGGGATCCATCAGACCACTAATCTTTGATGGGAGCAACTTTTTTTATTGAAAGGTAAGAACCACAACCTATATTCAACCTCTTGGAACAGATGTCTGGGAAATTGTGGAAGGAGGATATACATTTCCATTAGCAATTCCTACAGATACAACAGGTAAAAAGCAATGTGAAACCAATGCCAAGGCTGTCAATACATTATTGGGAACTCTGTCACAATTAGAGTTTGTCAAAGTTATGCAGCTCAAATAAGCCAAAGAAATATGGGAAAAAATTGTTCTAAGCTACGAAGGAGACTCTCAAGTAAAACGTGCTAAACTGCAAACTCTCAAAATTCAATATGAAACTCTCAAGATGCACAATGATGAAAGTATAGCTAGTTACTTCTTACATATAAATGAGATTGTTAATTGCATGAAGAATCTAGGTGAAGAGATAAACGAAGTTACCTTAGTTGAAAAAGTTTTAAGATCCTTATCTGCTAAATTTGAATCAAAAGTATCTGCCATAGAAGAAAAGCATGATCTACAGACTATTGCTATGACACAACTTCACAGAATCTTAATTGCCTTTGAGATGAGAAAAGGAGGTCCATCACATATGAGAGAAGCCGCATTTAAAGCTTTAGCAAAAGGAAAAGAAGAACTCAATGAATCAGGGCATATTTCAGAAGATGAAGAGGAAGAAAACTTTGTCAAGAAACTTCAACGAGGTTTCGGAAGATTCAGAGGTAAACTACCTTTCCAATGTTTTGCTTGTGGTAGAGTTGGTCATTATGCTGCCAAATGTCCTCATAAAGATAAATATGATAAAGGGAAGGAATTTGCAAAATGGAATAGAAAACAAAGTGTAAGTAAAAAGAGCTACTATACTCATGAAGATAGTGATGGTTTATCAAATAGTGATGAAGATGAAAATAGTAATGACTATAGACTTCTTATGGCTTATGAAGATGATGATTTTTTGGATGCTTTAGATGAAGATGATCTTTATGAAGAAAACTCTAAACTCAAAATCTATTTAGAAGAAAATAATATGATTATAGATACCTTGACATACCAACTTGCTGAAAGAGAAAAACATAATGAAAAGCTTGAATGTGAAATTGTGGGTATAAGAAAGGATCTTGAGAAAACATAAACTCTCAAACTTAGATTTGCTAAAGGATCAGAAATCTTAAATGAAATTATCAAAGTGCAGTGCTCTCCTATGATAAAGACAGGTCTTGGATATACTGAAGAAACACCTCAATCACAGAAGTCATCAACCTCCACTAAAAGCTATCTAAATGCAGTAAAGAGTAGTGAACAGTTTGACAATCGTCATCAAAGGCATAAAGAAGGTCACCAAGTGAATCAGGCTCAATTTACTTCAAGGATGAACAGAGGCCACAATCAACCTCAGGTAAATCATACTCAATTTGCTTCAAAGATAAATATCAATAGAAACTACAATGAACAGGTCAGTAGATTCGATAAGCGCAGGAACTTATTTAATGGTCAATGTTTCTCATGTCATAATTTTGGACACAAAGCTACTCAATTTGTTTCTTGCAAAACTATCATGACTAGAGAAGCACAAAATCAAAGGAATGTGACAGGGATCAAGAAAAGTTCCTATAATAACTTTTCTCCTCTTGAAAATGAAATAGAATGCTCAATCTGTAAAAACTTTGGCCATGAAGAATCTGAATGCAGAAGTAAATTTTGACAAATAGCTCAAAGGGAGCAAACTCCATTAAATCCCAAAATATGGAGAAAGAAAGAACTGCAAACAGAAATATGTGGTATAGCATTGTATGCAGAAGGACAAGAAAACTAGTGGTACATCGACAGTGGATGCTCAAAACACATGACAGGTGACAAAGAAAAACTACACTCATATAATGCCTTAGAAAATGAAAAGAGTGGCTCATTTGGAAATGACACTCCTGTTGTTATAAAAGATAAAGGCACTGTTTTCTTGAAAGAAAAAGTTAAAGCTAGGAATGTTATGTATGTTGATGGCTTAAAGCATAACCTGTTGAGTGTGAGTCAAATGTGTGATCAAGGAAATGAAGTAGTGTTTTGATCAAATGGATGTGTTGTTCATGAGCTTGATATAGGAGAAACCGTGATCAAATGGACAAGAACTCCAAACAACCTATACATACTCAAGGGAGGACAACAACAGTGCTATCTAAGAAAAAATGATGAAAACTGGCTATGGCACAGATGTTTGGAACATCTAAGCTTTTCTTAAATAAGAAAACCAGTCAGATTCCAGGCTGTTCGTGATCTTCCAGATATCAACATTCCTGAAAATACTATATGCAAATCATGTCAATTTGGTAAGCAAAATAGATCTCACTTCATCAAAAAGGAAGGATCAGCTAGTAAGCCTCTTGAACTTGTTCATACTGATTTATGTTGACCATCAAGGAAAAAGTCACCTCGTGGAGAAGAATACTTTATATTATTCATTGATGATTTTTCCAGAATGTGTTGGATAGGTCTTATAAAGCATAAATATGAAGCATTTGAAAAGTTCAAAGCCTTCAAAGCTTTGGTTGAAAATGAATCAGATCGTAAAATCAAATGCCTCAGATCTGATCGAGGAGGGGAATTTACCTCGGATGAATTCTTTGACTTTTGTGAACAACATGGAATAAAAAGGCAGTTCTCCACCACAAGGACTCCTCAACAAAATGGAGTGGTAGAAAGGATGAACAAAACTGTTCAAAAAATGGCTCGTGCTATGCTAGATGAATCTAGAACCCCTGTAACCTTTTGGGGTGAAGCTGCATTCGCTGTCATCACTATTCTCAACCAAGCAAATGTTCAGGTAAACAACACTCAAAATCCACATGAAATTTGGTATGGTAAGACTCCTACTGTGAAATACTTCAAAGTTTTTGGAAGAAAATGTTACATAAAGAGGATTGATGAGAAACTTGGTAAGTTTGAACCCAGAGCAAATGAAGGTATTCTTCTTGTCTACTCTTCTTGAAGTAAAGGATATAAATGTGACAATAAAAGACTTGGGAAAATTATTGAAAGTATAGATGTTGTGGTTGATGAAGCATGAAAAAATCCAAAACAGATAAAAACCAAAGATTATGACAATGAAGAAGATGAGGATCATTTTACCACATCAAATCACACTGATTCTGAAGAAGAAACCAATGAAGCACCAGAAGAAGAGATAACAATAGAAGAAAAGACTCCGTCTAGGTATGTTTAGAAAAATCATCCAGAAACTCAAATTTTAGGGGAAAAAGGGGCAGGTGTGCAGACTAGAAGAACCATTGCCGAAGCTTCAAGCTATCTAGCATTACTATCTTCCACTGAACCTCAAAATGTAAATGAAGCATGCAAAGATGAATGTTGGGTCAAGGTCATGAATGAAGAACTTGAGAAAATTGAAAAAAATAATACTTGGGAATTAGTTCCTAGACCTCATGATAAGAATATCATAGGAACTAAATTGATATTCAAAAACAAGATGAATGAAAATGGAGAAGTTATTAGAAACAAGGCCAAACTTGTTTGTAAAGGATATTCTCAACAAGAAGGTATAGATTTTGAAGAAACTTTTGCACCTGTTGCTAGACTTGAAGCCATAAGAATGTTTCTTGCTCTTTCTAGTTTTCAGAAATTCAAAGTATACCAAATGGATGTAAAATCTGTCTTTCTTAATGGAGACTTAGAAGAAGAAGTCTATATTGAACAACTACAAGGATTCATTCTTGGAAATGATGCAAAACTTGTATGCAAACTCAAAAAAGCTTTATATGGTCTAAAACAAGCTCCAAGGGCATGGTATTACCGTCTTGACAAATATCTCCACCAACAGGGTTTTTCAAAGGGGTCAGTGGATAGCAATCTATATACAAAGATGGACACTGGTAAATTGCTAATAATTGTTGTGTATGTTGATGATATCATTTTTGGTAGCAATGAAGAATCCATGAGTCAGAATTTTGCTTCAGTAATGCAGCAAGAAATTGAAATGTCCTTGCTTGGTGAGCTTACCTATTTTCTTGGTCTACAAGTTTAACAAAATAAAGATGGTATTTTTCTCTCACAAACCAAATATCTCAAACAGATCTTGAAAAGGTACGGCATGGAAGATTCTAAACCAGTATGTACTCCAATGGTAACAGGATGCAGTCTTAACTCAAATGATGAATTAGCAGCAGTACATCAACCAACATGCAAATCTATGATTGGCAGTCTGCTTTATCTAACAGGTACCTGACCAGACATCGTGCATGCAGCGGGAATAGTTGGAAGATTCCAAGCAAATACAAAGGAATCACACCTTTAGGCTATCAAAAGAATTTTCAAATATATTCAAGGAACACAAAACTTTGGCTTATGGTATCCTAGAGATACAGATGTTACACTTCATGCATATGCAGATGCAGATTGGGCAGGAAGTATTGATGACAGAAAAAGCACTAGTGGTGGTGCATTCTATATGGGTTCCAGGTTAGTGTCTTGGTTCAGCAAGAAACAAAGCACAATTTCATTATCTACAGCTGAAGCAGAATACGTGGTTGCTGCAATCTTGTTGCACACAACTACTTTGGATGATGCAAACCTCGCAAGATATTTAGATCACATGTATTCCACCCATCTCCATTCTATGTGATAATACAAGTGCCATCAATATTTCAAAGAATCCAGTCATGCACTCCAAGACCAAGAACATACCCATCAAATATCATTTCCTATGTGAACAAGTGCTTGAAAAAAAGGTCAAATTGGAGTATGTTCCCTCCAAAGAACAGGTTGCTGATATATTCACTAAACCACTGCCTAGAGAGACATTTGAATATCTCAGACAAAAGTTGGGAGTATTTTCTGCATCATCCTGCTGTTAAATCCTATTTTTGATAGAAAGGTGGTTATACATGAGTTTCATGAAGCATAGTCGCGTAAATACATGAGTTTGTGTGGGCACAATCACATATATGTTGGTTTAAAGAAAAGCAGTAGGCTAGACTCAGAAAAAAAAGGGGTCTGCTATGGTTCTGTCAAATTATCTACTCTTTTTGATGATGGTTTCAATCTGCTAATAACATGTGGAAATATATTGGTCCTCAACTTGATGTATATCTGATTGATGATGATGCTTTGATATCTCTCACTGACATATACAATGATCAAATTTGATAGTGAATAGGTGGAATAGGTTCAAGGGGAGAACATGGTTGATGATATTTTGGGAATTAATGATGGACATATACAGGTTGCTGGTCTAGATGCTATTGATAGATGCTGCTGATGGTGCAGATCATATGATAGTTGTTGATGACTATCTTGTTTAAGATATTTGGTCTCTGTTATATGTGTCATGTATATCTTTTAATGCAACGATCATGAAAAGACCTAATTTGTAACCCCACTATGCATGGGATGGATGATGTAATGTTTCTTGTTTTTGACATGTATAAACAATTTAGATATCCCCACTTGGTTGGGTGGATGAGTCAAATCTGGTATATCCCCACTTGGTTGGGAGTTGGATTTATGTATGAGTCATTGGTGATAGGATGGTCATTTGTGATGTGTGTATAGAGTCATGTTATTCTTTTAGAACATCTTTTTGCAAACTTTGCTTATGCTTAGGGGGAGCATGGACTCGATCATGGCAGCTCAATCAGCACTCAACATGCGCTCAGGGGGAGCATGACCCTTTGCCCTTGATGTCAAAGGGGGAGAGTGACTTGGTGTGGTTGTTGCCATCAAGTCCAAAGAGGGAGATTGTTGGCATTATGATGTATGTGTTGTACTTGATGGAAACCCACTTGTAGCAGAACAACTTAGCTATATATGGTAACTAGATGAATCTACAGAAGAGATATTAGATGTGATGACAACAGTGTTTACAGATGTGTTGAAATGCAGGGAAGCTTCAAGGAATCAATTCAGAAGAAAACTCACTCAGATGAAAGTATAGTAGGTAAACAGTAAAGAATTACAGATTAGTCTTCACAGAATGAAGAAAAAGAGGTATACACAGGTTCATCATTGACCAAGTTGCGTATACACACAGGTTCACTATATACAAGCTACATATATGTACACACGCACTTTCATAGAAGGAAAAGCGCGTATACCTTGGAAAACTAAATTTTTGGTCCAAAGTATTTGGTCCATGATATTTTGATCCATGGTATTGGTCCAAGGTATCTGGTCCAAGGTATTGACCCCAGGTATTTGGTCCAAGGTATTGGTCCCAAATGGTTTTAGTCCATGGTATTGAGAAAGGCCTAAGACTATAAAAGGGGGAGAAGATCATTAGGAAATTGTATGCAAGTATCAAATATATGATGAAGTGTGAGATCTAATATGAAGGCTATTGGCTTATGGTGTTGTGCTTGATTTGAACCAAGGATGAACCTTAGTGTTTGATGAAGGATGAGATCTAATGATGCATCAAGATCTCAAGGCTTGAAGTGAATTATCTTTATGTGGTTTGATCATTTATCTGAATAACTAATGCATGTCACAGGTTATTGGCATATGGTGTTGTGCTTGATCTGAACCAAGGATGAACCTTAGTGTTTGATGAAGGATGAGATCTAATGATGCATCAGGATCTCAAGGCTTGAAGTGAATTATCTTTATGTGGTTTGATCATTTATTTGAATAACTGACGCATGTTGTAGTTTGTAAATATGATGATCTGGGTATGAGTGAAGTCTGGAATAGTTGTAATGTTTAAATCATCATTTACAGATCTGTACACAGGTTCACTTTAGAAAAATAGCATATACACGTTGGTTCTGCATATCAAAGTACTGTATACATCATAAATTTGATTTGTTGATTTGTACGCTGGTTCTCCTTGAGGAAAGTGCGTATGCATGCAGGTTCGACACATGAAAGTAGCGTATACCTTATAAAATATGTTTTGGTTTCTTCTATTTGCTATTGTAGTGTTCTGGGTTCTAGCTTGGGTTCTGGTTACTAGATTCTGGTAACAACATTTTGAATGATCAGATTGATGGAGTGATTGATAGATTCGATTGTGGTTGTTTCAAAAAGAGATTGGTTGATGCAGATAATTTTGATGATTGATTGATGTTATTGATCGATCCAGTCTGAAAATTTATGAAACATGGTCCCTGGAAGAAAAGAGAAGGTTGTATCCTTCTGTAGGCCGGCACCTATGTACTAGTAAACATATCAGCTAGTACAAGAGCTAGGGGGTTGTAGCTCCCTTCCAGTAGAATTTGGAGAATGAGAGAAGGTTGTAGTCTTCTGCAGGTAGAAACCTACATACTGGTATAATATTGCACCAGTACAAAATTTTAAACATAATTCTCTTATTATTAAAAGAAGATAGAGACAATTACAGTAGGTGGTTTTCACCCACATTGGGTTTCCACCTTATATCTTGGTGTTCATGTGTGTTACTTATGTGTGATGCTTTATTCTGTTTTTATTGCACTGTCTAATGAATTCTTGATATACTGGTTAAAGTTCAATGCATGATAATTTGGGTAAATCAAAAGATCTCTGCATATACGTTGGTTGCATTAAGTACAGTTGCGTATACATGCTAGTTCAATAAGCTGAAGTAGTGTATACAAATCGTTTTTGAAAATTAAATTATTGATCTAATAATACTGATTGACCCCCCCTCTCAGTATTATTTCCAACAAAAAGGCATGTGTCCATAATGTATACACTCCTTTAATGAAGCAAACTTGCATGTATACGCTACTTCCTTTTGCCCAACTTGCATATACTTCTAAAGATACTGAATCATAAATCCTCTAAACCACAAATTGTACCAAACAGTGACATTCTAAGGATCTACTATCATAGTACAAAGTTTTGAACAGATAGCAACAAGGATCACCCTTTTTTCTCAATCAATTAATCAATGAGACACAGACTCTTTATGCATTCATTTTTACTTTCAGATCTAAGAAGACTTCATTGAAAGACAATAGTAAAACAACAACATTGATATGATAGATTAGTCATCCTTGAACATCAAGCTTTTCTTTTTCATATGCTACTTGGAAGAGCTGAACCAACATGTATACGCACCTTCACCAAAGCGAACCAGTGTATAGATCTACAAATACTTATAACTTCGTTGTAATTCCTAACTTCAGACATACCCAGATCATCACATATAAAGGATAAAACATGTGTTAGCAATCAGATCTAGCCCATCCATTATCAGATCACATAATGATAAGTCATTATGATCCTGATCCATCATTAGATATCATCCATCATCAAACGTTCAAGTGCATATTTAGTCTAGATCAAGAAAAGCATCAGAAACCCATAACATGCATATTTTCTTTTGATCTAACACTTCATAAGATATTCATTACTTGTGCACTTATCCCTTTGATCTTCTCCTCCTTATATAGTTTTAGGCCTTTCTCAATACCTTGGACCAAAACCACTTAGGACCAATACCTCAGACCAAATACCTTGAACCAATACCTCAGACCAAATACCTTGGACCAAATACCTCGGACCAATACCTTGGACAAAAACCTTAGACCAAAAACTCGGACCAATACCTTGGACCAAATACCTCAGACCAATACCTTGGACCAAATACCTCGGACCAATACCTTCGACAAAAACCTTGGAGCAAAACCTTGGACCAATACCTTGGACCAAATACCTCGGACCAATACCTTGGACCAAATCCTCAGACTAAAACCTCAGACCAATACCTCAGACCAAATACCTCGAACTAAATACCTTGGACCAAAACCTCAGACCAATACCTCAGACCAAAACCTTGATTTTCCATCCCATACATGTTTTTCCTTCTGTGAAAGTGCATGCATACGTATACACTTCTTTTGTTCCATGAGCCCACATGTATACACTACTTGGACAAGGTGAACTAGCGTATACTTCTTAAACCATTCTCTTTCTTCAATTTCTTGATTCTGATCTGTAGTCCTTTGTTCCTTCATCCTATTCTTTTGTACCATTACTTTGTTCCCTCTTAATAGACTTGTTATAATGTGATTTTCCATATTACTTCTGAAATGATTCCTTTGAACTACCCTGCATTTTGTCACATCTGTAAACAAAACTACCATGCATTCTGTCACATCTGATATCTCTCATGTAGATTCACCTAGTTACGTAGATTCATCTAGTTACCATATACAAGTGAATTGTTCTGCTTCAAGTGGGTTGCCATCAAGTACAACACATGTATCATAATGCCAACATCCGCAACCACCATGATGATAGATTTGTTGCCCGACTTTGGGATACCAGTAATGAAATCCATGGAAAGATCGGTCCAGACGGAGGTAGGGAGTGGAAATGGCTGTAAGGTTCCTGGTAACCTAACTATTTCTCCTTTATGGCATTGACACACATCACATTTAGCTACAAAAGTAAGAATGGCATTTTTCCTGCCTTTCCAAAAGAAAGAACAATGAGTGTGAGCATAAGTCTTCTAAAAGCCTGCATGCCATGTAGTGGGAGATGTGTGTGACTCTACCAAAATGCAAGTTTTGAGGGTGGATGTAGGTGATATAACTACTTGTTGCTTGTAGTGAAGAATCTCATCCTTCCAAGAGTAGCCGACTGAGGAATTAGGATCTTCTCTCAAGTTATTAATAAGTTGGGAGAGAGGGGTGTGAAAACCATTCCTTGCGGGCTTCTTCAATCCAATCTGGTATGGGAAGAGAGATTGATAGCAGGGTGCTTTCATCCTCAAATTGGCACAATAAAGCATCTGCTACTACATTGTCACGCCATTTCTTGTAAATTATCTCATAATCATATCCCAACATTTTGACTAGCCATTTATTTTTCTATGGTGAGGATAGATGTTGCTCCAAAAAATATTTGAGGCTTTGATGGTCTGTGCGTATTTGGAAATGCTGCCCTAATAAGTATGGTCGTCAGGTATCTACTACATGTAAGATGGCCATCATCTCTTTCTCAGAGGTAGATTGACCCAAATGTTTCCCACTTAGTTGTTGGCTGGTCAAAGCCAAGGGTTGACCTTCCTGCATTAAGACAACACCATTACTAGTACCAATGAATCACATTTAATCACAAAAGATTTGGTGAAGTCCGGTAGTGCCAATACTGGAGTGGAACACATGGCCTGTTTGAGAGCCACAAATGCCTTTTGTGCTACAAAAGTCTAGAGGAATGAGTTTTTGTTGAGAAGGTTAGTGAGGGGTCTAGCAACGTGACCATAATTGTGGAAAAATTTGTGATAGGAGCTAGTGAGACCCAAGAATCCCCTCAAACTCTTCAAGGTTTTCGGTTGGGGCTAATCTTGCGTTGACTGTATCTTTTTGGGATCAACCCTAACACCTTCATGACCCACAATGTGTCCCAAATACTCGACTTCTTCCACACCAAAGGAGCACTTGGATAATTTGACAAATAATTTGTGATTCCGAAGCAGTTGCAAGATCAGGTCTACATGTTGAAGATTTTTTTCCCGGGTTAGGATGTAGATGAGAATGTCATGAAGGAAAACAAGGAAAATTTTTTGGAGATATGGTTTCAGTAGGTGATTCATGAGGCTTTGAAAAGTAGATGGAGCATTACAGATACCAAATGACATGACCAAGAATTCATAATGTCCTTCATGAGTTCAGAAAATAGTCTTGGGAATGTCTACTTCTTTCATGCATATTTGGTGATAGCCAGAGCGAAGATCTAGCTTGGTAAAGAATTGAGCACCATGTAGTTCATCAAGTAGATCATCAACAATCGGAATAGGGAATTTGTCTTTGACAGTGAGCTTTTTGAGGGCCCAAAAGTTCGAACACATGCGCCATTTTCCATCTCTATTTAGCACCATGACCACTAGTGATGAAAAAGGACTAATGCTAGGATGAATAACAACTGCTTCAAGGACTTCCTTGATGATTTTTTCAATTTCATTCTTTTGGGTGATATGATATCGATACGGGTGCACATTAGGTGGTTGGGCACCCAGGACCAAAGGGATATTATGATCATGTTCACCTCTAGAGGGTGGAAGCTCTTTAGGTTTATCAAATACCTGCTGGTGGTGGTGGTCTAAGACTTGTTGCATCTCAGGATGAATATGAAAAGTATTGGATTCTATGGCTTGGATGGAATTAAACTGGGAGATGACTCCATGATGGCCCTTTTTAAACAAATTTTCAATTTGATGTGAGCTAATGATAGAAGCAGCTGTTACAGAGAAAAGTGTCTATGCATAACTGCTAATCCCACTAAGGCTGGTAGCTACCTTAGAAACAAACAGAGTAAAACTACTTTCGTTCTCCTTTATGAAAGATAGATGAGAGAAGAATAAAACTATTTTCTGAACAGAGTAAAACTACTTTCGTTGTCCTTTGCTACTTGCTTTCTTGTATACCCATCTTCACAGAGTACCTGCAGAATCAAAGCAGCATAACACTATACGAGAACATGGATCTATTATCATAAACAATCTAGGATCAGATGTAAATTGACCATACAAATGCATAAAACATAAATCACACAAGAGTATGGAGGAAAACTTGAATAGCTTTATTGATAATCAAGAAAGAGCCAAGAGAGTTACAACCAGTTGTTCTGACCCAGCATCATCCTCTCAGCAAGTAAGCCCTTCTTCACCTCATGAAAATCTTAGATCACCCAACACTATGATGTTACCTCAAGAAACCAACAACAATTCCTTACAAGATGCAAAATTCCAGCCCTTGGATCTCTGGGATGAGGGATCCATATATAGATGTCTATAAGGGAGATGAGTCAGCTTGTGATTTGATTAGTGTCTTCCCTCTGATAGTTCTTGCTTCCACTTGGAGATTGATGATCTCTTACTCATCCCTGGTCGAATTCAGAGAGGCAAGTGTCACAGGAGAAGTTTCTGGAAGATTCCATGCTTCTCCACCTCGCGGATTGACATTGCCATTTGTCCCTTCTCGCCCATCGCACCCCATAGAAGGGATTTTTGAAATGCAATGCACCCACTGTGTGTATTTAGGTGAGATGCAACGCACTTTGCCTATGGAGCAGGTGAAATGGTCCAGTTTTGACCAGTTTTGAGCAGTTTTTCATGGAGAACTTCTGGGAGAAGATGTAATCAGTTGACCTTGTTCATTTAGGGTTGGAACAATGCTTTTAGGAACTTAGGAGCCCTTGGTTTATGGACATTTTATGCTTGGGGTTGTAGTGCCCAAAAATGTCTATAACAGTTACCCCCTAAAGCATGAGGTCATTAATCTTTTTTTGATGTTAGGTGAAATTCTTTATCATGAGGATCCGAAGTTCTTTCGAGCTGGAAGGGACCTGTAATAAGATACAATACAATACATTATCTTCATAATATTTTCATGATCTAGCTGAGTCGGGCATTCCCATGCTCAGCTTTATAAATTCATTTTCATGTACATGAGACAGACAATCTTCTGAGTGTAGATTGATGATTCTGGTAGAACCATCATCCCATAGATTGGATGATTATCTGTGTAGTAATGATGTACATTTGATGTCTTTATTTTCCTAAATATATACCGCAGCTTGGATGGATGAAACTAGATCCGGGGTCTTCAATCTCGTTCGATCTTCACTCAAAGTACAAGTCGATCCATGTGAGAGATGTTCTGGAGTCGAACATGGAAAGACATCACCTAATTACCTGCCAATGATGTAAGCTGTTAATAGGCGCGAGAGGAATCATTGATAATGATAATGATCCTCAAGGTACTACAGTACAATTCACGTGGTGTGAATAAGGGACTTGGCATTGAACACCACGCAAAATCTTTCGGTCGAAGGCCATTGATGTAAACCTGTCGCCGGAAATGAGAAACTTGCCATTGAGGCATGCAAGCTTCAAAGTACTGAAATGGGTGTTCCTAGATCGACTTCTTGGATAATGAGTTGATGTCGACAAGAAGCGATCCGTCATAGGAGGGCCTTAATGAATCCCACATCAATGACACGGAACGGAGCAAATGATTTTAATGGAGGTGAAAACGATCTGGTGATATAAGGTTCAGGGTGGCGGTCATGAAAGAATGAAGCATAAATGTATTGCAACGGGTGAGACACAGGTGGATTCTCTGAGTGACTTCTCTTGAACATATCAGTGACACTGACATGATGGATTGGTAGCATTAACCCCAAATGTGGATGGTGTGATGTGACCATGGTGATGTGACCGGTGAATGAAACAATGCAACCCGACTTGGATGCGGAGTGAAAGTGTCATGTTCAAGAGCGACTTGCTACCAACAAAGTTTCTTCAAGTTTTCTTCCCAATTATTCCCCAGTCATTGCTGACCAGTACCTCTTTATTTTTGTCAAGCTTGAGGAGGATAACATATGCTTGTTCTATAATTTTCCCTTCGGGCAAACCCATCGCTATGTTTTAACGAGCCTAGCGATAGTGAAACTCGTTCTTGTCTGTTATGGACAAGTTTGTCGCTATTAGGTTTTAATGAGTTTAACGACAAAGATAACTCGGTCATTTTAAATTTTAGAGAGTCTGAAAAGGGATGTAAAGGAAACTCCAAAAATCCTTTTTCGTCATCTAATCCCTTAGGTCCGAAAAAGTATAAAACAATACAGAAGGGATGAATTTTCAGTACTTTTAACGAGCCGAACAAAACAAGCACTCGATATTTTTGTGTAATAATCCCTCAGGTCCAAAAAGATTAAAATCTAAAGGAGGGATAGCAATTCCGGCCACTTTAACGAGCTGGAGAGGCCAATGGCTCGGCAATCTTTTCATATTTTACGAGTCAGTTGAAAAGAGCTTAAAGGAGACTCGTCTTTGAGGAACGAGTGATAATATTTGGGTAGCAGCTGATTCCAGGAAAGGTTTGGAATTTCCCAATCACGGCAGTGTTACAAGGATGGCTAACAGGATCACTCTTCGCAGCTATTCCTCAAAAGGGGTAAACAATAAGATGGAGGTGAATGATCGGCCAATACAGAGTGGAGGTGATGATGAGAACACGACCAAGGCTTTAAAGGCTGAAGTACTACATTCACGATAGTTATTTACCGAAAATTGGTTCATTTTTTAATGAGCTTAAACGCCGGGGGAAACATTTGCTCATTGCTTATGTTTATTTTTTAACAAGCATGAAGTCCACGTTAAAACTACTCGATAAATCCAGTCTCATAATAAGAATGTCTCATATATAAAAACAACAATTTTTTCAAAGCTTTGCCCCACATCCTTTCTTTATGCAAGTTAGGAGACGACCAATCCTATGAGTTTAAAGGGTTAGAGGACCTACAAATTAAAAAATAAATAAATGGTCGCTCTTCGCTTGTATGCCAAAAGGTTTTCATGCCCCCAGGTATAAAATAGAGTTTCAAGGTCACCTCTCAATCTACCGAAAAAACATTTGTTTCATCAGGAAAGGTTTACCTCTTTCAGGTTACCAAAGATTGTTCTATCTGCACCGCAAACAAAACACTTCTTCGGCGATGACTACCGAAATAGACAAAGGTGAGCGGCACAGGTGCCTCTACCCACATAACTTTGACAAGGGAATATTATTCCAGTCTAACCCCCTTTTCCAACCATGGACGGGAGTGTCAGACTAGTCATATATCTTTTGCTGAAACCTATTCTATACCTGAAGTTTTCCTACCAAAGCAGACCAGGGTGCATGCCCCCTGAGTTTCAGTCATGTCCCCCGAATCACTCGCGCTCATCAGGTGGATGGAATGGGGATTGATTAGACATTCCTTGCGTGAAAAGACCATTCAGGGATGGTATATGACTATTTTCCATGTGTGAACCGGGAAATGAAAGCTGGTCTACGAGCTTGACCACTCTTCCTTCGTGCGAAAAACACATTACTCTAAAGAGTGATGAGACAATGGCTCCCATGCAATAAATATAGTCTCGTCCAAGGAGTAGATTATAATCTAGGTGTTCTTGGACTACCATTACGTTCATTTGAATGGTTTTCCCTCTCAATGTTATGGGCACATTGGGAAGGATCCCTAACGGTCGACTGGTTCCTTTGTCAAAGCCTGTTAGATTTCTCATCTCAGGCAAAAGCGATGGCGAACCAAGCGCTTTCCAAGCAGTCGAGGAAAGGATACTCACAGAAGCCCCTTCATCTATGATGGTACTGGCCATAACCATCCTATATATTTGAGCAATGATTCGAAATGTTATACTAGCCGATAAACGGGGTCTGCCTAGTAGATTCCAGTCAAAGGAAACAACTAGGTTGCTTGGAGGTGGGACCGAATAGACGGCCGAATATGACTCTGATGAACTTCCTTCCTACGGTAAAGGAATGGGTAGACTGCCCCCATGTTCTTCAGAGTCTATGCTTACGAAAATAATTTGGACGGTGTCATCCTTGTTCCCTTCAGTGACCATATCATCTGAATATGGAACCTTTGAAGGCAAGATTGGGTCAACGGCCACCTCGACCTTTTTACTTTCGTCTGGTATGGGTTCAGATGGTTTATCTTCAATGACAGACGCTTTGGCCGACCACAAGGGCAGGTTAGCTGGATTTTCAACTAGTGATGGACTCAGTAAGAGTTTCTTATATCCAGGAGGAAGTCGTAACACTGAAACCGGACGATCGTCCAAAACTCTTTTAGCCTCATCTAAGAAGGGACAACGATGGACGACGTGATCGCCTTCACACAATTTACAAGGAAATTTGCACTTTCCATTTTGTCCAGGGGCTTCACTTTCACTAGTTGACGGTGTGTTTTCAACATGATCATCAGAGGTTGACGACACCGGGTTGTGCAAAAGAGGAGACCAGTCCCTTAAGATCCGAGGGATGCAAGGACAATCTCTATGATAGTGGTCTCCTTTGAAAATGACACATGGCGATTTAGGCCTGGTCGGTGCAGTGTGTGGATTTTCACTAGACAATGCTTGGTTGCCCCTTTTCACCTTTGGCTCCTTCTTCTTCTTCTCTTTCTTCTTCTTAGGTACTTGATTTTTGGCTTTACCAGCCCCATCAAGCGAAGAGGAAGTAGGAGAGGAAGAATTGGATGAAGTAGAGGGTTGGGGGGTAACTCTGTAATTGTCTAGTTGCTAACTCGATTGTTCAGGAATTGTGGTGTTCTGAACGACGGAGGTTGAGAAAAGCCATACGAGCAAGCTGATTTTCAATCCTGGAAGCGACAATGTGGCCATATGGGGTGCACCAACTTCTCCACAAGAGGAGAAGGGACTAGGATTTCCACCAAGGGGAACTCCTTGGTTGGCAGACTCCATTTTCCTCAACCTAAGACCAACGTAGGAAAGGTGATGATTATTTTGTTTAAAATAAATTTTAGACGCTTTGACACAACTTGTTTTTTCAAATTTAAAGAGTCGAGAAAAAACAAAAGATGACTCTAGTCACCTTCGATTTTTAATGAGCCTGAAGTGACAAGTGCTCAGATGGACCTTTTTCGTTAAGGAGTCTGAAAAGGAACGAAAGGGACTGCCCTGGAAATCTAGGCAGAGGGATTACCAAACCAATCGCAAAACTGCAAAATACTTTTTACGGTAGGGCAGTCAATCTTCCCAAATGTTGTGTTCAGTGCATTGCGATCGATAGGGCGGCAGACACGGATTCCTATGGATAAAGGATTAAGCCTATTGTGGTCTCCCAAAATATACTCGATGGTACGTATCGTCTCAAAGTGGAGGAATCACCCAACCAACAGTGAAAACACTAGTTACTAGGCTTTACGACGCTGGAATACGTCTCTAGCCTAGACTTCTAGATGTTGTGCATTAGGTTCCAAAGCGTTGTTAGATTCATTATATTTATTTTATAGTTGATCTTGATTAAGAAATTTTCCTTTCAGGTTCACCGCGTGATGTAGATGTACAATTCCTAAAATGCAATCTAAGATGATAAACAATCGTTTTATCTTCTTTGTGCAATGAAAATCCTAGCTACTAAGGGAAGAGAGACAATATTCTTTCAACAAAGAGCAAAGAGCACACACTATATGCACTGTCCTAAATCAAACCAATCAAACAGTCTAAATGCAAATGCACATGCATGTATTTGTTTTCAGCCTTCTTAATATGTGAATGATAAAAAGAAACCTAATGCGCAAATCTGAATTATTTTTCAAAGCGACAATTACTAACAAGTTTCTTTTCAAAATCAAAATGAAGACGATGACAACACTTTGCGATTTAGAAATGAAAACGTGCTTTCGACACTAGAAAAACTACTAATTCAGATCAAATACAATAGTAACAGGGTAATCGACTATCAAGAACAATCAGATTCTCTTCTATGACTGAAAACGACACTTGCGATACTTTCAAATCAAGAAATGACAGTACAATTACGTTACTTCTTTGTAAAGGAGAACTGAAAATGACTCAACAAATACATAAAAAACATTTATAGTTCTTTGCACAATGGAGGCGGAATAACAGCAAGGAAAGGGGTTTCAAACAGAGGTGTACTGACTACAGGCAACAAAACTCCTGAATAGATCTGAAAAGAGTGAACACAGAAACCAAAATTTAGGAACAATGCCTAGTCTGATCAGCGCACCTGTAACATAGTGAATTTGAAATGCAGTGCACCTACTACACTTGGGAAGTGCACTGAATTTGAGATTCACAGAACAGACAGTGCGCTAGACCAGGGACGAGACTTTGATTGGGTTCCGGGTCACAGTTTGCAGTTCAGTTCAGGGATTTTGGCCAAGCAAGTGGTAATCAGTAAATCAATCACATGGGTAGATCTAAAGAGGTTACTAGAGCCACCACGAGGGAAATTAGAAAGATTGTAAATCAGTTGTTTAATTCATAAAAAAAACTCGGAGATTGACTGAAGCAACGTTGATCTACTTTGCACTTGCATAGCAAATGTAGTTCGAAGGCTAGCTGGCTTGACTTCAGGCTCCATCTGTAAGTTTATAAAGTAAACAAATGTAGATAAACAATCAATCTAGTCGTTCCCCAGTATGGTCGCCATTTTTTTATAGGGAAAAGTGTCTATGCTGAACTGCTAATCCCACTAAGGCTGGTAGCTACCTTAGAAACACACAGAGTAAAACTACTTTCGTCTCCTTTATGAAAGATAGATGAGAGAAGAATAAAGGAGACCAACCTCTGTCTTGCACTTGGTTCCTTGCCCGATTCCTCTCTCTTATGATAGTCCTTTGCTACTTGCTTTCTTGTATACCCAGCTTCACAGAGTACCTACAGAATCAAAGCAGCATAACACTATACGAGAACATGGATCTATTATCATAAACAATCTAGGATCAGATGTAAATTGACCATACAAATGCATAAAACATAAATCACACAAGAGTATGGAGGAAAACTTGAATAGCTTTATTGATAATCAAGAAAGAGCCAAGAGAGTTACAACCAGTTGTTCTGACCCAACATCATCCTCTTAGCAAGTAAGCCCTTCTTCACCTCATGAAAAGCTTAGATCAACCAACACTATGATGTTACCTCTAGAAACGAACAACAATTCCTTACAAGATGCAAAATTCCAGCCCCTACATCTCTGGGATGAGGGATCCATATATAGATGTCTGTAAAGGAGATGAGTCAGCTTGTGATTTGATTAGTGTCTTCGCTCTGATAGTTCTTGCTTCCACTTGGAGATTTATGATCTCTTACTCATCCCTGGTCAAATTCAAAGAGGCAAGTGTCACACGAGAAGTTTCTGGAAGATTCCATGCTTCTCCACCTCGCAGATTGACACTGCCATTTGTCCCTTCTCGCCCATCGCACCCCATAGAAGGGATTTTTGAAATGCAATGCACCCACTGTGTGTATTTAGGTGAGATGCAATGCAATTTGCCTATGGAGCAGGTGAAATGGTCCAGTTTTGACCAGTTCTGAGCAGTTTTTCATGGAGAACTTCTGGGAGAAGCTGTAATCAGTTGACCTTGTTCATTTAGGGGTTGGAACAACACTTTTAGGGACTTAGGAGCCCTTGGTTTATGGACATTTTATGCTTGGGGTTGCAGTGCCCAAAAATGTCTATAACAGCAGCACCTGCCTGGAGTCCACGTAGTGTATGAATGTGGTCATTCTGCTTAAAGCTCATATATAACTCCTGTAAATCCATTGTGATTGGGCCTAGTGTGTGAAGCCATTCAATACCCAAGACAATGTCACAATCACCTATGTCAATCGCAAACATGTGAGTCTTTAGGTGGTAGTATCCCATCTAAAGTTTAATATTTTCATAGTGGCCTTCACATTTCATTGTCCCCCCCATCAACAATAAGGACTTGGAAATTAAAGACTACCCTTACAAAACAATGAACAACTTTGGCGACTCGCTTATGGATAAAGGTATGAGTGTTGCCACTATTAATCAATACCACTATAGGGGCGATGTTTAAGAAAGCCTCTAATTTTGAGAGTTTGGGGCATAGAAATTCCCGCCAAAGCATGTAACGAGATAACTAGTTCATTTGGCATAGCTGTGAGATCATTTTCCTGATGGGTTTCGTCAACTTCATCCTCTGGCACCCCAAGGGGTGGGGCTTCTTAAGATGAGTTGTGATCAGTAACATCAATTTGAAAGAATTTTGGTTCCTTATATTTATGCCCTAGGGAGTATTTGTCATCATAGTAGTAGCACAATCCTTGTTTTCTTCATTCAACCATTTCTGTTGCAGACACCTTTTGAACCTTAAGTGTTTGGGTAGGGCCTTAAGCCTGGGTGGAACGCCCCTTGGCTACAAAATTTGGACAAGTAGATTAGGAAACTAAGGCAAGTTCTACCTCGACAACATTTTTGGAAGCGTCTATCCATGTAGGTGGGTGGTGCATTCGGACATGTGCTTGGATGGCTTCTTTGATACCACTAGTGAAACACTCCAAGTAGAAGGCATCTCCTAGACCTTCCATTCTGAAGGCCAATGTCTCAAAGGCTACAATGTAGTCTTTTACTGTGCCTATCTATCGGAGCTTAGTGGGACAACCCAAAAAATTAGATTCTATGTCAAACCAGTCACAAAGGTATTTTGAGAACATGTGCCAAGTTATGTTCCCGGGATAACATTTCAGATGCCACTGCCATCATTTCCATCTCTCTTCATCCAAGTAAATGGATCTCACACGTATTTTAGTTTGATCGTCATGGATATTATTTAGGGTGAAATATTGTTCCATTTGTGCTACCCATACTACCAGATTAGAGGCATCAAATTTATACATGTCTAGCTTGGGTGGCTGAGGGTGGGAATGTTGGTGATTTCCATGGAAGTGAATATGATGGCTAGATTCTCCTTCGGGGTGTTCATCAATAATATGCGCCTCCTGATGATACCCCATCATGCTCTTGGTGAATTGTTCAAGTAAATTTGACATGGTGTCGAGTTGTTCCTTGAACACATCCAACCTTGTTTGAAAGGCACTCGAGCTTCTCATTAGCCATGACTTGAGCTCTAGTTTCTACCATACACAAATCTCGGTCACTTTAAGTCACTCTGAAAAAAAATTGGGATTGCCAGAAAATTGAGGTTGACTAGTGAAGTGTACCACTACGATTAGCTCGTTGTGCTGAATCTTATGGGCTAAGTCTCTTGTAAGAGTCTTAGGGAGGACTCAGACTCATTTTTTTCTTTTTTACTCAGAACGGAGTTTTACTCCCCGTGGATCAATACTATAGTGGCCGAATTCCAAGAAAACTTGATCCTACCTAATGTACTGCAAAAATTGGGCCTAGACTATAGCATCATCAAGCCTCACTGTGCAGAGAGTCGGATCTACATGCGAAACCTCAACTACTGAATGTGAGTTGTACTGCAACGGTAGAACCCCAACTGGTGGATCTAATTGGTGCGGTGGTGACAGAACCCCAACTGCTAGATCTGAATTATACTGTGGCGGTAGAACCCCAATTGGTGCATCTGATATGGAAGATAATGGATGATCTTCAGAGAGCAAAGGGAACTATGGTCACAAAGGAGTGCCAGGTGCTACATATTGCAATATACATAAGGGTCCAACAATAGTACTCGACCTAATCTTTTAGGGCGTTAACTAAGGAGGATCAACTGTATCCTTAACCGTACTACCCAACTACCCTATCATATGCACGAGTAATCTCCTCGAGTGTTGTTCTCAGTGTACTGTAGCAGCAAGATGGCCAACGGCTTATCTAAGGCAAGGTTTCAAGGGATCCTAGGGGCTTCCGATATAACCAAAGGGTATGTGGAAGTGCAGCCCATGCGCGATTCAGTCTAATGTGCTACTAAGCGAAGGGGTACCTATAGGGGTTACAAGGGAGTCCAACAAGCATGACCACCTCTTGTATTTACTGCGTGCATGCCTCCCCAAATTTGTAGGTTTATGTGCTCAACAACAGATAGCATGGTTTAAAGACGCCGGAACACCTCTCTAGCCTAAAAAATATTCTGCAAAAATTGAAGGTACAACCGGTCCTGGAAAGTGCTTTCATACCACTTGTTATGCTTTTTACATGCGAGAAATTCTAGAATACCAAATATGTGAAGATATCCAACCTAGAACACAAAATAAAATGAGAAAAATAGCAAGTATTTTATTATTCAGAGATAAATTCAATGTCACTTGCCTCTTCGAGGGGGCATCCTCCAGTAGAGCAGAGCTCGATTACAAAATAAGACTCAGTGATCTTTCCCTTTTAACTACAACTATTTATAGCTAAATTACCTCCAAAAACCTAATGACTAGTGGTCCTTTACATAACATGGGTTAACCACATTCCTTATTAATTATGGCTAGTTTGCAACTAACTGTGGTCCCTTTCTTAAATGTAGGTCAACCACTTACAATTATTAATACAGGGTTTATTTACTCTTTAACTAACTATGACTATGACTTGAACCTATTTGGTTTATTAAATAAATAAAGGGGTTAGGGTTTGACCCTAACAAACTTGCACACAAGAAAGAGCACAACCTCCTACTTCCCGGTAACAACAATATTAATGCACAACAAGATCCAACATGCAATATATCATACAATTACACAATGTAAATATGGAAGTGAATCACTTTCATTATAGTAACATGGCATATCCATAGAAAATATACCTTAAACATGATATAAACCTCCTCTTCTCCTTGCAACATAGTTTTTTCCTCGTAAAAATGATATCGTCTCACAAGATCAAAGCTCCTGCACTATATTATTGACATGTTGTAGCTGCTAAAAACCCCTCAAAAAATTTTCCTAAGCTTTTATTTTGGAGCCTACCTATGATCATAAGAACTGTTGTCTTAATTGTAGTCAAGCGTTAATCTCTCTCACTAAGTGTTACAATGACTTATTCTTTCATTTTAGGCTTGTGATGTCTTAACTATGTTTTCATGATGACAATTAGGCCTTTTCAACAATAGTTGCACAACTCCTAAAGACAAGAAAACACTTCTTAAACACAAGCTAAGTGCTGCCTAATCAAGCACTGGTTGTATGCCTTGCCTTAAGGAACTACACAATCCTCTGTCACAGAGAACTATGCAATTCCCTGTGAGATTGAACTACAAAATCTTGAGATACATGCAACTGCATTGAAAACAAACTTTGCAATCATGTTGGGAGATGAAACTACATAACTGTCTTTGCAGTAGAACTGTGTAGTCCCTTGTCATAGGGAACTTCATAGTCCCTTAAACCAATTAAATGTGCAGTCCTCGAGATTAGTCAACTGCGCACTCCTAAAGAATAAGAGGTATGCATTGCTATCCAACAGTGTGTCACAAGTTTTATTTTTGATCTTCTAACATGTGTCAATTAACTAAAGGTCCCTATTGATTTTAGGAATGCATGTCAGAATTCCTAACCCTAATCTTGTGAATGCTAATATATATAAGAAAGGCTATTTGATCTCATTCTAACACTCACCATTGGATCTCTATCCATCCTCATGAGTTTAAGGAGCTTTGGATTCCGATTGTGCTACTTTTCTGGGTAAGTTTCTCAAGTGTCCCTTTTACTGATTTTTCCGTTACTTTTTTCTTTTGAATTTGCAAGTGTCATTTTTCCTCATTCTTCTTTTAACAATTTGAAATTTTATTATTATTAACTTCTACAAGCGTCATTTCAATATTTTGATCTTGTTTTCAAATGCTGCATCACATTCCTTGTCTTTTCACCTACCAACAATTATTACTACTGGGTATATTTATGCATGCATGTCTTTCTCCTTTTACTGTTTTTTTTTGCTTGATGTTAATGACTTATTTGGTTAATTCTTAGGCTGATATACAGCCTTCCCCCCCTTGAGTCATATATCCAGAGTCTTCCCTCTTCTAGAAGAAACTATGTAATCATTGAGCCTTTCTACCCTCTTGAACTGTGCATTGCACAATATTTCTCAACAGAGGACCTTTCTTGCTAGATGCAGCTGTGCAATGTGTAGTCACTGGCCTCCTTGAATGCACACTACACAATCACAAGCAACAATGAGCCTACTTTCCAGCTAGAGCTTCAGACTGCATAGTTCATTATCTCTCTCCCCTAACAAAAATTGTGCATCATTCAAATCCAAAGCATAGTCCGCTCCCTTGCAATCTAGAACTATTCAATATTCCTACACAGCTACACAAAGCACATTTCCAGTGCTTATTCTATGTCTACCCCTCTTGATCCCTAAATTTCACAATCCCTTCCCTTAGTGACTATTGTTTCTAATTGAAAGCTGATTATTGAACTAATATCTCTTGAACTAATGTGTCATCACCATGAGTGCATCTTTTGAAATAGATAGTGTAGATCCTGAACATATTAGTCTTTCATCATCAATAGCATGATGCCTCCAAAGAAAGCACAATCAAATGAGGTCACAGAGAGAAATACCAAAGAGGTCATTGGTAGTACTATGGAAGAGTTCCCTATCATGTTAAACACACAATTGTTATAGCTCCAAATCTCACTCTTATGGTTTTTGATGCTGCAGTCATGGCCTAGGGCAACCCCTCCTTCTAGACCTGGTCCTAAAATTTAAAAAACAATGTTTTATCCCTTATACGTGACATTGCCCTGAGTTAAACGTGTGTATACGCAGGTCTGTGTATGCCCAACCCGCGTATATGTATTAAAACACTTAAAAAAATATAATACTCCTTATTTTCGGGTAGAGATCATGGGTTTTACCTACTGATCACCTGTTAGTGCCCGTGGCCCAACTGTTCCCAACCAACTCCCAACTAGAAAACTACTTTGGGAGAGGTATAAAAAGACCTCAAAGGGAAGGCCTAAAGGAGGAGAGAAGAGAGAGAAAGGTTATTATGCTGATATTTTTCCCCTGACCAGGTCTGAAGTCCCTTGTGCCTTCTGCACTTCCCCCATTTGTACAGGAAACCCTTGTTTCCTTGTATGTTGATGTTCATCCACCATTTATGACATCATGGAGTGAGTCATGGAAGGAGTTTGTTAGAGGCTTGAGGCTGGAACGGATCTGGAAGGAAGCTTTGCTTGGAGCCTGTTGAAGGTGACTCAGGTGAAATTATTCCTTTTTATGTACTTTATTTGTCTATAATAAAAGAAACACATGTCTTGGTTCCCGATATAAATCTTCTTTATGTTTATGATATTCATGTTTAGAATTCATATGTAAATGGTTGTTTGGATTTCATAACTAACTACCTTTATTTATAACATGAAGATGGTTTCTTTATAAGGTTTTGTCCATATACTGCTGTGTTCTTTGGAATTGGTTGTTTTGCAGGACAAAAGAGAAGAAGGGAACTCCAAGAAGGGTTTGGACCCTAAGGGCCTTCTCAAACATAGGACCTAAGGTATGTACCCTTTACAATAGAATTTGCTTATAATAGCATAATGGCTGTGTGAATGTGTGTTTCTTTGAATAGATAACTTTCAGTCTGCTAGGGTTTCAACCCAAAAAGCCCTAGGGGAACATTTCCCTCCAACAGAATTGGCGACTCCACTGGGGACAACATACTTGTTGTTCCTAGTTTTGGGTGTTTTCAAGCCAATCAGGGCTCAGCTGCCTTGTCTGCTTGCTGTTACTGTCTGGTCTGTTCTTGAATTTGAAGTTTTGCCAGTTTCTTCAGTTTGTTTTTTATTTTTCTTGAAACCTTTTATATACGCTGTTTTTCTTAGTTACAGAAGCGTATGTACGCATGTTTCTTTAAGTGAACCCGCGTATACGCAGGTTTCCTTAGTTACAGTAGCGTATACACGCAATCTGTACATAAGTACAGTCACGTATATCTCTCAATTTTCAAGATTGGTAAATCTTTTTGTCTCTGAAGGTCTGTCTGGTAGTTTGAGTTAGTCTGAAACAGTCACTTTCCAGTATCAGTTTTTTTTTTTACAGCAAGCATCTTGTTCCAAATTCTCTCTGATTATAAGGAGTATTGGTCTTGTTTCTGTTGTTGCAAGCGTCATATTTTCTTGTTCAAGCATGCAAGATTTCTTGTTGGGAATCTTGGCTGCTCTGATTCATCAGGGTAGGGAGATTGTTCTCAATCTTCATGTCAAATCTTGCTTTTGGTGACTTTTTGTTTGCTTGACAAAATCGCTTTTTGTGACCATCCGCTTCTTTGTTTCATGAAAGTTGTTGATTGACACTTTCTTGAAATTTGTCTTTTTGATCTTTTTGGTTATTGTTGCCAAAGCTTTCATTGTTGCTTTTGATTGTTAAGAGCATCCTTAAACACATCTCTTTTTGTTGATTTTTCATCCCTTGTGTGGTGTGAATTTGCAAAAGTGTTTGTTGCCTATTCTCCAATCACAAGTTTCAGTGTTGTTGAGAGCATTTTTGAAAAGACTTTTTTTTTTGTTGTTGCATTTGAAGAAAATCTTTTTGAAAAACCTAGTTTTGCTTTCTTGAACTTGGTTTTCATTTGGTTTCCTTTTAGTGAATGAAAGTGCTTTATGTTTGTCTTAGAACTTGTTTTTAGTGTTTAGACGAAATGAATGGTAGCATCTCACATTCCATCTAGACATTTTAATTGGCAAGATAAAGATTGATAAGCAAGCGACTTTCATTTTTTGTTTTTAGAGTAGTTTCGAATCTTGCATTGGCATATATTTGTTGCATTAGGATAGATTTGCATACCTTTTTAGGCATACATAGTTTTGCTAACTTTTGTGAGTGTGAATCACGAATTAATGAAAAGAAAAGAAAATTTTGTTTTATTAGAAGTTCCTCTGAACCCTATAGAAATTTCTCTTCATCGAAAAACGAAAAAGTGCATGTGCATGTAGTTAACTAGTTTCTTTTGCGTCAAAAAACACCACTGGTTTCACTTCCGTTACCTTGTGACTTAAAGAACAACCTATTTTAAAATCAAGCGCTAACTAAAATTCACTAGAACTTTTTGTTTAAGTCAGTTACACCAACAAGTTTAGGATTTTAGGGCCTTGGATTAGGTGAGTGGAGAGTTAACTCTCCAAGGCCATTTAAACGTCAAACATAGTTGTTACTCCGACGGATCTACATAGGTGGTTGCAGAGGGGAATCCCGTGGCACCTGAGGTCGACGTTGCATCACTCTTGACAGTACTACTGGAGGTCACCCTTGCGAAGCTTGGGGGCTTGCACCGACGTAGGCTGTTGTTAGGAGGTCAGCATAACTTCCTCTGATACCTTCGTTGATAGGACTGGGCCCTCATCATCCCAGACTATCTTCGGAAGGACCCTTAATTCACTTTCTTGTATTTTGGTGTCCGGTCCTAATCACCCGAAGCGGAAATACTTGGAAGTTGTTTGACTGGCTGTTATCTTTAGGGACTTTATAGTGTGTGCTCTGTGCTCTTAGTTGGCCTAGCTTTCAATTTTTTGAGTCTTTAGTTAGATCATAACAAAAAATTCAAAGTGGCTGACCGAGCTCCCAGACGGTCTCAAAGACTTCGTGGTCTTTCACCACCAAGTTTAGAGCCTTCTCCTAGAAGGCACAGAGATAATACTACTGGTGGGTTTCGTCCCACGGCAGTTGACGCATTGGGGATTGATCCTCCTCTCGGGGACATTAGTGTTCAAGCAAGGCCTGGCACTTCTGAACAAGAGAGGGACACTCCAGTCCTTTCTCGAGTTATCTTTCAAGCGGAGAATAACATAGAGGTAGAAGAAATCTCAAAGTTGTTAGCGGCTCTGAATTCTCCACTACCATCTAGTCATCCAGACGTATTACAATACGTCAGGACTCTGATGCATAGACCGTCAAGTCCAGGTTATGCTACGCGCTTACCATCGATGACCACTACTGGAAGCATGGCTTCTACAAGTGCTACGACTATGCAAACGCCAACATCGGTGCAAGGGGGAGGAATGATTTCCATCTCCTCTGCTTCCATGTTTGGATCCTTTGCTAGCACATCTTTAGTTGGTTCTACCTCCATTCTGTCCATGAGTGGAAATGCCCAAACCAATGCTTTTGGTACTGGATTCTTCCCATTTGACACCCACTCACAGGGTATTCCATTGGTTCCATTTAGTACCGCTATGTCCATGATGGGCGGATCGGCTTCATTCCAGGGTTTTCCTTTTGGAAGTGGTCATATACCACATTCCAACCCGACGATAGGATCCATGCCTTTTTCTTCTGTAGGAAAAAGCAGTAATCCTTTCCAAGGTTGGACTAACCCTGGGGTTAGTGGCGTGGGAACTGGGAATCCGTTTATCGGCCAACAAGGGAATAGGTCGTACTCCACGGTTAGTTCGTTTCAAAGTATTCCTCCCTTAGCTTCGGCTTGGAATCCGTATCAGGGGTTATCAACTCCTTATAATCCTTTAGGAGGAAACTTTGCTAGCTATGGAGGCTTTGCAGATGGAGTTGGTCAAACTTTGAATTTTGCTGGATCACAAGGCTTGCCTTTTGGTTCAGCCGGTTCTATTGGTTACTTCGGGTAGCCTGGTGCCTCCCAAAATCCAGGACAATATTTTCAGAACTTTGGGAGTTCTGCCCAGTGTGGGTGGAATCCCCAAGGTCCTCCTAGGCTTCCGTTTCTGGCAATGTTGAACTTGCCAGATCTCACTAAGTTAAAAAATGACCCAATCAAATACAATCCGGCCTGGCCTCCGATCCCAACCAAACTCCCTTCGGACATTCCAAAATTCGAAGGGAAGAGTGGTGAAGACCCAGGCGACCATGTAACCACATTTCATTTGTGGTGCTCATCTAACTCCCTTATCGATGAATCGATTAGGTTGAGACTCTTTCAACGCACCTTGACTGGTAATGTGGCCAAATGGTATATAGAGTTTCCAGGGGGTAGCTTTACATCTTTCGCTGACTTAGCCAATATTTTCTTAAATCATTTCCAGTTGCCTGTCCGTTATGATGCCGGAACTGAACTTCTGGCCACTTTTCGTCAGGATAAGGCAACTCACATTTCTGACCATATTCAGGAATGGATACGGAGAAAGAGGCTCATTAAAGCCGAAATCCCTCCGGAGTACCGTCTCGAATGGTTTTTGAAATCTTTACAACCCGAGATCTCCAAGGATGTCTCCATGTCTAGAGTCTATTCTAAGGAGCAAGCCATTTTTAGGGACCAACAATTAGAACTGATCTACTCTCAGTCTGGGATCCTTCAAAAATACTTGCCAGATGCTCTTGGGTCTAAGGTTGACATAGCTAAGTTGAAGCTAGGTCCCCACGCGGATGGTATAGTTGGATCGGTAGACATAACTACCGTGAACTTGTTGAACCAATTGCAGCAGTTGTCCTTACAAACTACTTCTAACAACCAAGTCACATCGTCTAATCCCCCGGCTTCCCAAACTTCTTCAATTAATGCCATCCAATCTGATAACCCCAAAGGAAATCAAAATTCCAATGGGAAAAAGAAAGGACGAGGTAAGAAAAAGAACCAAGATGGGAAGCCTAATGCAAATAAGTCCGGCAACAACGTTGGTGATGGTAGAAATGAGTCTAGAAAGAAAGTCAAGTTTCCATGCAAGTTGTGCAGTGGAGACCATTTAACTCATCTCTGCCCTAAGATTGAAGATGCTCAGCGCTTGTTAGGACAGCAAGGGACTTCTAGTTCTCAGGTTGTGTTAACAAACCCTTTTCCCCAAGGGCAGCAACTTCTTGCTGGCACGAGTTCAAATCCTGGTACCTCCGCAGGGGGCAACCAGGAAGGGGAAAAATCATCGAATGTTTTCATGATGGGTTCTAATGTCCATGTGACTACTCGGTCACACAATTATGGTGAAGCCGAAACTTCCAAGGACAAGACTTTTCTCGGAAATACCGACCTTCATATTGAGCGACCCCCTGTTGAGACTATACCACGGATACCGAAAGGTTCCGCTAAACGCGCAACTATTAATCCTAATGCCAGGGCCGCCCAAAATTACTCCATTGTGGAGGATCTGGCTTAGAGTCCATGTGCCATGTCCGCTTTAGAGGTTCTCCAGTCATGTCCGGCTCAGCGAAGTGCTTTACTTTCTGCGATTGGAGCAGTCGATCCAGCTAACTCTTTAGTGCTCACTTTTGACATGTTAAATGTCAAAAAGCGACTCCCTCATCATATGGATTTCCAAATAAAGTCTACATACCGGAAAATCAACATTTTTCATACCATTATAGATGAAGGAGCTTCCACGTGCGTCATGTTGATGTCATGCTGGAAGGCTATTGGATCACCTTCGGCTGTTCCTTCACCCACCATCTTGAATGCATTTGATGGTCATTCTCATAAGCCGCATGGGATTATTCTGGCCTTTCCTATATGTGTTGGGGGGAAGGTCGTCAATATTGAAGTCGAACTCATAGATGCTAACCTAGACTATAATCTCCTATTAGGAAGGAACTGGGTATACGAAATGGATGTTGTTGTTTCGACTTTGTTTTGTGTCATTTGCTTTCCTCATGAGGGGAAAATCGTTAAGGTTGATCAAATGGATTATTGTCCAGTCGATCCTAAAGCAAGCTCTGACTCTACTGTTCCTTTAGTGGATAACCGTCGCCCGCCTACTGAGAATTTAGGAGTGGGAATGTATTCCTCATTGATGGGTACCTTTGATCTTCCCTCTCCTTTCGCTAAAATCAATGCCATTTCATCATCTAAGGGGTCTCCACGGGAAGAGTTCTTCCGAACTCGTTATTTTTCAGACCCTTGGACCTTGCCTTCACCAACGACCACATTAGTTGAAGGACAAGTAAATGGAATGGCATTCCCTATATTTGCAGCTGAGCTTAGATATCAGTCTATCATAGACTCTGCAGACAACCACTCTGCTCCTTTTTCCGAAGAGGAGTTAGATGGTGATGTGGCCCAGGCCTGGAGCCTTGATTCTACCTCTGCTTTGGACTACTTAGATTCAGTTTTACCTTCTGAAGAAGCAATCCTCAAAGTAATGATGGGTATAGATCGACCTTGGGAAGACTTACACCATTGTTCATACTTTCTTCCTCCATTGTAGCAAGTAGAATCTAGATTCTCGGAGCTCTGTACTAGTGATGTTTTTACGGTGTCAAATCCTTTAGCTCCAACACACATTCATGCCGAAGGTAATATGTCGGTGATTTCAAAAATGATACCTATAAACATCTCTAGGGACCCTAACGTAATCGAGAATCTCTTCATCGGAATTGAATGTTACCCTGAAGAAATTCAAATTTACATCGACCTATTTATGGAATTTCGAGATGTATTTGCTTGGTCTTATGAGGAAATGCCTCGCATTGATCCTTCTATAGTTCAACATGAGATCAAGACGTACGAGAATGCCAAACCAGTTCGTCAAAGGCTTCGACCGGTTAACCCTAGGAAAGCAGCATCTATCAAAGCTGAAGTTGAGAAGTTGCTAAAGGTGGGTTTCATATACCCTGTTCCTCTTACTGATTGGGTTTCTAATCCAGTCCCTGTGGATAAAAAGCAAGGAACAATCTGAGTATGCATCGATTTGAGGGACTTAAACAAGGCTTGTTCGAAAGATAATTACCCCACGCCATTCATTGATCAGATTATCGACGAGTGTGCGGGTAATGAGATTTTTTCCTTCATGGATGGTTTTTCGGGTTATAATCAAATTTCTATCCATCCTGAAGATCAACATAAAACGGCCTTTATGTGTCCCTGGGGTACCTTTGCATATAGAAAGATGCCTTTTGGTCTTAAAGATTCTGGAGACACTTTTCAGCGGGCCATGTCATATGCTTTCCACGACATCAAACATGTCATCGAGGCATACTTGGATGATCTCGCTGCTCGTTTTCGAAAGAGAACTGATTACCCTAGTCATCTTCGATTGGCTTTCGAGCGATGTCGTTTTTATAAAATCTAGTTGAATCCCAACAAGTGTGTTTTCGCGGTTACATCCAGTCGGTTGTTAGGGTTCATCGTGTCCAATGAAGGGATTCGGGTTGATCCCTTCAAGGTTGAGGCAATAGTTCAATTGCCTCCCCCGTCTTCGGTTCGACAACTTCAAAGTCTTCAAGGGAAGGCTAATTTCTTAAGACGGTTTATAGCAAACTATGCTGAGATCACTAAAGGGTTCATGTGTTTGCTATGGAAAGGAGTTCCATTTGTATGGGACGACTTTGCGCAGCGATCGTTTGATGCTTTGAAAAAGGCATTAGTCTCTGCCCCGCTTTTGAGTCCACTAGATTATCGTAGAGACTTCCTTTTATATCTTGCTGTAGCAGAATCAACCATTGGTATGGTTCTTGTTCAGGAGGACGATGCTCTCATCGAGCATGTGATTTATTATTTGAGCTGAGGCTTAATAGGTCCTGAACTTCGCTATTCTCCGATTGAGAAGTTGGCCTTGGCAGCTGTCCATGCTATCCAGTGGCTCCGTCATTATATTCTGCTACGCAAAACTTTTGTCTTAGCGGCAATCAATCCATTTCAATTTGTCCTCAGTAGGCGAGTGATTGGGGCCAAATATAATCAATGGATAGTCATTCTGCAAGAATTCGATCTCGAGTTCTTGTCTGCAAAGTCTAAGAAATCCATGGTTTTTGCGGATCTCATTTCTGAGCTACCTTGCGGAGAGGATACTGTTTATGAGGAAAGTTTTCCCGATGAGAATTTATTCCTCATCTCTTCACTCGACCCTTGGTATGGAGATATCATTGTCTATCTCTAGACTTCGAAGTTTCCCTCTACTTTCTCCAAGGATGAACGTCGCAAATTACGTCACCTGGCTAAAAACTATGTTATCATTGGTGACACATTATACTGTCGAGGGGTTAATTCAATCCTTCGAAGATGTTTAACCTTAGAGGAAGCGGAGTCTGTGCTCAACGACTGCCACAGTGGAGCTTGTGGTGGTCATCTATCAGGGCTTGCTACAGCCCAGCGCATCTTACGTGCCGGCTATTTTTGGCCTCCACTCTTTAAAGACTGTGTGGAAGCGGTCAAACTCTGTCACCCTTGTCAAATTTTTACTCGGAAGATGCGTGCGCATCCATCTCCTCTTTTTCCCGTTGTCACCGTCGGTCCCTTTACTAAGTGGGGTATTGATTTTATGACTTGTAATCTGCCTTCAATGGCAAATCACAGGTACATTATCGTGGCTGTAGACTACTTTACAAAGTGGGCTGAGGCCATGCCTACTTATAAGAACGATAGTGACATGGCGGCATTGTTTCTTTTCAATCAGGTTATCTCAAGATTCAGTATCCCGAGAGAGATTGTCACTGATCATGGTAGTCATTTACAGAATCAACTGATGTCTGAATTGGCTCGCAAATTAGGTTTCCGACAGGAGCATTCGTCTCCTTATTATCCTCAGGCCAATAGACAAGTCGAGGAAGTCAATAAAACTCTTAAGACGATCCTCCAATGGACAATCGACAAAAATCAATCCAATTGGCATGTTATGTTGTATTCAGCTCTTTGGGCATACCGCACCTCCGTGAAAACGACTACTGGTTTTACACCTTTTCAGTTGGTTTATGGGATGGAATCTATCTTTCCGATTGAATGTGAAATTCCATCTCTTAAATTAGCTGTTGAGCTCCTTCCATAGACTTCGAGTCTCGAAGAGCGCCTACTTCACTTGGAACATCTCGATGAGCAGCGTCGAGATGTTGCCATAGTGAATGAGGCTCATAAGAAAAGGGTTCAAACGCAGTATGATAAATCTGTCCGTCCTCGAGTCTTTTCTAAAGGTGACCTTGTCCTGGTCTATGACCAAGATAAAGACACCTTGGGGGCAGGCAAGTTTAAGCCTATGTGGTATGGTCCTTTCATTATTAAACGAATTTTAGAAAAAGGGTCGTATGAGTTAATCGATTTTGAGGGAAACAAGCTGGCGGAGCCCCGAAACGGGCTCTACTTAAAGAAGTACTTTGCTTAGTTTTGGCCAGGCAATGGCTTCTTTGTACTTTATGTATATTTGTACATATCATTGAGAGTTTTTGATATCAGCACTTTTTGGTCTGCTGTGGCAGGTGTTGATGGATGACTTGGTCTATTTTGGGTTCACCGATGGTGCTAGTCGGCACACTCGGAATCTCGCTTCCGCAGCTTGGGTACTTTATTATCCAACTGGTCAATTGATGGTATCAAGAGGTGTATGCATCGGTCCTGCTTCAAACAATATGGCTGAGTATACAGCCATTATCAATTTATTATTCGAGGCAATCTCTCATGGGATCGACTCGTTGGTAGTGTACCTTGATTCTCAATTGATAGTGTCTCAATTAAATAACATTTATCGGGTAAGGGATCCATCTTTATACCGCCAATATTTAAGGGTGAGGTTGTTGCAAAGATCATTTACTTATATTAATTATTTGCACATTCCAAGATCTCATAGTTGGTTAGTTGATTCTATCACTAATCAGGCATTAGACTGGCACATCAATCATTCATCACAATAAAATCAAGCATCAAAAAGTCAAACTGTATATATATATATATATATATATATATATATATATATATATATATAGATATATCATAAAGCGTCTCGAGTGTACATATGTGTGTCCAAAAATATACAAAATTGGGACTCAAATGCCCATAATCATGTCCGGCATATCTAATGCCCCGGCTCAGGATGAGCGTCTAAGTATGCAACTATCGCATTGGCCACATGCCGAAAAGTGCGAACCCAGTCACGTGGCATGCCAACCACATGACGTTGCATATCCTCAGGAAGGTCCTCTATGGCAGCCATCGGTACTCGGCAACTCAGTCTCGCCAAGTGTCGTTGGACATTGTTTAGAGTCCGTTTTGTATCAGCAGCCACCTCTTCGGCTCCTTGGCCACACCGTCCATGCCGCGAGAATCCATCTGGTCGTACCGGCCCAATGTCTGGAACATGATCATCATATCAGTCATTTGAATCTCATCAAAAATATTTTTCAAAATTCATCATTATATTTGAAAAATAAAAAAAAAATCATAAAATCAAAAATTATTACCAATCTCGCCCCATGTTGTGTTCGGTGGTAACGCTAGATCAAGATTTCCTCAGAAATCTAGCCCAGCATAGGGGTAGTCATCCATGGCGATGATATGCTCATCCCACCAGGTGAAGAAGTCATCGTCGAAGGTAGTCCTTGGGACCTCCCCACCCCGAGACGTTTCATAAGATCAGCCCACCAGCCCATGCATGGATCGCGTGGGGTGTTGATGGAAACTTCTACCCTGGGGCGGAGTGCGGGAACCTTCTCGAAAAAGAAAGTGTACAGGATAATCCCATATCCGAAGTTTTTGGTCTGTCCCCTCCTGATAGAAGTGAGCTGGCTCTTCATGCTAGCTAGAAGAGGAGTACACCAGTCGAACACAGTAGTGAGACAGTCAACTGCCACGCTCATGGTCAGCCATGAAGCCTGATGCAGAGAGGACGATCCGTTCACTCGAGCTATGGTGAACAGGATTATCCTCAGCGATAAACTCGCCACATGTGTGATGGAAATCTGGCTCCCAAACTTCTTGGGATGTCCCGGGCAATATATCTGTACATAGTCCTCTATCGTGAGACTACTCCGTGTCCTGCCCCGGGAATGTACTACCTCTCCCCTTCGGGAAAGGCCTGTGATGAAATAGATATCCTCCACTTCTACCCAGAGTGGCATCTGATCAATCATAAAAGCTTCCTCCTCGATGTCCCAATAATCAATGAGCATCTCAAGCAGACGTGTGTTTGCTTTCATATTCGGCAACTTGAAGAATTTAAGCAAACCGCATCCCCGTAGGGCGTCTAAAGCTTCTGGACTGTTCATAACTTCATTGTCCACCATTGCATGCTCTCTTTCACGCCATGTGACAGGCATCCCGAGAAAAAAATGATTTCTAACTGTTAGTTTTTGTTTAATAATTGTTCGCAGCGTATACACAGGTCCCTGTGCACACAGTCGTGTATAGGGCCCACATGTACGCGGGTTTCATATTACCAACCCGCGTATATGCCGCGGAGAAATTTTGGGCAAAAAATTCAACGGTAAAACATTAATGAAAAATCTTAAAACCAGTCACGATCAATTGCAAGCTAAGTATAAGAGTTACCTAGAGGTTATTGACGAATTTGAACTGTTGAATCTGGCTATGGGAAGTTTGCTCCTTTTGCTCCAAATCCTTTGCTCTCAAACTCAAATGGTAAAAATGGTGAGTCCAAAATATCTTTTATAAGTTTTGAAAATGCAAAAAAATTTTAAAATTTTATTTTGTTTGGCCTCATGTGACTTTTAACTTGGGAGCTTGGAATGTTGAGATTGGTTTGTTTTTCAGGACATTTTGGATGTTTTTTAGTTTCAAGATGGTTCCATGACTGCTGACCCGTCATGGCAGGTATCGTTTTCTCACTGGCATATAGGTTAGGGACACCATTTTTCCGTTGCATTATGCATACTAGCCTCCATTTGCCGATACATCTACCATAGGGTCGACCCCATCGTGTTATGGTTTGTAAGCCATCTTCACTCGCCGATTCTTTAAATCATGACACGATGGTAGAGCCATCCTTTACATGGGCATCGTAGTTAGCACCTCACTGACATTTGTTGCCCATGCTGCTCCGATTTGAGTAGGCTTGGGAGTCCTCTATAGTCCCGCCATGACTTATGCGTTGAAGACTCATTCCTCTTTGCTTCTTCGCTTCGTTCTGGCCTTATACCCTAGAGGCTCCTTCATGTTGAGTTGCACTACTGCATTGCATGTTGACCACTTGCACCTTTTGGCCTAGAGCCGGCTTCACTTGGACTCATGTTTAAGCCAACTTTTGACCATGACGACTGCAAAATCAACCTTGCATACCTTTGACTTCTGCAACTTGACACACCTTAACCCGTGGAAGGAACACACCTTTGAGTGTCATTGACCAGTTTTCACCTCCCTGCATTGAGCATAGGAACATTCCATTCTCAGGAACTAGATCATCTGTTTCACCGACACTCGTTCTTTCCACTATACCATAGCATTCTTTTATTCTTTTTCAAGCTTAACAGAAAAAGACAAAAAAAATAAATATTCCAAAAAGAGCGGGAACGGGACATTATTTCCATTTTATTGTTGGCAGTTAGAGTCAGTCATCTCGCCCTTGAACAAAGCACTCAAAACAAAGTCTCCTCCGTTTTGGCGGGATTTAGTTTGACTTAGGTACGCCTTAACCTTGTTATTGAGTCAGTTCTCCCCCGATTGGTTATCTCTTCCAATCATATGGAGGGTTCGTTCGTGCCTCCTGCATGACGAAATTATACAGAGTCATCATATGCTGCCACATAGTCACATTGAGTTGTGCTTTTGTTCAAGGGAAGTTAACCTGAGTCGGCGTTTCTGCAGTGTCTCTTAACTCATTTTTCAGTCGGCCATCCCTGGTTGTCAGTATTATGTCTATCATCACCTTAGCTATATTCGTCCTTTACTCGTGCCGGTTTGAGAAGGTCCCCATTGACTTCTTGTTGGCGGGTCTTGTCCTTATCGACGACGACATCTTGCTCTGAGGACAGGCCTAGAGCTGCACCCTGGCCCTATTTTCATTATTGATAGGTCACCTTGTGCTCAGCATCGATCAGTATGATGGGTCTTTGACTGAGTGGTTTCCCTTGTGTTCGACATCAGCTTACATTATCACACATTGGGATTCGTGCAGTACCTTGGTTTCCATTTGACCCTATTGGTGGATACCTCGCCTCTGTGTCAGCTTTCATTATTGGTTGGTTCAGAGGGTTTCTGTCGTGCGCTAGCTACATCTTGTGTACGCCGGAAACGTACTTCAGTTCGGTTACTACATCTCTTTCGTCCGATTCCTTCCACATTATTGGCCTACGGGTTACACTCGCGCTATATTGATGAAGGATGCCTTAATGCCTTCCTTTTAGCGGATCTTTCCCTATCGACTATGACTCATTGCTCTGGGGCAAAGATCTAGAGTCCATTTGGCAGTACCATGGGGTTTGCAGTCATTAGTGGCAGATCCTTCGCTATCGACAGTGGGAAACCATCATTGTCTCCTGATCGATAGATTCTTACAGGTGTTCGACTCCAGCTCATCTATTCACACTTGTTAGATTGTACTAGGTACCTTGACACTCATTATCATTATCGGTGAGTAGTCTCACGTTTGTTAACGGTATACATCAATGACTGGTAATCAAACGATTTCTCACATGGTCGACTTTAGATCATTTATTCCCATGGTGTAGAAATTTACCACGGCAGTTGGTGAAGACCTCAGGTTGTATCAGCATTCATTGGTTCACTTGACAGTTGCTTCTGTTGTTGCTAGTTGATACCACTCCACCTTATATGTTGCAGTCAGTCATGGAGACATTCTATATGCTGGCACCTGAGTTTGCAGTGTAGTACCATCCTATTCCATCATGTTCAGTTGGTACCTTTTGGGATCAGTCTTTGATATCAGTGATCCGTTGCATCTTTCGGCATCATTGACAGTCTTATATGTGATATTCAGACATGTACTTGTTCATCATGATTAGATGATCCATTATGTATTTTCCAGTCATTTATACTTGTATACTTAGTGGATCCACTTGCACTTGATATGCGGACATGCTTTACTTTTTCCGAGCATGGGTATGCTCGCCTCAGACAGTGTTTCTTTCTGATCTCCTTTGATGGCTTGGCAGGCTGAATTCTGGTGAAGTCCTCCTCAGTTTTTGACAGACTTCCTTTCCATGTACTTGCATAATACATTTCGGCCATCATGTACCCATTCTGACCTCATATATTAGGGGGCATCTGTTATAGCTCCAAATCTCACTCTTATGGTTTGTGATGCTGCACTCATGGCCTAGGGCAATCCCTCCTTCCAGACCTGGTCCTAAAATTTAAAAAACAGTGTTTTATCCCTTATACATGACATTTCCCTAAGTTAAACGCATGTATACGTGGGTCTGTGTATACCCAACCCGCGTATATGTATTAAAACACTTAAAAAAATATAATACTCCTTATTTTCGGGTGGAGATCGTGGGTTTTACCTGCTGATCACCTGTTAGTGCCCGTGGCCCAACTGTTCCCAACCAACTCCCAACTAAAAAACTACTTTGGGAGAGGTATAAAAAGACCTCAAAGGGAAGGCCTAAATGAGGAGAGAAGAGAGAGAAAGGTTATTATGCTGAGATTTTTCCCCTGACCAGGTCTGAAGTCCCTTGTGCCTTCTGCACTTCCCCCATTTGTACAAGAAACCATTGTTTCCTTGTGTGTTGATGTTCATCCACCATTTATGACATCATGGAGTGAGTCATGGAAGGAGTTTGTTAGAGGCTTGAGGCTGGAATGGATCCAGAAGGAAGCTTTCCTTGGAGCTTGCTGAAGGTGACTCAGGTGAAATTATTCCTTTTTATGTACTTTATTTGTCTATAATAAAAGAAACACATGTCTTGGTTCCCGATATAAATCTTCTTTATGTTTATGATATTCATGTTTAGAATTCATATGTAAATGGTTGTTTGGATTTCATAACTAACTACCTTTATTTATAACATGAAGATGGTTTCTTTATAAGGTTTTGTCCATATACTGCTGTGTTCTTTGGAATTGGTTGTTTTGCAGGACAAAAGAGAAGAAGGGAACTCCAAGAAGGGTTTGGACCCTAAGGGCCTTCTCAAACGTAGGACCTAAGGTATGTACCCTTTACAATAGAATTTGCTTATAATAGCATAATGGCTGTGTGAATGTGTGTTTCTTTGAATAGATAACTTTCAGTCTGCTAGGGTTTCAACCCAAAAAGCCCTAGGAGAACATTTCCCTCCAACAACAATGTTACGTTGAAAAGGATTCTATTGTCACGTGGATCACCATCAAACATGTATTCACTTCAACATAGTTCAAAGAAGATTTAGAGGATAGGAAAATCTATGTGAATAGACAATGGTAAGGGTTTCATAAGCTGGCATGTAGATATATAGTACTACCATGTGCAGATATTATCAAGTGGATATTGCAGGGTCTAGACACAAAGATCATGGCATAAATAATGGAAATGGGCAACAACTTTCCTCGTATCAACCACATGACATTCAATTGATTTTAAACTTTCCCAAGCCTGGGAAGAACTTAAATTCTCAGTTTTATGATGCTTTGAGTTCTTTGAATACTAAAGAATTAATCAAGGCATGGTGGAAATAACAGACCAAATTTCACTAGAATCCTAACAGCACTTACAAAACCAAGTGTCTCTTAAAAATGTACTAGTACTTGATGGCCACGTTCTACTAAGCTATGAATAGACAAATATTGAATATTTCCTTGAAGGATGGGTTTACAATATATATTCAATCGTCATAGAAGGGATGATATTAAATTGGTCATACTTATTGCATCAGTAGCTGCAAATCAATTTGAATAAGGATAAGAACCCACCTAAAGGCAAGTAACCACAATTTTACATGTCTACCTATTTACTTTATAAAATATGTGATCGCATGAATTCCTTGGTCTTAAATGGAACTGGACCCCAAGAGACCTCCTTGTTCATGTGTATTGAAAATTGTTGTCATAATATCTTTACATGGGAATGTATGACAAACTTGCTGAGCATTTCTTCAAGGTTTTATATTAGATTATCTTTTTGGAAGAATCTCCTTGCATGTCCCATGATGTAGTGAAGATAGTGGAAGTAGTAGTAGATTGGCTTCCCTCATATGATGACACATACCTTTGAGTATTCAGTTCTCAAAAACCTCTGCATCTTTTTTTGAGGTATGTAATAAATAAGGTGATCATGTAGGAGGTTTCCTATCACATTAGCACAAGTCTTTCTCATTTGATAAAAAAGAATAAGAAGGCACCTTGGTCTTCCTTCCCTCTACAGGTGGGATCTTATGATCTCAAGAGATTAAAGGCCACATAAGTAGAAGCAAAAAAAATCGAATGCCATGATCCAGGAGGAGTGTGCAAAGGACACTACAATAAGTTTCATTTTGACTAGGCTTATCAGTCGTATTCTAGATCAGAGCAAGAGAAGAAAAAGAATCACTGTAATTCTTCCCTACCACATGCACCGGTTAAAGAGGCATGCCCTTCCAATACAGTACTTGAGCAGAGTGTTACCCAGGAAAGAAAATGACAAGAATTTCCCACCCTAGTCAATATGAAATATAAGAGGAATTTTTTTCAAAATACACAAATGGAGAGGAGCCATAAGTTCAAATGATATCCTCTTATCCTGAGAGTGGCCATAGCAGCTGAAAAAAGGAAAAGCAATCAAAAGAACTGAAGATAAAGCAGTAGGAAGAAGAGAAGAGGCAGGAAGAAAAGTGGATATAAAGAAGAGAAAGAAAGTAAAGATAGAAAATATACACAGACACAAGAAGAATTGAGAAAGAATGAATAATAATAAGAAAGAAAGAAACAACTTGAGGAATAACAACATAAACAATTGGAAGATCAAGAAAGCAAGAAAAAACAGGATGAAGATTTTGCATGAGAAATTGAGGAGCAGATATAGGCCTAAGACCTAGAGGTTGAACAGGAAGAGGATAACCAAAAGATCAACATTGTTCCCATTTCAAAATAAGTCGGAAGTCAACCTTCACATCCTCTTACAGGTGGCCACATCTTATTCAAAAAAATGGGAATATCTCCTCCATATGATGATATGGTCACGAATAATTTGAACTTGATCATCGATCAGTTAAAGAGAAGAATAATACGGGAAAGGAGGAAGTATTTTCCCAATGACCTGTTTCATCCCACTTCCATTCATAAAAAAGGGTGATTGTGACTGACACCAGAAAGAATCTAAAGACAATTGAAGCAACAAATTTAGACTTTACGACAATTGTGAAAGTAAATAAAGATTTTTAATGGAGGAGAAAAATAAATTGGCTAAGGATCTAACTATTGTAGAAAAACAGATTGATCATCTCCAAGGCGATAACCAAATAATTGTCTTCCACTGATTCCCACTTGGAGGAGCTTTTAGCAATGATATATGATGAAATCCAATCATTGGAAGACACCATGAGACAATTTTATGAAGAGAAGATCACTCTACAGAAGGTGGTGGTTCCCTTGTATGACATGAAAGAGAGATTGTGCGAGAAAGTTAAAATTCTGAAGGTGATTCATGCATCCATCAACGCAATCCAGGAATGGGGCACTAAATACAAGAATGCACCATCATAGTTGGCTAGAAAGGCCAAAAAGGAAGCGAAATTGGAAAGGGTTGAGGTTAGAATGGTATTATAGAGTAACAAGAATCTTGGTACATATGTAGTTGAAATTATAACCACCTATGCAAGATTGTTTCACAATTTGGATAGCTTGGTCATAGCGCAGAAGATTCCTTCTATTGGAGCATTCGTTGAGACAAACGGAAGAAATGTACTCAGGTAAGAAATCAAAGAATAGTTGATCAATTTAAAGCAAGTTCATACTAAAATATATTTGGAGATCATGAGGCATAACATGAAACTCTATATAGTTGGACCTACCAAGGTAAACATGAATTTGTTCTTATTCTGGAATAAAGCTCAAATTGGTTCCAAAACTATCTATCTGGATGCTATGGAAGCAAGAGTTTGATATAAGCTAGATCTTCCATCCATGTTTGAGGACATATAAGCACAATATAAAGCTTGGTACTAATATGTTACAACAAATTTATAAGTGGAAGCTTCTAAGCTAGAGTTTCCTCAAACTCAAGCATAATGTATAAAGTTTTGTCTTATTAGGCTCTAACCACATTTTTGTCCTATGTGGAGAATTTTGTTTTATTATATTTAGAAAATAATAAAGTGTAAGTGGAAGTGGAAGTCTAAGAGTCAAATGTGGAATATGAAGAGTCATTAGTTAGAATAACGACAAAATAAGTCCAAGAGTCATGAAGGAAGCTCAAAAGTCATAAGGGGAGATGAAAGGTCATCCTACTTGTTATAAATAAGCCCTCATAACTCAAACAAAGGTCTTCGCACTTGAGATTGGTAGCATTGGCTTATTTATTCTAAGCATAGGAGTGAGCATCATTCTTTGGAGAAGAACGTAGTAACTTCATGTTCCACTATTGGGGCTAGTGTCATATCATTGTATTGTATACTTGGAACTTTCACTTAATGATCAGAATATCTTAGAGGAAACACAACTTCATGCATGTATCATGGATGGTGTAAGATTGTTCTTTAATTATTTAATTGTTTATGATATATGTTATTTGATTCATGCTATGTCAATGAACTATTTTGTTAACTTAGTATGTTCCTTGTTGGATGTGTGTTGTATTTGCCTTCATGATCGTTGTTATCTTGTGAACTAATTTGCAGGATAAATAATGATTATGTATATGTTCATGCATCTATTTTAGGATAGTATTATTACTTTTCATCTAGAGGTTCACTCTTTTCCCTTTGCATGAAAGAACCTCTTATGCATTACAACTGATATTACACAAAGTCTTATTACTTGTTGTCACCAAAGATATGTGTATGTATTCTTATGTGTTAATTGTAGCCAAGGCACATCTTTGAGATCATAGTTATGGAAACTGCCCGTATTTCTAGTTGGGGCTCCTATTCCAAACAATGTGAGGTATAATTGGGACTTCATATTGAGGAGATCCCCTTGGTTGATAGATTACAACACCATTAATAGTTGGTGCTAGAAGGAGGGCTAGATGACAAGTTGAGCCCATGAAGTTTGGTTTCGATTTTTCATCTTGAATGGCTTCCTCCAAAATCATAACCTCAGGATGTTTTTCTAGATTTTCAAATCTGAAATTTCCCGCGTAAGTAATTCTTAACTTGTCAAATCTAAAATTTAATGTTAAGGGTGAAACAACTATTCTTGATCACATCCTCTACTTTCTAGAATTTTGTGACTATTTTGAGGTTAGTTGTGAGGATGTTTCTTGCAAGTTTTTCATTCTCACTCTTGAAGGTAGTGTTAAATAGTGGTGTTATACATTGTCGACTGCTTCTATTCACTCTTTCAAATAACTTGCCATGTAACTTCACCAATCCTTTGACAAATATTATTATCAAAGTGTATATAAGAAAATTATTTGTTATAGAATTAAATATGATTAATATGTGGAATATTTTCATGATCGCTTTCTTCAATTTTACTATGAGTTTCTTTAGGAAGACATAGATCAAGATTTTATGAAAGAAAAGTTTCAATATCTCATGAAGATTTCTTTGAATCCTCTTGAGTCTAAATATCTTACAAGTCTACCAAAGTTTCCTGGTCATGGAGCACTTAAAGTTTCAAAGGAAGAATCTGATCTTTCTTATGACTTTTCATCTTCTCTCATATCTTTATCCAATGAGTTAGCTCCATGTACTAATTTTGAGGTAGGAAAACTTGTAGATCTGATGGTTGACCCAATTCCATGTCCACCTTCCACTCATAATCAAAGTTTTAATCCACATTTAAATCTTCAATAGGATTTTCTTGATGATATTGCTCCGTTGAGATATATCACTTACTCTTCATCAACCAGTCCTTATGGTCCTATTTATATTGATTCACTCGATCAACCTATTTTATCAGCTTATTTTGAATCTCATGAGGATCAATTTCATAGTGATGTTGTTGAATATCGACAGATTAGTGATATATTTTATGATGATTATGTTATGAAACCAGCTCACAAAAAGGTAGAAAAGATAGATCAACGCCTTAGAATTTAGCCTCTTCGAGGGGGCAACCTCCTTTACATTACACAAATGAATGATTCTTTGATGATACAAATGAAAAGACCTCCTTTCTATATATAGGAGTCTAAGGGGTCATAATATAATCATAGCCGACATAACAAGAATAATGTAAGGGCACAATAATAACAATAGTGGGCTTCTATGGGGCACAGTAATAATAATATGGGGACTACATGGGTACAACAATATAATAAGGGGGTTGTACTAATAACAATAAGGGGTTACAATAGTAGTATAAGGGCCTAACATGCCCCTCTCCTTCAAAAAGTGTTGTCCTCAACGCTTGAGTAGTTCTTGATTCTTCTGTATAAAATTCATGTCCTTCCATGTGAAATATTCAACAGGTAAGTTCTTCCACTTGATGAGATGCTTTGAAATTGATCGATTTCGTAGCTGTCGACTTCTCAGTTCTGTAAATGCTTCAGGTTCCAATATGCTCTTTTCTTCCTTGTCAAGTTCTGGCAATATTGTTGGAACTGGGATATTCAGAAACTTTTGAATGAGTTCCCACCCTTCTTTGCCATTCTTCCATTCGTACCTTCCTTTGTTCATCAAATTTGGTTGGATAATTGTACCAAACTCTACCATTTCTGCAACCATATGTTCAATTTCACTCCTTTGGGCATATGGATATCTATAAGGTTTGACATTTGGAGGAACACATCCTAGAATAGAATGAATAGAATGATCATGATCACGAATACGTGGGAGACCTTTGGGAGTCTCAAATACCTTGGAATGATTGTCCAAGACTTTTTGAAAATCTGGAGAAATACATGATTTCGATGTGCGAACAGTTAGCGAACATAATTGTGCAATTACGCTTCGCTATTCTTTCTTTAAAAGCTTTGTCATTCCGTTAGAGTTGATTATCTTTCCTGGTTTCCTTGTGATACCCCTTAATTCAACTTCCCTTCCTACCGAAGAAAATTTCATAAAAATTTCTTGAAAATTAAAAGCTATTGTACCCAAGGATTGTAGCCATTGGACTCCTAGTACAACATCAGCACCACCCATTGGAATGGAAAACATAGGGCTATTCAATACATATTCTCCCATGGATAGCTTGATATTATGGCACTTTCCAGAGAAATTTATGGTTTCTCCACTTACAACCGTCACTTGACACTCTGGTGCTAGATCTAGGAAGTAATTCAAGTCCTTGGCTATCTTACAATTAATAAAATTATGGGTACTACCTAAATCAATCAACACTATTACCTTTTTCTTCTTGATATGTCCTTCTATATTTACCATTTGAGGAGTGGTAATTCTAATGAATGAATTACAAGATATGGTTGGATTCATTTCTTTTTTCTCTAGGGTTGGTTCCTGGTGAGTATCCTTTTCTTTTGATGTTTCTTGATACTTTTCTTCCTGATATTTCATTGTTTGAACCTTCTTCTTCTTGATATGTCCTTCTATCTTGAGAGTTTGGGGAGTGGTAATTTCTTCCAATGCTTTACAAGATATGGTCGGATTCATTTCTTGATGCTCGATGTGATCTTTCCCTTCTTGAACCTTTTTCTTCTTGATATGTCCTTCTATCTTGAGAGTTTGAGGAGTGGTAATTCTTGCCAATGCTTTACAAGATATGGTCAGATTCATTTCCTTTTTCTCTGGGGTTGGTTCCTGGTGTATATACTCTTCTTTTGATGTTTCTTGATCCTTTTCTTCCTCCTCTTCATAATCTATGTAAAATAATTTCTTCTTAGCGCACTTATGACCTTTAGTGAATTTTCTATCACAATTGTAACAAAGCCCTTTTTCTCTTTTCTTTTCCAATTGTTGTGGTGTAACCCTTGTAGGTTGTGGAAGGCTAGGAGAAACAACACTTCCATTATGATAGTTGTGAGGGGTAGACTTCCTTGTTGCCATAATTTTACTTTCCACTATGTAACAGAGCTCTTTTACTCTTTCTAATTGTTGTGGTGTTGCTCTAAAGAAGGTGTTGCTCCTTGTATCCTCATAATGTGCTATCATTTCCTCTGTGAAAATTGACCACATAACAAGTTGTTTATGAGAACAAAGCCCTTTATACCATAAAAATTGATCCGATGCTAAATATGAAGATGCAATACATACCTTTTGTAACAGTGGTACACCATGTAGATCAAAATATTGCTCCATCTGAAGTATCCAATTTACCGAATCCTTGCCATCAAACTTCCTCATATCACCTTTTCTTGATTTTAGGAGCTCAATCTTGAAACAACTATAACTCTGTAATTTTGGTTCTTCCAGTTCTGAAATTGTGACTTGTAGTAGCCCTCTGTCTCCTCTTTCCAATGCCACCAGTTTGATCCAAATTGGACTCTTCGGGGAAGAGTTATGCCAAATCTCCCACAATGACCTGATTATAGACTAGTTCAGTAGAGTGAACTTGTACGACGTGCCACGAGTAACTGTTTCAACCTTTGGCTCTGAAAAAAATATATAAAAGAAACTACATTTTGTCTTCTTTGTATAGCTTCTTACGAAATTTCAATCTGATGCTCAGAGAGAAAGTTATGACGATTTCCCCAGGTCACCTGTTTGGAATGTAATTCAGGAATCTGCAAAAAGACCAACTTCCTCAGATCATATCTTCGCAAATATAGTGAGAAAAGCTCTAAAATGTGAACCCGAGGTTCAATGTGATTTCTTATCAAATGGTTTTTTTTTTTTTATCTTCTGAAACAACGTAGAAAAAAAATTTAGATCGAATATTCCACGATGACCTATTTGGAGCAGTGAAACCCTAGAATCCAAAGCTCTGATACCAAATGTTATGAAACCAGCTCACAAAAAGATAGAAAAGATAGATCAATGCCTTAGAATTTAGCCTCTTCGAGGAGGCAACCTCCTTTACATTACACAAATGAATGATTCTTTGATGATACAAATGAAAAGACCTCCTTTCTATATATAGGAGTCTAAGGGGTCATAATATAATCATAGCCGACATAACAAGAATAATGTAAGGGCACAATAATAACAATAGTGGGCTTCTATGGGGCACAATAATAATAATATGGGGACTATATGGGTACAAAAATATAATAAGGGGGTTGTACTAATAACAATAAGGGGTTACACTAGTAGTATAGGGGCCTAACAGATTATGTGTGGGATTCAGATTGTGAAAAGGAATCAGTTATTGTAGATGATTTCCCAATTGATATTTCCTCTTATTCTTCACCATTAACTCACTTTCTTGACATGTTTAATGAAACTGTCACATCATTTCTTTCTTTTAATAATTAAAATTTTAATATTTCTAGCATTGATTATAGTCAAGAATGGTGGGATGTTGGTTTTCAATTGAAATAAGAAAGGATAGAATCCACTGCTCATGATCCATCTCATTCCTCACCTGCAATGTGTGAAGAAGTAGTGTTTCCAACTCCTTGTACTCAAGCAAATATTTCTTTCAATTCATCCGATCATGAAGAGTCCTTGGAATTGAATGTTAAATCTAATCTAGTTGATGGCTTTCTTGATATATTCACTAATACATATAGTGATGATTTGGTATCTTAATCTCTTGATCTTTCCAAGCCACTAATGTTTAATGATTCATCATTTGATAGTTTGGAAACTTATCAAGAAGTCAAGGAACTTCAACCTTCACTAATGGTTATGTCAGGATCTCGTAATCTTGGTAAGTGTTCTCAGCATGATTAGATCAATCCTTTATCACAGGAAAATATTCATGAATCAATTGTACATATTGAAAAGAAATCACCTTTTAATCGCAATATTCTTCATCTTTTTATCATGATCTGTTCGCTAAATGGTTAGAAGAATATTATCTGGAAAGACATTTTTCTAGTAATAGGCTTCGATATTTCTTGAAGTTTACCAAGGTTGAAAGTTTGAATGAATGTACTTCCATAAGAATTTTTCGAAGTGTGTGTGAACATCAAGACATGTTTTCATATTTTTTACACAAGATTTCTTATCATACTTTTCTGTTATTTTTCCTGGCCTTCAAGGCTTGGAGCATGATATATAAGTTTATTTTTCTCTCTTTGTGCTTTGTTTGATGATCTTTCTTATTTCTCATTCCCTCGTGTGTATAGGTCAAGAATTTCTTTTTTGGTTGCACTGGAAATTTCATTTCACATAAGCCTGACCTCTCCTTTGTCAGTTTAGGAGTAGGTTTACATGAGTTTATTGCTTCTTTGTTTGGATTGTCATTCTTTTATTGTTTCTTCATTTTTTCTTTTCTTTCATGTTTGCTTATAATAAGCTCTGTGTGAAGTTGTGGTTTTGGTTCTTCATAGGCACGACAAAGTTTAAGAGGACATTGTGTAAATATTAACGCTTGGTTAAATATCAATCCCTCTTTGCACGGGCCTTGTATCTTTTAGTCCATGATGCTTAGATGGAAAATATTTTTATTTCTCAAAGTAAACCTTAGTATATCTATGATTCTGGTATCTTTAATAGGATATTCTTTCTCAAGTTGAATGTTTAAATTTTTTTTTTATAACTTGTCAATTCATTCGAGTAGAGAAAGGAAAGGAAAAAACTTAAGAGAGATAACTTGCTTCAAAGGTATATGTGTAAGAGTCTCTATAAAAAAAGGATTAACCTCTCTTGTTCTCAATAAGTTGGGATCCATCTTCTTCCCATGGAAATATAAATTTTGATAAAATTAAAATGAGCATAAAGTTATAAAATAAAAAAAGGTAAAAGAAGAGAAAGGATTCCTACAGAGAGAGGTGAAACAAGAAAATTTTTCGGGGTACTGAAAAGGACCACTGGCAGGGAAGTGATGCTTGTGATTCCTTGAAGTGACTTCGTCAGGGTACTGAATAGGCCTACTAGTAGTAGAGCAATGCTAGAGATGGAATTAATACTCTGACATCTTACACTCACATTCTTATATACTCCTAACCCCTGATCGAAACAATTGAGATTTGAATTTCTCTTTAAAGCATTTGGATTGTGAAAGGAATGGAAGAAATTATATATTTAATTGAGCTAAGTAAGGAAACTATCGTGATCGACGGGATGGAACAATATTTCTTGAAAATATAGACTCAATATGTAAAGTAAGACCCATACAAATAAGTTGGAGTTCTACCAGTGCGTCACTAAGTCTTGTAGCTTCTACAGCCCCCCTCAAAAAAAATTCCGATAGTTTGATTTTGCAGCCTATCTTTGATCATAAGAATTGTTGTCTTAACCATTTTCAAGTGTTATTATCACTCATTAAGTTTTGTAATGACTTATTCTTTCATGTTGGGATTGTGATGTCTTAATTTTGTTTTCATGATGATAATTAGGCCTTGTCAACAACACTTGCACAACTCATGAAGACAAGAAAAGACTTCTTAAACACAAGCTAAATCCTACCTGGACCAAGCATTGTTTGCATGCCTTTCCTTGAGGAATTGCAGAATAATCTATCACAGATAACTATGAAAATCCCTATGAGACTGAACTATGTAATCTTGAGAGGCATGGAGCTTCTCTGAAAGTAAACTGCACAATCTTCTTGGGAGATGAAACTAAGCAACTCATTGTGCAAAATAACTATGTACTCCCTTGTCACAGGGAACCGCGTAGTCACTTCAGCTAGTGGAATGTATAGTCCCAAGTTTTATTCAATTGCACACTCCTAGAAAATAGCAGGTGCACATTCCTATTTAGTAGTGTGACACAAGTTTTATTTCAAATCTTTTGACATGTGTCAGTTAATAGAAGGTCCCTCCTTGATTTTAGGAATTCATGTTAGAAACCCTAACCCTAATCTCATGAATGCTAATCTATACAAGAATGTCTCATAGAGCTCATTGGCACACTTGCCACTAGATCTATAGCCATCCTCATGAGTTCAAGGATCATTGGATTCCATTTGTGCTGCTTTTCCGGGTAAGTTTATCAAGTGTTGCTTTAAACTGTTTTTCTTATCACTTTTGTCCCTTTTTTGTTTTCAAGTGTCATTTTTCCTGATTCTTCTTGTAAAAAGTGGAATTTTTGTTATTATTAACTTCTACAAGTGTCATTTCAATCTTTTGATATTCTTTTCAATTGTCGCATCACATTCTTTGTCTTTTTGCCTACCAACAATTATTGTTGTTGGGTGTATTTATGCATGCATGTCTTTATCTTTTCACTATTTTATTTGCTCAATGTTAATGAATAATTTGATTTATTCTCAAGTTGATCGAAACCATTCCCTTCTTCAGTCACAGATCCAAAGTATTCCCCTTTTCTAGAAGAAACTACACAATCCTCGAGCCTTTCTCCTCTCCTAAACTGTGCAGTACATAGTCTTTCTCAGCAAAGGACCTTAGTTTCTAGCTGCATTTGTGCACTACATAGTCAGTAGCCTCCTTGGCTATGCACCATGCAATCACAAGTAATATTGAGCCTCCCTGCCAGCTAGAACTACACAGTCCAATCTTTCTCTCCCATAGTATAAACTATGCATTACACGGATCCAATGCATAGTCAACTCCCCTGCAATCCAAAACTATGCACTCTTCCTCCATGGTTGCATAGTGCACATTTCCAGTGCTCAACCTACCCCTCCCAAGCCCAATATTATGCAATCCCTTCCCTCAGTGACTTCCTTTTCTGATTGAAAGTTGTTTATTGAACTAACTTGTCATCACGGTGAATGCATCTTTTGCAATAGGTATTCCAGATCCTAAACAATATTGTATTTTATCATAAAGTAGCACCATGCCTTCAAAGAAAGCACCATTAAAGGAGGTCACAAAGAGAAGTACTGAAGTGGCCATTGAAAACACCACTACATGAGTCTCTATCCTATCAAACACACAATGTTATATTGAAATTGATTCTAATATCACGTGGATCGCCATCAAAGATGTATTCACTTCAACAGATTTCAAAGAATATATGGAGGATAGGGAAGTCTATGTGAACATACAATGATTAGGGTTTCATAATATATGTGAACCAAAGATATGGTTGGTTTCCATTTTCCTAGGGATTTTCCTTAGTTTCAATTATTAAAATTAGAGGTTATACAAAATTATTTGAAACAAGCAAGTAAGCTAACAATGTGACACATACAATTGCAATTTATATAAGGTAATTTCACAGCAAGGAGAAAGAGAGTGAGCCTCTAGAAGAAAAGTAATATTACCATCTTAAAAGAGACACACAAGAGCATAATCGGATCACAAGTTAGTCTTCAAAGTAGTTCACAAGCCAACCATGATCATAAAACCAAATATTACACACCTTCAACAAGATAAGTAGCAAAGCCACATAAATAGTTCAATTTCCTTAGTACATATGAATGAAAAATATACCAAAACATCTAAAGGATAGTCCTACAATATTCATGACACATGAATGAAAATGCGTTGGCTCATCGAGCTTCATATATTAAGTGGAGGTGTCAATATATAAAATTACAATTATGCAACACTAGCCCCAATAGTGTATCATTAAGTCACCACTTGCTCCACAAAAGAAATATATCCTAGCCTATACTAATGCTAGAGAAGCCAAGGTGAAAGTTCAAGTCACAAAATTCCCTTTTCTTGAGTTATGAGGGTGTATTTGTAACAAATGAGGCATCTCTTCTCCTCCCATGTGACCCTTGAGCTCCTTGATGAATCTTGAGCTTCTTCAATGAATTTTCAAATTCTTACATGACCTTTGAGATTCTATATGACTTTAGAACTCAATAGTGACTCTTCATATTCCATGTGGGGCCCTTGGTCTTCCACATATTTTAAATTTTGTCATTTTAGGAAATTTCACAAATACATTCCACAAATGATGTGGCAAGATACTATGGTACATGTGACTCTTGACAATGATTACATGGGACTTCATGATGATGTGGAATTTCCAAGCTACTCCTTTTGTTTCTTTCTTTGCATCTTCATGATGGATCTTGCATGTGTTTCATATTCATCCTCCAAGGGGTTGATTGATATGGAGTCTTCATGTGATATAGATATTTGATCTACTATGGTAAGGTAGTGTTCCTTCATCTCTTGCTTTATGATGTCTTCATGGTTCTAGCATCACACGTGTCTTCTTGTATGATCTCCTTCTCCTCCTCTCCGAGCATCATCCTGTCATGTAAATATGTAGTACCGACAAGTGGAATCCACTCATGACAAGACGAAATTGGTCTGAAAATATCCTAGTCTAGCTTGCTTCATGAAAATTACTGATGGAGCTAGAACTGGGCACTGGTCAGGGAGGAAGACTTAGGGATTACGTAAGGCACTGTTCTAGGGGCCAGGAGTGATGGATTAAGGCTGGAGATAACATAATGCACAGTTCTAGAAGCTTGAGTAGGAATATGACTACGTAGTTGAGGAGATCAATGAGATAGTCTTGATCCTTGAAGTTTCCCAATGTGCAGTACATTATATAGAGAGGCTTAGGGATTGTGCAATTGTGCAGCTCAGGGAGCAGGGAGACAAATTGAGGCTTTCCACTACGCAATGCACAGAATGAGACTAACTGGAAGGGTAAACTACACAGTTGTGGAGGAAGAGAGTGTAAGGTCGAGCACTAATATTACATAATGTGCAGTCCTTGGAGGAAGGAACTATGCATTGCATAATGCCAAGAGGAAAGGGATCAACTTGAGGTTTAACACTGCATAGTGCACAGTTCCAGGAGGCTAAGTGAGGTCAAGTTGATTGGGCAAGAACTTTCTATAATTTTACTAAGCATGGGATCAATGAGATAAAAGTGAAAGCAGGTTTGGAATTTATGAGTGATCACACACACCTAGAAAAATAGACGACATAACATTGAACACTCAGTAAAGAAGAATAATCATGATTCCCTCAATGTGAAGACAATACAACAACATCCTCTAAGTGCGAAACTTAGGGTACACTTTGCGATAATAGTGATAACACTTGTACAATAGCGCTAAATAATTGGGGAATATGTCTAATGTATTTCCTTAAGTGTAGGAGAATGCATCATAACTACCCTTGAAGAATGTACAATTGACTCCCTTTGACTAGTTGTGACACTTAAGATACACTTTGTGACGACAGTGATGACACTAGAACAAAAATGCATAAAAATTTGGAAGTGGGTCTAGTACATGTCTACATGGTAAATAGTACCCACTTTTACCAAATTTTTCTCTTGCAATGATCCACAACTTTTCTTTTACAATATGCAACACTTCCCATGCCAAAAGAAAATACTTGTGATAGTAAGAGAAATGTGCAAAATACACTTTCAAATTAAAATGACATTGAAAGTGACACATGCTAGAAAAACGATAACATGAAAATGATTCTTATTAAAGTGAAAAAAAGAAAAATAAAAAATCGTAAACATAAAAGTGATACTCATGAAAGTGAAGGTGTGTAAAAGTGACAGTTGGAAAAACTCACCAAGATAAAAGTACAATAGCAACCAAAAGTGAGACATTTTCAATGAAAGTACGCACTAAATGTCGACATAGGTTGAACACTACATAGGAAATATATTGATGAACGTTTCTATGTCTGTTCAAGCTTGCTTAAAATAATGCGTTCATGAACTTATTACAGGCTAAACATGTGTGAGAAAGTGACTTTGAGATTTAGAAATTAAGAAGAAGACTTAAACACTTAGCGTAACATTAATTTAACATGAAGAGACTATGGAACTAAAGATCATTAGATCCTCAGTAGGCTCCAAAATTCACGTGTAGGGAATTTTTTGGAGGGTGTTGATCATAGCATAAACAATTGACTACACACTAGTAGAACTATAGCTTCTTTGTTCAAGTTTTATTCTTAAGTTCAAGGTCTCAGTCTTTTAGGAAGTATTCATTCATCACATAGATTACCTTAGCTCCCCCATTTGACTCAGTTATGAATATAGTTCCCTCTATTCCTTTTACTGGCTAAACACATTCATAAATCTTGCCAAATCATAATTATCTTGATTCAGGATAAGGGTAATATAAAATTATGAGTTTAAGATAATCAGAATGTGAGTTTTCATCTCTAGTGTTTTTACACTACCAGTAGGCTTGGAAAGTACCCCGACAGAGTCACTACTGGAATGCAAGAATTAGTTCACTCCGATCGAGCCAGAATAGTACCCCGACAAAGTTACTTGTTTCATCTCTTTGAATAGGAAGCCTTTCTCTTCTTTCACCCTTTATTGGTTTATTTATAGGAAAGTGCTTAGAAACTTTTTTATTTCACTGGGGTGGAAGAAGGATCCTAAATTATTGAGAGTAGAAGAGATTTTTCCCTCAAAGAAGGTTATATATACCTTTGATGTTGGTTTTATCGCTATTGATTTTCCCTTTTCCCTTCTTCTACTCGATTGGATCGGCAAGAAGAAGACCATTTAATTACAACAGTGATTCAAGGAATGAAGATCCTAGGATAGATACAGAACTTATCATTTGACAAAAGGTCATCCATTCAAATGGATCATATTTTCCATTCAGAAATCAAAGACTTTAAAGATTTCTAAACCCAAGATAGAGAAGAGGATGAAAGATAAGTTGAGCATTGCTCATCATCACAATTTCCCTTTTCAAGATTTTCCACATTGTCTTTTGATCCAAGCAAGAAAATTTTCATTCAGAGTCTTATTAAACAAAAGAAAGAAAGACATGACAAATCATATCAAGAATACAAAAGAAAAAAAGAAAAAAAATGAAATGGAAGGACTAATGCAGGGTGAAATGCAGGATCATGCAATGCAACTAGAGATCTAGAATGTACCTAAACATACTCCTAACCTAACAGGCTTGACGTTCAGGGCTAATTGTAACAAAATTTCCAGTGTAGCCATCGTAACTGCTCCTGACCTACAATCCCAAAGATACAATCAATTAAAAACAATATAAATCATTATGAAAAAGTAAACAAAACAATTTGAAAAGCTTGCATAATGAATTGAAGGTCTCCCTTATTAATAAAAGAATGTGCCATACTAACTAGCTTTAACTTCTTTCTTGAAATGACGATCATACAAACCTTTAAGGCTACTTGCGAAATTACATACATTCACATTTTCAATTTTTTCACGCATAAAGAAAGATCAAAATTTTATATTTGTGAAAGAGCTTGCCATATAAGATTTCTCTGAACATTCACCGAATGGATCTCAATATTTAGAACAACAAATATGAAAACCTGAATACTCATGAGAGAATGAACTTTAATTAATTGATTCAAATCATAAAGAGAATATTCTAAGGGGAATTTTATCTGATCTTGTTTGATTCCTTGTTAGATGGTTATAACTTGGCATAACCATTAGCTCATGCTGAAGTGCCTCAACTATCTGAGAAGCATCTGAATTATGAATTGATAAACCATGAAGATCACTGAATTCAATAAATCAATAAATATAAAATGACTATGACCAGATTGGTGAATATAAGATCCTCGATTCTCCATTGGTCCACTTTGTATCTGATTAGACACTATGCCAAAAAAATGAAAGCTTAAGGCATTTAAAACAGTCATTGAGAACACAAACTTATGAAACCAATTAGGATACCGTGGCAGTGAGCGATTGGAAACAAGGGTCAAATCAAACCAAGTATTCATATCAACACAATGGTTTTTCTTCATTGAATGAATCGAGAATTTTATATTATTCAAGAAGATATTGTGCCAAAAACATGGTTAACCTCATGAAATACACAAGAGGGATAAGAAGGTGATAAATCTCAGAAGGGTTTGACAAAGAGAAATCCTTCAACCCGAAATGACATTCATATTGATAATCAGAATGACAAGATTTGAAACTGTGTAGATCCACAAAAGATGTGCTCTCCAACCTTGTGTGTGGTGCAAATGATTCACATGATGAATAATTAACCAAACAATAATATTTCATCTGATTATAAATGCTATCTTGAAGATCATGAAGATCAGCTTGAAAATATCGAAGGTCATTTAGGCATGAACTCACAACCAGTGGAAGTGTATTAAGAAAATAATTATTCGTGAAAATATGGATCCAACTTAGTTCAAATATCTCAATAGGATTGTGAGAACCTGACATAACCATCTGCATGGGATGAAGTGCATTGATTTCCTAACCCATCTCTAAACTTTATGATGGTGGATCATCGAATTTGTTTGGCTTAGAAAAATTAGTAGGTAAATATGTACCACTATCATCAAATCTATCAATGAAAACACTATTAATGCCACGGTTTCAATCAGAATTAAGATTAAACATACCAGGTTCTTGATGGATAGATAATTGAGGTAGATTAGTCAGAAAAATCCCTTGATTGTTCAAAGTTGTAACATCTTCCTCCTGACTTATAAAATGTTTACAATTGACCATACCATGAATAATAGATTGAATATTTTCATCCTCTAATCATAAGAACAAATCATCCTATACCTTATTGCAACCATGACCAACCAGATAAAGATCTAAAGAATTTAGAGATATTGTTGTTATAGAAAACTTATTGCACATATCTGAGTACAATGAGTAGTGTGCTAGAGGTGAGGAAGGATGAAAAGACTTAGGGGAGAAGCATCAGTTGTAACTAAATCAGATTGAGTTTGTAATAACAACATGCCAACATGCATGCTATGTTCCATGATATTATTTTTCATCATCATAATGATTGAAGATAGGCATACCAAACATAAAACTCATATTGATCCTACCTTTCTCCAACAGGGTATATTGAAGATTCAAAAGCCTGACAACTTATTTACTCAAATTTGATATTCAAAGAAATTTTAGAGTCATTTTGAATTGAAAGATAATCCCATCGCATAAATGAATATTGAAAAATATGACGAGAAGATTATGAATCGATAGCGTACAAATCCAAGTCCTTAGAAAAAGGAAATATATCGTTTGATGTACTTGGATATCCATCACCACGTGTTAATGGAAATAGGGATGTCATGGTGATAGTTGTCTAAATTCTCAATTTGAATGAAGGATATTGAATCATTTGATAGGTTATCAAGATTTCGAGATTGGGGATAAGCCAGAAATGCAAGATTGTCATCCTGGAAGAGGGAAGAAATATGAAACATATATTCACTGCTTTTCTCCTCTACCTATGAAATGAAACTAACTTGTATATGATCTCTACTTGAAACAAGAGGTTGAACACCCTTAATATTTGAAGTAGGTTGATCAAGAGGATCATGAAAAAAGGAATCATGAGACATGGATAGCATAGGTTGAAATGTATCCCTTAAGGCAGTCAAGTTTTCATTTGGATCAGATTAAAGATTGGACTTATGTGCACTAATATGATATTGAAAATCCAAGGGATCAACTTTAACTTTAGGCTCTATGTAAATACTGAACCACTCCATGTTCTCCTCAATAAGAACTAGATCATGGGAAATGGGAGGAGGTTGAATGGACGGATCAAAATTTTGATTTTCATATTTTCCCACTTTAACATTTTCACCATGAGGCACCCAAATTGATAATGGAAAAGGAGGAGGACAAGGGAAAAAAACAATAGCAAGTCCATCCTCACAAATTTGGGGTGTCTCATGATTAACATAAGATGGAAGAGGGGAATCATCGAAGGGTTCATATGAAAATGATTTCACGGAGAGAAAAATCAAGCTCTGAAAATTTTCACGGATAAAATTATAATCAAAATCTTCTACAGGAAACTCATAGCAAATGTGAAGAAACCGAATAAGAAAATCTTCTATATATTTACCATATTTTATTCTAAGCAGATCAATCCTATCAAATAGTTATTGATAATCATACATGTCAATGGCTTGATGAATCTCCTTGAGGAATTGATCAAATGAATGAATAGAAGCGGTGGCAAGGTATGACACCATTTCTTAACTTGACCTTCAAGAGTGAGGGTGAATAATATACAAAAAACATCTTCATAATCAATTTCATTATATTTACAAAAACCAAGAAAATTAGATATATGTTTGGCTATGAATGTACCACACTCACCATCAAACCTGAATTGAGAAAATTCAAGAAATTGTTATGTGGATATGAAAAGTTTACCAAAAGATAGGTTATAAAAACATTAGGGGATTATGATTTTGGAAAGATTCATTTAAGATCATAGATTCAAAACATATTTAGTGGGAAGAACTTGTGATTTTTCCCTCCTTCTAGCACCAACTATTGACAATGATATAAATATATCAAACAAGGGTATCTCCCTGATGTGAAGTCCAAATTATACCTCACATTGTTTGGAGTAGGAGCCCCAACCAAATATATGCCCGGTTGCCATTGTCCTTAGGGATTTTCCTTGGCTGCAATTATTAACATAAGAAGTTATAAAACATTCTTTGAAACAAGCAAGTAAGCTAACATTGTGAGGCATACAATTGCAATATATATAAGGAGAAAGAGAGTGAGTCTCTAGAAGAAACGTAATAGTGCCATCCTAAAAGAGACACACAAGAGCATAAAAGGATTGCAAAATAGTATGAAAAGTAGTTCACAAGATAACCACGATCATAAAACCAAAAAAAACACACCTTCAACAAGATAAGTACCAAAGCCACTGTAATATTTTAATTTCCTTAGTACATATGAATGAAACATATACCATAAAAATATAAAAAATAGTCCTACAATATTCACGATACATGCATGAAAATATGTTGGCTCATAGAGATTCATATATTAAGTGGAAGTGTCAATATATGCAACTAAAATTCTACCACACTAGCCCCAATAGTGGAACATTAAGTCACCACTTGCTCCTCGAGATAAATATCTTCTTTCCTATGCCAATGCTAGAGAAGCTAAGGTGAAAGTTCAAGTCCCAAAAGTCCCTTTCCTTGAGTTATGAGGGTGTATTTATAACAAATGAGGTGACTCTTCATCTCCCATGTGACTCTTGACCTCCCTCGTGACTCTTGAGATTCTAGAATGGCTTTTCAAATTCTTAAATGACCTTTGATCTTCTATATGACTTTAGAACTCAATAGTGACTCTTGATATTCCATGTGGGACCGTTGGTCTTCCACATATTTTACATTTTCTCATTTTGGGAAATTTTAAAATTACATTCCATAAACGATGTGGCAATATACTATGGCACATGTGACTCTTGAGATGAATCTTGACAATGATGACATGAAACTTCATGATGATGTGGAATTTCTAAGCTTCTCCTTTTTCTACTTTCTTTAAATCTTCATGATCGATATTGCATGTGTTTCATATTAATCCTCCAAAGGGTTGATTGATATGGATTCTATCTAGATCTTTGACCTGTTGTGGTAAGCTAGTGTTCCTTCATCTTCTTGCTCGATGACTTATTCATGGTTCCAACTTCACAAGTGTCTTCTTGTATGAACTCGTTCTCTTCCTCTCTAAACATCATCCTGTCATGTCATGATGTAGTACCTGCAAGTGGAATCCACTCATGACAAGATGACGTTAGTTCGAAAATATCCTAGTCTAGATTACTTCATGAAAATGACTAATTGAGCTAGGACTGGGCACTGTCAGGGAGGAATAATTAGGGATTACACAGTGCATAGTTCTAGGGGCTAGGAGTGAGGGAATAAGGCTTGATATTTCACAATGCGCAGTTCTAAAAGCCTGAGAGGGAATATTATTGCGTAATTGAGGAGCTTAGTGAGGAAATCTTGAGCCTTGAAGTTGCAAAATGTGCAGTATAGGAGAGAGATAGCCATAGGTATTACGCAATTGTGTAGCTCAGGGAGTCAGGGAGACAACTTGAGGATTTTCATTGTGCAATGCATGAAAGGATATTGACTGGAAGGGTAAAATGCACAATTGTGGAGGTCAAAAGGGTAAGGTTGAGCACTGAGACTATGTAATTCACATTCATTGGATGTAGGAACTACACATTGTGCAATTCCAAGAGGTAAGAAATCAACTTGAGGTTTGACATTACATAATGTGTAGTTCAAGTAGTCTAAGTGAGGTCAAGTTGATCGGGCAAGAACTTTCCAAAATTTGACTAAGTGTGGTATCACTGAGATAGAAGTGAAACCAGGTTTGTACTTTAAGAATGATCACACACACTCAAAAAAAATTGATGACATAACATTGAACACTCAGTACATAAGGACAATCATGACGGCGGAAACACAAAAACCTCCTCTAAGTGTGATACTGAGGTTACACTTTGCGACGATAGTGATGACACTTGTACGATAGTTCTTAATACTTGGGGAATATGTTTGATGTATTTCCTTATGATGAATAGGACATAATAGTGTAGGAGAATGCATCATAACTTCCCTTTAAGAATGTATAATTTAATCCCTTTAACTAGGTATGACACTTAAGGTACACTTTGTGACAATCGTGACAATACTAGTACGATAATGCATAAAAAAATGGGAGTGCGTCTAGTACATGTCTACTCTGCTTTTATAATATGCAACACTTCCCATGAAAAAATACGATAGTTGTGATAGTGAGAGAAAAGTGAAAATGACACTTGCAAATTCAAACAACAATTAAATTGACATGTGCAAGAGTGAAGATAACATGAAAATGAAACTTATTGAAGTGAAAACAAGGAAAAGAGACAGTTGAAAAAACCCACTAAAATAGAAGTACAATCGCAACCAAAAGTGAGAGACTATCAATGAAATTGTGCACTGATTGTCAACAAAGGTTTAACATTGCACATGAACTCTCTTGATGGATTGTGTTATACCTATTCAAGCTTGTGTAAAATAATGTTCTCTTGAACTTATTACGAACTAAACAAATGTGATCAAGTGACTTCGATAGTTAAAAACAGAGAAGAATACTAAAACAATTTGCATAACATTAATCAAACATGAAGTGACAGGTCATTAGATCCTTAGTTGGCTCCAAAATTCATATGTAGGAAAACTTTTAGAGGTTGTTGATCACAATGCCAACAAAACCACATGACATTCACTTGATTTTTTGCAAGCCTGAGAAACACTTAGATTCTCAGTTCTATGTTGCTTCAAGTTATTTAAATACTAAAGAAGTAATCAAGTCATGGTGGAAAGAACTAACCAAAATTTTTTAGAAGCCTATCAATATTTACAAAACCAAGTCTTTCATAATAGTGTACCAGTACTTGATGGTTATGTGTTTCTAAGACTTATATGGACAAAGGAATACTGAATCTTTCCCTGAAGGATGGGTATACATGCTATATCCAATCATCATAGAAGGGAAGATATTCAATTGGTCACACCTATTGTATCACCTGTTGCAAATCAATTTGAATAAGGAGAAAACCCCACCTAAATGAAAGAAACAATAGTTTTACATGCCTTCGTATTTACTTGATGGATAAGTTCTCATCATGAATTCTCTAGTCTTAAATGTAACTAGACCCCAAGAGACATCCCTATTCATGTGTATTGCAAATTTTTGTGAGAATACAGTTAAAGGGGAATGTATGACAAGAAGGAATATGGACTCACATTCCACAACAACAAAAAATTGTGAAGTCTGGTCTAGCTAAGATCGAAGCTCAACGCATTGCCTCTTTAAGATGTTCAAAGGCATTAATTTCTTCTGGAGTCCAAAAGAATTCCTCCTTTTCCAGTAAATTTGTTAGAGGTGTTGTTATTTTTCCATAATTCTTAACAAACTTACCTTATCAACCCAAGAAATCCTCAAAGATGCCATAAGGTTGTGGGGATTTTCCATTCCTTATGGCTTTAGTTTTGTTATGGTCTACCTTAACACCCTAATGAGATACAATATAACCCAAATATTCCACTTCATGTACCCCAAAGTATCATTTGGATGGTTTTGCATCTCCTCCAATAGTTTGAGCACCCTATCGACATGTTGAGCATGACATTTCCAAGTATTTTCGTAGAATATTATATCATTAGAAAATACTAAGACAAATTTTGTAAGGAAGGGTTTGAAATTTGAATTCATTAAAACTTGAAATGTGGAAGGTGCATTAGTAAGGTCAAAAGGCATGACCAAAAATTCATAATTACCTTCATGAATTCTGAATGTTTTTTTTAGAGTGTCTTATGTCTTCATCCTAATTTGATGATATCCTAAATTAAGATCTAGCTTGGTGAATTAAATTATTCAATGTAGTTCATCCAACAATTCATTAATGACAGGAATGGAATATTTTTATTTAATAGTAAGTTTATTGAGCTCTTTATAATCCAGGCACATATGCCATGATCCATCCTTTTTTTGCACCAATACCACTAGAGAAGAGAAATAACTTTGCCTAGGTTGAATTATACCTTCCTCTAGCATTTTTGCAGCCGTACATTCAATTTCACTCTTCTAGTATGTTAGAGTCGGTCTGGTCAGTCCTCCGTTAGAGATCAAAACTCTTCATGCATTTCAATTTTAGGTGTCCCACTCCATTCATTCAACTGCATTCCGCTAGGGGCATGCCATGATTTGACGGAGAAAGTCATGCTAGTCATTTCTCCTCATGTTTGGCTCCTGTTGGCTTGTGTCTTTGTGTCAAATAATCAAAAAGTCCATAACAGTTAAGGTTTGGTCCTTTAACAGACAAAAGTCATTTTTGGCCATTAGGTCTAGGGATTGATCAATTTGGTCTTTAAATATGTCTAGTAAAGCCATGCAGGCCAGAGTGATGTTCTTGCAAAGTAATGATCCACAGAGTTTCATCATCATATTGATAAACTTCGACTGTTCTTCAAAACTTTGTTTTGAAGAAAAGTCAAACAATGCTATTGGTGACAAAATTTTCAAAAGGGGTCTACAGTTGATTTCTTCAGATGCAGTCATGGTTTCCATGGCTGAATGTCCTATCGTGCAATCCCTGCAAAGAGTGCCGAAAATGTCATCGTTTGAGCTAAAATTTCAAAGGGAAAGTGAAAATCAGTGTGTTCTAAAGTCAGTGAAAAAGTGTCAAAACATAACATTAGAAAAATGGGTTTTCAAGGAAGCAAAAATTTAACCCATCACTTCCAAGGCTATATATACAAGTTTTCATCAAAATCAAAGGCATTGTGCTAATCCAAGCCTTGGAGAAACGTTGCAAAAGGTGTGAGCGTGCATCATGAGTGTTTGAGGGAGTTGGAGGCAGTTTGAAGGAGTGCGGTGCATATACCCAGGGGCGCAGTGCACACAAAGGGCACGGCACAAACAGAGCCTGCCCGCAGTTCAAATTTTCCACAGGCGCGGTGCATACCCAGGGCGTGGCGCACTGGGTTTTGCACGCGACACACATAGACCAAAGGTCGAAACAAGGCAAAATCACCTCCAAATTTTTGTGAAGCCCATCAAATTAAAAGGTAGGCTCTTTGTCATCATTGGTTCATCAAGTTTTATAAATGATATGGTGGTTTATAGCGATGTTTGAATGCAACCAAATTCAATAAAATCAACCATAAGAAATCACCCAAAAACCATGATGGCTAGGGTTGCTAAAGTGGGTTGTTAGTGCCAAGGTTCCATTCCACCCATCATTTTCCCCTCACCTACCATTTTTCCTATCCTCCCTTTTCCTAATATCCCTGCCCTAAATTAATACCAAACCCTACCTTGTTAAAACCCCAAACCCTACCCTATTGAAATACCAAAACTCCTCCCATATCCCTAAACAAATTTCTCCCTATAACCCCTATTCCCATTACATTTCTCCCCTCCTAATACTCCCTTGTTTCATTGTTCCCCATGGTGGCAGATATCAAAGCAACACCCAGCTTCACCATCATCAAAGGGGAAGCCCAAATATAGTTTATAAACAGCAGTCATGGCATCCGAGGTTTCATCAGAGTATGAGGTGGAGACCCACAGTGATACAGCTTCAGGAGAACATGCCCCTAGGAGACATCACAAGAGTGGAAAACATGTTAGGGATGAGGCAAACACCCTCACTGAGTTGCAGGCATGCCCTCTTGCTATGTCATGTTTCAAGCATTTAGCATGTCCTGAATTTTGTCAAAGGGTGGCAAATGTCAGAGTTCATCATGAGTTGGCCTGTCTTTTTGCACTTCACCTACATGGAGGTCAGTCTATCTTGGCTGGGGTCACTTTCACATTGACACCCGAAACCGTATCAATGGCAACAGGCATACCAAACATTGGAGAACAGTGGCATAAGAAGAAGAAGGTGGAGAGGCATCATTATGAGCCTTACATTAAGGCCAGTTGTTTGAGTCAGCTTACAAGAGTCTTCCCGTTCAGATTTTTGAGAGATGAGTATGCTCTGCTCATGAAATTGATCATGAAATACTTCAGTTGTGAGGGGAGGTTTTCTCGCCTTTATGCCTATCACATCAGGTTGCTCATGCACTTTACCAGGGTGTGAATGATGAACCTCCCATTTTTCATTTATGGGAACATAGAGAGGATGAAAAATTTCATGCAGCACAAGACCCCTCAACAGCAGCTCAACAGTGTTTATCACTTTTCTCTTATCCGGATTTTGGTGGACCATCAGTTGGGATTGCAGGGTATTGCTTGGAAGGACTTCATCTCCCGTGACTTCTTCAGTGCTCCACAGGTAGTATCAGAGGCAAAGCATGAGATAGGTGGCCCATCTCATCAGTATGAGTGACATGAGACTACTACTATGCCAGTATACATCACCTATCAGAAAGGCAGTAGACCTTTGTTTGCAGCATCAAAGCAAGTGTTATCTCCACCCGGGGTGGAAGAGGCCTCACTTCCGACATCAGCATCACACGAGCAGGGCAGAGGTAAGGAGCCAGTGCAGGAGGAAGGGCCATCAGGTGAACGAGAGACCGAATTCGTTCTCCTCCATGATGATGAGACAGATACAGAACCAACAAATGTAGAGCTTACAAAGATCATCTAGGAGTAGAAATCAGTGATTGAGGCCTATCCCTTGACTTGGAGAGGGCCAAGTGGAACATGAAATACCTGGAGCAGAGAAACAAGCAGCTTGAGGATCAACAGGCGATTATGGAGCTGCAAAACATTCGTGAGCATCGCCAAGTTGCTCAAAGGAGAAGAGTTGAGCTCACATAATTGGAGAAAGAAATCAATGAGGATGGGGAGGACCATCTCGAGAGCATGAACATGCACTTGGAGAGGCTTCTAGACAAGGCCGATCAAGACCTTGCCTTGCTGAGACACATGGCTTATCGTTACAGGACACAAAATATGAGTGCAAGGGCCCGGATAAGGAGCTTGAAGGCGAAATTGAAAAGGAAAAAGAGGCAAAAGAGCAAGATCGGCTTCAAATCTTGGCTGAGGCTTCCTTGGCCCATCATAACACCCCATAGAGAGCCTCCACCCCAAACTTCAAGAAATTTGGGGATTTTTTGGTCACATGACAAATTTTTGGGCAAAACACAGGGTTTTTCTCCCAGTGGCGCGACGCTAAAAATATAGAGCTCCAAATGAGGAATGGTTTGCATTTTTGGATTCAGCATGGAAAATCACGACTACTGGTGCCTGAACAAGAAATTTTGGCAAGATATGAGTCTCCAAAAGGTCAAAAAACACCCAAAAATGGCCTCTCTGCCCTTTTTTGACACACAGGAAGTAGTCTTGGGAGAATGAAGATTTGGAGGGGAAAATGAGCATCAAATTCAAAAATTCTAGTTGGATTAGAAAGTAGACAGGATAGGCTTTCTAACAAGTCCACCTGGGCACATTTTGGACACCTACAAGTGCCCCAAAGTAGGCCCCAAAGTAGCATGGCGCACAGAGAAAATGGTGCGGTGCATAGAGGAAAAATTGCCAAATTTGCTTTCGTTTCGCGAAATTTCGGTTCGCGACTTCTCCAAGTGGGCCCGCTCATCTACACTTCGGTTTTTTGGCACCAAAGGTGGCATTTAAAGCATTTTCTCTCCAGATGGGCTTCTATCCAAGTGGCGAAGGAAGGCAAACGGTCACCCAAGCCAAATGTCATGTTTGTAGCGCTGCACCTGTAGCTGATGGTTGGCTCTTCATCTCCATTTTGTAATGATTCGAGTAACTCCCCAACCCTTGGGCATTCTATCTCTTCATGGCACATTCTATATATTGTATGTAAGCTATTTGCAAAGGGTTGGTTGGCTTGTAACTTCTGGGAGACTGTGGGAAAGAAACTCTGTTTCTTCACTGTATATTTTTGACAGAGAATTAATGAAAGGCAACGGCTCTGTTTCATGAGATTCTTGTGGTTGTGAGTGTAGAAAATGTGTCTCTTATGTTTTCATATGTATTTCGTTATGTTTCATAATTCAATTCATGTTCATTTCCAGTGAAATTTTCTGAGTGAGATTAGGTAGAATTCAATTTTATTGCTCTGCCTGTGGGAAAATTTCATGTTCAGTGTTTTTCTTCTGTTGAAAAGGATTCATGTAACTATGCCCTTTTCACCTTTTTCAGCAATATATTCATTTCGCGTTACCTCAAACTAAATTGCTACATTTTCCGCCTACCTTGCCTCACGGAATAATCTGTTCCTTTGTATTAAATTCTCTGTTCCTTGCTGACCGTTGGTCCCATACCATCCCAGAAGCTCGGTCATTCATGAAAATGGTTTCTTGTATCCATATTCACTTACTAGCCTAAGATCAATATTTCACTGTAAGTCATCTCAGACCGTTTTTGCTTATATATTCACTGAGCGTGACTCGGAGAGAGCCCTCTCCTGTTCTGGTAGGGCTAGCTACCAGACTGAGTGTGGTTTGTGGTTACCCTAATTTTTGCCTTCCTTCAACCTAAGGCAGATTTAGGTGCTAACATAGTGGCGACTCCACTGGGGAGCAAAACTGAAATCAAATCCCCTTGTTTGACAATAATTCTAAGCTTCTGGATGATGAGCTTAGGATTGGATAGGCTGAGTAAGTTGGTTGTGTCCTGTGATTTTCCTCAATAGCATGTTGGCTTTGAGACGATATACCAGAGCCAATCCAGACCCGGATCCTCCTCATATCTATGAAAATCCCAATTTGATTCCTAGACTCCTTCGTCAGGAAAGCACCATAACTCCCGTGTTCAAGTCTCATTCATGTCCTGATATTTTTGAGTATCTTGAAGAGCTTGAGTTTGACGAACGGTTTGAAATATCATTGTTTGAGTCTAAGTCCGAAAGGGTTGTTGATTATACTGTCCCCGATCCTCAATTTCTTGTAGACCTCGAAACAGAAAGAGCTAATCGGTTAATTGGTAATTATATTGCAACACAACCCCAAACTCCAACTGCTAGCCCCTTGCAAGCTGTGCACACTCCTCCAACACTCCCAAGGCCAAATCCACCGAGAGTGATGGCTGCCCGTTTTTCACCCCTTGTTCTGCCCCAAGTTCTAGATGATATGCCAACAGATTATCAATGTAAAATCTCGTTTTTCGATGGCACTCCTAATAGCACTACTGCTCAGCAACATGTGGACAAAATGGCAGACTTCTATGAACTCCATGAGATCGATGCGGATAACGTGGCAATGAGACTCTTTGTACAGACATTTGTAGGTGATGTGAGGAAATGGTTCAGAGGTTTGTTGGCAGCAAGTATCACTACCTAGGAAATGGTTCAGAGGTTTGCTGGCAGCAAGTATCACTACCTTGGCCGAACTACAAAGACAATTTTTAAATCGATGGGAAGCAAGGATAATTTTAGGGGCGAATGTTCGCCCTTTGGCGAAATTAAGGGGTTTTAAATTTTTAGTGGGTGAATATTTTGTATCATAGTACATTTTTACAAATCACCTCAAATAGCCCACCTTATTTTATGGGAGAGCGTAAAAAAGGTAAATTTAGCCCTTGAAATTAGGACTTACAACCTTCCATTCGCCCATTTTCAAGAATAGGTTTTATTTAAGTGAATCCATTCGCCCATTTTCAAGAATAGGTTTTATTTAAGTGAATCCTATGGGCCAAATACCATATTTATAAAAGAGGTATGGTAAATTAATAAAAATATAAATAAATGAGAGGTATGGTAAATAAATAAAACATTTTTTATATTTACTCCATAAGTCACCTTATATACATGTAAGGGTGTAAACAAATAAAAATATAAGTAAAGTGGAGGTATGGTAAATAAATAAAACGTATTTTTATACTTACTCAAAAGGTATGGTAAATAAATAAAAATATAAATAAACTAGACGTATCGTAAATAAATAAAACCTCTTTTTATATTTAGTCCATAACCCTCGTTCTATTTATGAAGGCTCAAGAAATATGTTTTATTTAAGTGAATCCTATGGGCCAAATACCATATTTGTAAAAGAGGTATGGTAAATTAATAAAAATATAAATAAGCGAGAGGTATGGTAAACAAATAAAACATTTTTTTTATATTTACTCCATAAGTCACCTTATATTTACGAACACTCAAAAAATGGGTTATATTAGGTGAAACCTATGGCCAAAATACTATGGGACAAATACCATGGACTAGATTGTTATTAATACCATGCAAAAAACCATTATTAACCCTAATATTAGAATTAATAAAAATAAAAATGGCACATGGTATTGACCCATGGTATTCTCCAAAATGGCACATGGTATTGACCCATGGTATTCACCTGGAATGTAGCCTATTTAAATGGGGGAATTAAACCAGCATGTAGCCTATGCTAAGATTCACTAGGACTTTACAAAGTTTTATTATTTAGTGAAAGACTCGCCAAGATCTTACAAGATTTTATAATTGAGTAAAATATTCGCCATGCCTGGTGAGAGATTCGCCAAAAATTATATATACATATTATATTATTGATAAAATCGCCTTCAATTTTTCTTATATACCATGGAGATTCACCCATTTATTATATTTATAAATTTAGGGGGGGTTCTTAAAATTTTCCCTGATGGGAAGTGAAAAAGAATCCCCTTCAAATTCTGGCTGAATATGAGCAAATCAAACGAAACGTTGGTGAGTCGGTCCAAGATTATTGTGTTAGATTCAATACAGTTTATAACGAGATTCCAGATCATCTAAAGCCACCTGTGGGACTAGCTATGATGAAATTTCCATATGGTTTTGATGCTGACATGGCCTACCAATTAAGAGAGAGAGAATCGGCCACAATGGAAGACATGCAGAAAATTACGGTCAGCGTTGAAGCAAATCTGTTGTCCAAAAGAGCTAGAGCGAAAGTAGAAAAGAAAGTCACTGTTAAGGAAGAGTATTCTTCAATGGATAAAATACTCAAAAAGTTAGAGCGGATGCTTGAAAGGGTGAAGCTCGACAAGCCTGAGCCACAAGTTAGAAATCCTAACTTCCGTGGCCAGCAGCAACCACAATATAGAATAAGACAGAGAGATCGGCGAACCCAAGAGAAGGTATCACAACAGCCAGTACAGACACCTTTGCAGCAAAATTTTGTGCATGGACCGGAGTCAGATGAGGATGGGAATGTAATAGGTGAAGAGAACCACCTCTTCACTCCAGATGAGCTGCCTACTTACTTTACCGAAGAAGAGGAGTGTGCGGTGAGTTCAGCTGCACACAAAGACACAGATTTCATTCTAGCTAGTGACACTGTTTTAGAAGAAGAATCAGAGGAGTATCAAGGGGGGTGTTATCAGGAAAACTAGTGTCCATGCAGAGCTGCTAGTCCCACTAAGGCTGGTAGCTACCTTAGAAACAAACAAACTAAAAACTACTTTGGTTTTCCTTTATGAAAAATAGATAAGAGGGGAATAAGGAGACCAACCTCTATCTTGCGCTTGGTTCCTTGCTCGATTCCTCTCCCTTCTAATAGGTCTTCGCCACTCGCTTCCTCATCTACACAGCTTCAAAGATCACCTGTAGAATCAAAGCAGCGTAACACTATCCAAGAACATAGATCTATTATCATAAACAATATAGGACCAGATATATATTGACCACACAAATGCATATAACATCAATCATACAAGAATGTGGAGGAAAACTTGAATAGCTTTATTGATAATCAAGAAAGAGCAAAGAGGATTAAAACCAATTGTTCTGACCCAGCATCATCCTCTCAGCAAGAAAGCCCTTCTTCACCTCATGAAAAGCTTAGATCACCCAACACTATGATATTGCACCAAGAAACCAACAGCACTTCCTTACAAGATACAAAATTCCAGCCTCTGGATCTCTGGGATGAGGGATCCATATATAGATGTTTGCAAGGGAGGTGAGTGAGCTTTTGACATTTGATTAGTGTCCTCTCTCTGATAGTTCTTGATTCCACTTGGAGATTGATGATCTCTTACTCATCCCTGGGCGAATGCAAAGAGGCAAGTGTCACAAGAGAAGTTTTTGGAAGATTCCATGATCCTCCACCTCGCGGATTGACCCTACCATTTGTCCACTCTCACCCATCGCACCCCATAGAATGGATTTTCAACATGCATCGCACCTACTGTGTGTAGGCAGGTGGGATGCAACGCACTTTGACCATGGAGCAGTTGAAATGGTCCAGTTTTGACTAGTTCTGAGTAGTTTTTCATGGAGAACTTCTGGGAGATGCTGTAATCAGTTGACCTTGTTCTTTTAGGGGTTGGAACAACACCTTTAGGGACTTAGGAGCCCTTGGTTTATGGACATTTATGATTGGGGTTGCAGTGCCCAAAAATGTCTATAACAGTTGCCCCCTAAAGCATGAGGTCGTTAATCTTTTGATGTCGGGTGAAATGCTTTATCATGAGGATCCGAAGTTTTTTCAAGCTAGAAGGCGACCTGTAATAAGATACAATACAATACATTATCTTCATAATATTTTCATGATCTAGCTGAGGCGGGCATTCCCATGCTTAGCTTTATAAATTCATTTTCATGTACATGAGACAAACAATCGTCTGAGTGTAGACTGATGATTCTGGTAGAGCCATCATACCTTAGATTGGATGATTATCTGTGCAGCAGTGATGTACATTTGATGTCTTTATTTTCTTGAATATATATTGCAGCCCGGATGGATGAAACTAGATCCAGGGTCTTCAATCTCATTCGATCTTCACTCAAAGTACAAGTCGATCCATGTGAGAGATGTTCTGGAGTCAAACATGGAAAGACATCGCCTGATTACCAGCCAATGATGTAAGCTGTTAACAGGCGCGAGAGGAATCACCGATAATGACGATGACCCTCAAGGTACCACAGTACAATTCACATCGTGTGAATAAGAGACTTGGCATTGAACACCACACAAAATCTTTCGGTCGAAGGTCATTGATGTAAACCGGTTGCCGGAAGTGAGAAACTTGCCATTGAGGTATGCAAGCTTCAAAGTACTGAAAGGGTTGTTCCTAGATCGACTTCTTGGATAATGAGCTGATGTCGACAAGAAGTGATGCGTCATAGGAGGGCCTTAGTGAATCCCACATCAATGACATGGAACAGAGCAAATGATTCTAATGGAGGTGAAAATGATCTGGTGATATAAGGTTCAGGGTGGTGGTCATGAAAGAATGGAGCATGAATGTATTGCAGCGGATGAGACACAGGTGAATTCTCTGAGTGACTTCTCTTGAACATATTGGCGACACTGACATGATGGATTGGTATCATTAACCCCAAATATGGATGGTGTGACAGAACCATGGTGATGTGACCAGTGAATGGAACAACCCAACCCGACTCGGATGCGGAGTGAAAGTGTCATGTTCAAGAGTGACTTGCTACCAACAAAGTTTCTTCAAGTTTTCTTCCCAATTTTCCCTAGTCATTGCTGACTAGTACCTCTTTATTTTTGTCAAGCTTGAGGAGGATAACATATGCTTGTTCTATAATTTTCCCTTCGGGCAAACCCATCGCTATGCTTTAACGAGCCTAGCGATAGTAAAACTCGTTCTTGTCTGTTATGGACAAGTTTTTCGCTATTCGGTTTTAACGAGTTTAACGACAAAGATAACTCGGTCCTTTTCAATTTTAGAGAGTCTGAAAAGGGAAGTAAAGGAAACTCCAAAAATACTTTTTCGTCACATAATCCCTTGAGTCCAAAAAAGTATAAAACAATACAAAAGGGATGAATTTTCGGTACTTTTAACGAGCCGAACAAAACAGGTGCTCGATCTTTTTGTGTAATAATCCCTCAAGTCCAAAAAAGATTAAAATCTAAAGGAGGGATAGCACTTCCAGTCACTTTAACGAGCTAGAGAGGCCAATGGCTAGGTAATCTTTTCATATTTTATGAGTCAGTTGAAAAAAAGCTTAAAGGAGACTCATTTTTTGAGGAACGAGTGATAGATTCAGGTAGCAGCTGATTCCAGGTAAGGCGTGGAATTTTCCAATCACGGCAGTGTCACAAGGATGGCTAACAGGATCACTCTTCGCAGCTGTTCCTAAAAAGGGGTAAACAATCAAGTGGAGGTGAATGATCGGCCAATACAGAGTGGAGGTGATGATGAGAACACGACCAAGGCTTCAAAGGGCTGATGGTAATACATTCACTATGGTTATTTACTGGAAATTGGTTCATTTTTTAATGAGCTTAAACTCTGGAGGAGCATTTTCTCATTGCTTATGTTTATTTTTTAACGAGCTTGAATTCTGCGTTAAAACTGCTCAATATAATGGTCATTGATTTTCTTGATTTTACCATTAATAACTTTGTTCCTTCAAAGGTTGTACTGCCTGCTCAATTGCTTCACCAAACTAGTTAGAAATGAACAATATATGTTTGAAAAATGAGTCAAAACACTAATATTTTACTTGAATTACGTGAAAAGTAATTTAAAAGTGGTTTTTACCTCTCATTTTACCATTTCATTTGAACTTTGGTTTGTTGGAGCTTTGGAGGTGCTTCCCTCTTGATTTTCACTAGCTGATTCTGGGAGATTCTGTGGATGATTCTTGGCGCCGTCAAGACCAGGTAGGAGCTAAACCTGTACTCTTCAGTTTCATTCTTTCCTTTTTGAATTCTGAGCATGTTTTTTGGTTTTTCTGAGCCTCAGGGGTTTTAAAAACTCACCCTGGCTCCATCGCACCCTTTCTATATCGAAATGTGCGTTGCATGTTGGCTTGGCCATTGGCCAATTAGCATGCAATGCACCCAGAACACTACTGGGGGTGCGATGGGTGCAAGGAGGGAAATTTGTGCACAGTTTTTCATGGAAATTTATGCCTGTTTTTCACCAAATCAGGATCTAACTCTTCTCTTGTTTGTTTTCAGAGATTCATTGGAGCAAAATGCCTGTTACATGGCGAGAATGTGAACATGAAGAAGAGGACATGCTTGCTTTACATGATCCGGTCACGGTAATTGCACTGCGGAACTGTGGCCTGTTCAAGTTTTTCTGCATCTCTAGCATGAGGCAACAAATAAAATTGTTGCAATATTTGCTCGATGCATGGGATCCTACCAACCAGGTGTTCTAGATTAGGGGAAAATCTATCCCCTTGACTGTCATGGACATCTATTTTTTGACTGGCTTATCGAGGCGGGGTGCCCCTATCTCATTATCAGGTTCGGCCTGTGGGGTGAATCTGTGAGAGATTATATTCGCAGGTATTGCAGAGAGGGATCTCAGCCGAGTAAGGACGACAAGATCAATATCCAAGATGTCACTGATAGGCCCTTAAGGACCATTCTGTTCACTTTTTCTAGAATGGCTGGTAGTGCGGCTCTTCATGTGGCCAACTGGTCTTATATGCAGTATGCCTTAGAATGCCTTGAACCAAAGGTGTTCAACTGGTGTGATGCAGTACTCTTTGTGATGAAAGAACAATTGACCAAGGTGAAAAACGAAAGATTGAAGAACTTTGGATATGGTTCTATTTTGACCACTTTTGCCTTCGAAAAGATCCTGCTGATGTAGCCGCAACATATTTCACTTGGTTTACCTCCACCGACTAAGCCACGGATGCAGAGATGGGTCGACCATATGTCCAGACATGCTGGTCAGTCTCAGGTTTCCTTTTCCGATACCTTCTTCGGGTGGTTCGATCGTCAGGAGATGGTTTTTTCTGAGTATCCATATGGTGGTATGGATTTCCAAGGTGACCCGGATTTGGTACTGTCGGCTGGCAAGCAGTGGGGTGCCATTGGTAAATTCGTCGACCATATCTCTGTTTATCGTTTCTCTTCATAATGTCCTTGTGCTTTATTCTGTCAAGACTAATCAGAACTCATGTGCTCATGCAGATGTTGGACCAGTTCGGCCAGTAGTACGCCTGAGTGTGCTAGCTGCTGCTCCAGCAAGAGAGGCTGTGGGAAGGGCTATCCTTCGCGACCTCGATGTGGCCAAGACTCTTTCAGCATTACAGGATCAGGTCGACGGCCTCACTCTTGGTATTCCAGATGTGAGGACTGACGAGCTGCCTCTGAGGTTGCAGCGACATACCACTGGCGTGCCAAGTCGATGGACTAGGCTTTTACGCATGATTGCACAGGCGGTGACTTGTTATCACCAGCATCATTAGACTAGGGTGCCCCCTAGCGTTTTGAGTTTTGGGTCATTTGACCAATTTTGTCTTGGCTACAGAACATTATGTGCAAACCATAAACAGTTATATATGCATACATACATACATATATATATATATATATATATATATATATATATATATATATATATATAGATATATATATATATATATATATATATATATTTGATTTTCGGAGTTTTATTTTGGTTAAGTTACATGATCCTGATGCAAATATTGATGAAATGCTTATTTTTATAAATGTTGCAAATGTCTATCTAACACATAATTTGCCAATGAGTCTGTTAATGTGTTTAAGTTTCTGGAAATATGCTGATATTGAATAAAATCAAATTGCCTTTCCAAAATCTTGACCCTTAGGAACATGCGATATATAGCTGGATTTCGGACGGAGTAGATACCAGTGAGTTGTAGTATGACGAGTTGTGAGTCTATCCTGACGAAAAGTTGGCGTATGCCATGTGTGATGGCATCAGAGAGAAGTTCTATCAATGCACTATATTCAGTGATGTTATTTGTTGACCGACCAATACATACCCCTCTGAAACTTACTAACTCGCCGCTTGGATAAAAAATGCCCCAGGCCGCAGAAGATAGGTTCCGCGAACTACGACTCACTCCGTCGGCATATCCAACAAATGATTCCAATATGTTCGACATTTGCAACAAATGTAAAAATTGGATTACTTGACCAAAACGATTACCCTTAGAGAAAACAAAAATGTAACAAAAGCATATGGGTTACTACACTGCATCATGTGTAGTAACGCTTAAGGTACAACCCATTACAGGGTTGCACCAACAGAATCCTATCATAATCCATTAACTCATAGGCTCCTTTTGCTAATACACATTTAACAATATAGGGGCCCATCCATAAATACTTGAATTTACCTGCTCCCAATTTATCGGATTCTTGGTTGTAAAGTAAGACCAAGTCACCTTCTGAGAAGACACAGGGTTTGACATTCTTGTCGAACTGCGCCTTGACTCGTTTCTTATGGGCTTCATTAGCCAAAGCGGCATCACGACGGGTTTCATCCAATTGGATTAGTTCCAAGAAACGAGCCTCCTCTTCTGAAGTTCCGGGGAGAAGGTCGATTGCGAGTTTGAGGGACGAGATTTCACACTGAACTGGTAAGATTGCTTCTAGGCCATACACCAGTTGGAAGGGTGTAAACCCGGTTGCATTCCTTACCGATGTTCGGTATGCCCACAAGGCCGAGTACAGGATCAGGTGCCAACTCCTTTTGTGGACTCCAATCATCCTTTGTAGCATGCGCTTCAGGACCTTGTTGATTGCTTCAACTTGTCCATTGGCCTACGGGTAATATGGAGTAGAGCTGTCGTGAGACAACCCTAATTTGGCAGCCAATTCAGCCATCATGTGATTGCGAAAATGTGATCCATGATCTGTGACTATAGCCTGTGGAACGCCGAATCTAGCGACTACATGATTGAAAAAGAAAAGGGCAGTTGTTTCACCAGTGTTATCTAATGTAGGCATCGCCTCGGCCCATTTGGTAAAATAGTCCACTGCGACTATGATATACCCATGCCCCCCAGTCGAGGTGGGGTTACATGTCATGAAATCAATGCCCCATTTGGCAAATGGCCCAACAACAACTATTGGCTGCAGAGGTACAGGTGGTCTTCTGGTTTTGCTATAAAAAATTTGATAGGCATGGCAACTTCTGACTGCGGTTATGCAATCTTTGAACATTGTTGGCCAAAGGTATCCTACTCGTAAATTTTTTTGCGCCATAGCGTAACCAGATTGATGCCCCCCACACACGCCTGAATGGCAATCATTCAGGACTTTTTCGGCTTCCTCATGGGTGAGGCACCTCCTCAGAACTGTATCGACACCACGACGGTAAAGCGTATCACCGATGATCATGTAGTCTTTTGATTGGTATCGAATACATTTTTGTTCTGAGCGGGAGGTATTAGGCCTATATTTTTGGGTTTGGAGATAGATGATTATATATCCATACCACGGATTGCTTGAAGTTATCAAAAACAAAGATTCATCCACAATTGTTTCTTCTGATGTTTCATCATTGGATGACGATGGGAGATCGCATAGTAATTCCGCGAAAATCAGGGATTTCTTTGACCTGGATTTTACAAATTCCAGATCAAAATCTTGAAGAATTGCTATCCATTTTGAATATTTTCCCCCCAGCAATGGTGGCGACAATATATAAGTCATGGGGTTGCAATATGACAGAATGGTAGTTTTTCAAAAGAGGACATAGTGTCGAAATCTCTGTATCGGTTGAACAGCTGCAAGCGCCAGCTTTTCAACATAGGAATACTTGCTTTCTGTATCATTTAAGTTCCTACTTAAATAATATATAGGATGCTCAATTCCATTGTCTTCTTGAACTAAAACCATTGCGATGATTGTATCCGCTGCAGCCAGATACAGGTTAAAATCTTTTTGATAATCAGGAGCATACATTAATGATGCTTTCATTAAGGATTCCTTTAAAGCATCAAAGGAAGCTTGCACGACTTGATCCCAAACGAAGGGCACTTCCTTTTCCAATAGACGCGTATAACCTTTAGCAAGTTCGGCATAATTTGGAATGAACCTCCTCAGAAAGTTTGCTTTCCCTTGGAGTTTCTGAATCTGAAGCAAATTTGAAGGTGGAGGAAAATTTATAATTGCCTGAACCTTACATGGGTCGAGACGAATCCTGTCCTTTGAGACTACAAAGCCAAGTAAATGACCAGAACTGACACAGAACACACATTTGTGTGGATTGAGTCGTATCTTGTAGTGTCGGCAACATAGAAATATCGCTCTCAAATGCTACGGATGATCGGTCCGCTTTCGCGAATGAGCTGGAAGGTCATCGAGATATGGTTGAACGATGTTTTTGATGTCGTGGCGTTGTAAAATATGAAACGATTGCTGAGCCATTGGCCTCTCCAGCTCATTAAGGTGACTAGAAGTGCTATCCCTCCTTTAGATTTTAATCTTTTTTGGACTTGAGGGATTATTACACAAAAAGATCGAGCGCTTGTTTTGTTCGGCTCATTAAAAGTATCGAAAATTCATCCCTTTTGTATTGTTTTATACTTTTTTGGACTCAAGGGATTATGTGAAGAAAAATGATTTTTGGAGTTTCCTTTACATCCCTTTTCAAACTCTCTAAAATTGAAAAGGACCGAGTTATCTTTGTCGTTAAACTCGTTAAAACCGAATAGCAACAAACTTGTCCATAACAGACAAGAACGAGTTTCACTATCGCTAGGCTCGTTAAAACATAGCGATGGGTTTGCCCGAAGCGAAAATTATAGAACAAGCATATGTTATCCTCCTCAAGCTTGACAAAAATAAAGAGGTATTGGTCAGCAATGAATGGGGAAAATTGGGAAGAAAACTGGAAGAAACTTTGTTGGTAGCAAGTCGCTCTTGAACATGACACTTTCACTCCACATCCAAGTTGGGTTGGGTTGTTCCATTCACTGGTCACATCACCATGGTTCCTTGTCGATATCAAAGCATCATTTTGTTGTTTCGAAACCGACAACATCAACACTTGGGACGGGGAAACATTTTCACTAGCAACTAGATTTGTTGCTGGATTTGGAAACGGATCAGTCAATACTGCCGAGGTTTTTGAATTCCTGAATAATATTTTAAGCTCAGCTTTATGTGGACAATTTTTTGTCCAATGATCCTCATCGCATATTAAGCATGGATTTTTTGGTTTCCTATCTCCAGGAGGGTTTGCAGAAGAATTTTCAGGTGATGATTCCACATGTTTCTTCTTCTTCCCTTTGTTTTTCTTCTTGCCTCCTGGTTGCTTGGTTTCTTTGCCTTTATTAGACGAGACGACATTTACTTCCGAGGCGAGAAGTTCTTCTTTTGCATTTTTACTGGAAATCTTACGGGCCTTTTTAGATGTAGCCTTTGTCGATTTTGTGTCTGTCGTACCAATCACACCATCGTCGGCATGAGAGTCATTGTTTGATTTAGGAGGAGGAGGGACGGAAAATTCTGGTCTGGGAGCATCAGGGATTTTATCATAGAGCGTGCTAGACTAGGTATAAATCAAGTCTAAATATTGCGCACGAGCAATAACTTGCTCTTCAGTGAAGACTCCTCCTTTTACCACATCTTCTGTAATGGAAGGTAATAATGACTTAATAAACCATTCAGCTAAAATCTGATTAGGAACATATGTTTTTACCATTCTACGACGACGTCACCACTCATGAATATGATCGGATATGTGAGTGGCTGTTGTTTGCTTGAAATTGGTAAGAAGTTTTGTTCCCGTTTCGTACCCTATAGGTAACTGAAAATGGGTTAAAAAGGTTGTGGCTAGGGTACTAAAGTTGTCAAACGAAGCTCTGGATAACTCGATATACCATTTTGATGTCGGACCAGTTAACGTCCTCTAAAAAAGGTGAAGCCTAATCAAATCATCGTTTAGGGTGTTTGATGAACACCATAGATGAAATGTCATCACATGATTCGACGGGTCTTCACCCGGATTTCCATTAAATTTAGGAATATCTGACGGAAGTTTATGCGGAATCGCTGGCCACCAAGGGGCGTAAGCAATTGGATCGTTCGTTAACCTATTTAGATCCGGTAACTCCAAAGTTGCCACGAAGGGTAATTGTTGATTCAGGTTTGGTGAAGCATACCCAGGATAAGATGGGATTGCCTGAGCAGTTGGTCTCTGCATACCAACATAATGCATTTGATGCTGGTAACTTTGGTAAGGTTGATGGGCATAACCATTGTAGAATGGTTGATTTTGACCATTTTGAATATACGGCTGCCCACTATTTGTAAAGATTTGTTGCTCAGATCCTTGGTATACTTGTTGGAATTGTGGTTGTTGGTATTGCACCAGCCATGGTTGCGAATCCATGTGTTGTTGTCCAATACTAACTGTTTGACCAAGATGAGGGGTAATTGTACCTGTTTGGGCCTGTGTAATTCCACTAGTTGGCGATTGTGGTTGAGTCGCAGGGACAAGAGGCTATTGCATTACAACCTGAGAAACCTGAGGTTGGCATACAACGGGCAGCGCTTGTACTTGTGACACTATCACAATAGCCGGCGTAGTTGGTATATTTGACATAGATAAACATTGTTGCATCGAATATACAACTCTTGGTTGTTGAGGCAGTATTGGCACCCAACCGCTAGATGTAATTCCGTAACCTGAATTTTGTTGTGAACTCTCGTATGTTTGTCCTCCCGGAGGAGACAATGAAAGGGTATACTGCCCCCCATACAGTGGTAATCCGGTACTTAAAGGAATTGTTTTCCCTTGAGGACGGGACTGCCCAAATTGACACCCTGAAGGATCAATTTGCTGAGACTCAACATAAGAGTTCTCGGATACTATTCTGGATGAACAAACAGGAACAAACCATACTGTTGAAATAGCCCTTGTGTGGGCCCCGTCTAGTGATTGAGAGCTAGTTGGGATAGATGGTATGTCGGCAAACATCGTTGGAGTGACAACAGGAAGTTCTATCGTCGCTGTGTCAGATGACACAGTCCTAGATGTCGACGGTTGTTCAGACATTTCTAGTCTATCCAAAAGATTGCCTAGCGATTCTACAGGAGCTTCCGATGACGGTAGACTAATTTCTGATGAAGAAGGATATAGAGTGATCCTGACTCCAAATCACGATGGAGTACTAGATGGAGGATCTTCCACGATCTCTTCTATAGCAATCAGACCAGGTGGAAGAGGTAGACCATCTGGTCCATAAAATATTTCTGGTGCCGAAGAAGGTATAGAATCTGCAGTGACAGATGCTTGGGGAATAACACCTTCTGAATCAGCTGTAGATGGAGTTGGTTCAGTAATAGAAGTGTTTACCTTCACACTAGGATCAGTTCTACTATCCTTTGGTGGCTGTTGAACTTCTTCTGTAAAGGCAGGGATACTAGAAATGTTTGGAGTAAGCAGAGTCTCTGATCGTGTTGGAACACTTGTTCTAACTTTACCAGGGGATTTGGATTCGGTTAAACGAGTTCTCTTTGTCCGTAACAGTTTCGACTCTGGAGACAAAGACGGTTGACTCGTAATAGCCTCTGCGAATGATGGGGTTTCAATTGACTTTCTTCCACGATTGCGGATTACTTGATCAACTAAAAATCAAGGGGAAGTATGTTTCCAAATTAGATGAATTTTAGATGCTTTGACACAACTTGTTTTTTCAATTTTTAAGATTCGAGAAAAAACAAAATATGACTCTAGTCGCCTTAAATTTTTAATGAGCTTGAAGTGACAAGTGCTCAGATGGACCTTTTCCTTTAAGGAGTCTGCAAAGGAATGAAAGAGACTGCTCTGGAAATCTAGACAGAAGGATTACCAAACCAATTGCAAAACTGCAGAATACTTTTTACGGTACGGCAGTCAATCTTCCCGAATGCTGTGTTCAGTGCATTGCGATCGATACGGCGGTAGACGCGGATTCCTATGGATAAAGGATATTGCCTATTGTGGTCTCCCAAAATATACTCGATGGTATGTGGGAGCACAAGTCTGTACTGGCACTTGTCATCTCAAAGTGGAGGAATCACCCAACCAACTGTGAAAACAACAGTTACTAGGCTTTACGACACACGTCTCTAGCCTAGACTTCTAGATGTTGTGCGTTAGGTTCCAAAGCATTTTTAGATTCATTAAATTTATTTTATAGTTGATCTTGCTTAAGAAATTTTCCTTTCAGGTTCATTGCATGATGTAGATGTACAATTTCTAAAATGTAATCTAAGATGATAAACAGTCGTTTAATCTTCTTTTTGCAATGAAAATCCTAGCTACTAAGGAAAGAGAGATGATTTTCTTTCAACATAGATCAAAGAGCACACACTATATGCACTTGTCCTAAATCAAACCAACAAACAGTCTAAATGAAAATTCACATGCATGTATTTTTTTTCAGCCTTCTTATTGTGTGAATGATAAAAAGAAAGCTAAGCGCAAATCTGAATTATTTTTCAAAGCGACAATTACTAACAAGCTTCTTTTCAAAACAAAATGAGGACAATGACGACACTTTGCTATTCGGAATTGAAAACTTGCTTTCGACACTTGAAAAACTACTAATTCAAATCAAATACAAGAGTAACAGTGTAATTGACTATCAAGAACAATCAAATTCTCTTCTATGACTGAAAACGACACTTGCGACACTTTCAAATCAAGAAACGACAGTTCAATTACGCTACTTCTTTGTAAAAGAGAACTGAAAATGACTCAAAATACATAAAAACATTTACAATTCTTTGCACAATGGAGGCGGAATAATGGCAAGGAAGGGGGGTTTCAACAAAGGTGTACTGACTACAGGCAGCAAAACTCCTGAATAGAGTTGAAAAGTATGAACACAGAAGCCAAAATCTAAGAGCAAAAGAGGTCTGATCAGCGCACCTATAGCACAGGGAAACTGAAATGCAACGCACCTACTACACTCGGGAAGTGCGATGCATTCAGGTTTCAAAGAAGACACAGTGCGATGGACCAGGGACAAGACTTTAGCTGGGTTCCGGTTCACAGTTTACAGCTCAGTTCAGGGATTTAGGCCAAGAAAGTGGTAATTAGTGAATCAATCAAAGGGGTAGATCTAAGGAGGTTACTAGAGCCACCACAAGGGAAATTAGAGATCTTGTAAATCAATCATTTAATTCATAAACAAAACCCGGAGATAGACTGAAGCAACATTGATCTACTTTGCACTTGCATAGAAAATGCAGTTCGAAGGCTAGCTGGCTTGACTTCACACTCCGTCTGTAAGTTTATAAAGTAAAAAAATGTAGATAAACAAACAATCTATTCGCTCCCAGCGGAGTCACCATTTTGTTATCAGGAAAACTAGTGTCTATGCAGAGCTGCTAGTCCCACTAAGGTTGGTAGCTACCTTAGAAACAAAAAAACTAAAAACTACTTTCGTTTTCCTTTATGAAAAATAGATAAGAGGGGAATAAGGAGACCAACCTCTGTCTTGTGCTTGGTTCCTTGCTCGATTCCTCTCCCTTCTGATAGGTCTTCGCCACTTGCTTCCTCGTCTACCCAGCTTCAAAGAGCACCTATAGAATCAAAGCAGCATAACACTATCCAAGAACATAGATCTATTATCATAAACAATATAGGACCAGATATATATTTACCACACAAATGCATATAACATCAATCATACAAGAATATGGAGGAAAACTTGAATAGCTTTATTGATAATCAAGAAAGATCAAAGAGGATTACAATCAATTGTTCTGACCCAACATCATCCTCTCAGCAAGAAAGCCCTTCTTCACCTCATGAAAAGCTTAGATCACCCAACACTATGATATTGCACCAAGAAACCAACAACACTTCCTTACAATATACAAAATTCCAGCCTCTGGATCTCTGGGATGATGGATCCATATATAGATGTTTGCAAGGGAGGTGAGTCAACTTTTGAGATTTGATTAATGTCCTCTCTCTGATAGTTCTTGATTCCACTTGGAGATTGATGATCTCTTACTCATCTCTGGGTGAATGCAGAGAGGCAAGTGTCGCAGGAGAAGTTTTTGGAAGATTCCATGATCCTCCACCTCGCGGATTGACCCTGCCATTTGTCCACTCTCGCCCATCGCACCCCATAGAAGGGCTTTTTAACATGCATCGCACCTACTGTGTGTAGGCAGGTGGGATGCAACGCACTTTGACCATGGCACAATTGAAATGGTCCAGTTTTGACTAGTTCTGAGTAGTTTTTTATGGAGAACTTCTGGGAGATGCTGTAATCAGTTGACCTTGTTCTTTTAGGGGTTGGAACAACACCTTTAGGGACTTAGGAGCCCTTGGTTTATGGACATTTATGATTGAGGTTGCAGCACCCAAAAATGTCTATAACAGGGGGTATATGAATGCTCTGTCTGCACAACAGCAGCGATATTCACTTAGAAACAGAGATGTGCTGGGCAAACCAATTCAGAAAAAGAAGGAGGTTGAAACAACAAAGAATGATTCATTAGCTACACAAAGAAAAGGAAAAGAGGTGGTTGGTCTGGAGAGCAGCAAATCAAAATCAGCAGAACAATCACAGCAGCAAGCTGCATCAAAAGAAAAAGAAAAGAAAGAGATCCCAGTCAAAGAGGTAGAAAAGACTCCCGCTTTTAGCTTAGAGAATGAGATTTCTAAGTTAAAGGTATCCATCCCCTTGACTGAAATAATGAAGAACAGTAGTTATAGAGGACAGATATCTAAAATGTTGAATTTGGACCCAATGTCCGACATGGTAAATGTAGAAGATGATCAACCTGAAATGATTTTTGGACCAGCATCGAATGGTGAGTCTCCTGATAGCGATGTGCCACCCTTTTACATCAGTTTAAGATTGCATGATTTTGTGTTACATAATGCCATGTTCGATTTCGGAGCTTCTCACAATCTCATGCCCAAGGCTATCATGGATAAGCTCGGTCTGGACATCACCCGATAGTACCACGATCTCTATTCATTTGATTCCAGCAGAGTGAGGTGTATAGGACTCATCAAAGACTTGGTTGTGAGTTTGGATCAGCTTCCCATGAAAAATGTTTTGATGGATGTGGTGGTAGCAGATATTCCTCCAAGGTTTGGCATGCTTCTTTCCAGGTCTTGGGTACCGAAATTGAAAGGGACACTATAGCTAGATTTCTCCTATGCAATGATTCTGGTGTTTGGACAAATGAGGAAATTATATCGGGAACAAAAAATGAAATATATGATCACCAGCAAGGAGAAACCAATAAATCATCCAATTAACTATGTACATACAGATTTAGAGTCTTTTGTTTTGTATTCAGATAGTTTAAATGATATAGATAGTCAGTTAGTAGAAGCAGATGATATTCCGGAAATAACAGAAAATTTCAGAGAAATTTTGAAGAAAGAAGGACAAGAAAAGCAGAAAAATGTTGGGCAATCAACTGAAAGTAATGGACGGCAAGCAGACAAGGCACAACAAACAGATTTCCAGCACTTACAAGAGGAGGAAGAAGGCTTGTGGACCATGGATTTTGATGGAGCAGTAGGAAATGATGGCGCTGGAATTGGAATTTGGGTACACAGTCCTTTCTCTGCCCCAAAAAAAGTGCCTAGCAGCATGAGGGTTTGCTCTTACAAGCTGGCCTTTGAGTGTTCAAACAATGAAGCTAAGTATGAAGCTTTGATTGTTGGCTTGGAGATTCTTAGAAAGCTGAATGTTAAAAGGATTTCGGTATATGGCGACTCCGAATTGGTAATAAAGCAGATTAGAGGTGAGTATCAACCAAAGCATCCTAGGATGCGGGCCTACCATAATGCAGCTTTAGACATCTTAAAATTATTTTCAGAATACACCTTGACAGGTGTGCCTCGTATACAAAATAGTATTGCTGACGCTCTTGCCAAGGTAGCAAGTAGTTTGAAGATCCCCATGAACTCCAGCAATAAATTTGAAATCCATGTCAAGCATCGTCCAACCATTCCAGACAATCAGAGATATTGGGAAGTGTTTCAAGATGATGAGGAGATTAAGGATTTTTTGCAAAACAAAGGCAAGTTCAAAGAAACCTCAATTGATGTAGAAAATGATGATGGTAAAGGGAATGGTACAGATGATGTGCTGATCAATGAAATGGACGTGTTGCAGCTAAAGGATAACATTATTCCTAAAGGCTTGATACCTCTAGAAGAACTCTTTGATCAGGATGATGTAGCTCGCAAGCCAACATTGTAGCCAACAGAGAAGGGTGTAGAAGAGGTCAACATCGGAACAACTTCCAATCCTAAGTTGGTAAAATTGTCTAAAGCATTGCCGCCAAAGATCAAGGAAAAATACATAAGTTTGATGGCTTCATTTGAAGATGTGTTTGCTTGGGACTATTCTGATTTAAAGACCTATGATACCAATATAATTCAGCACACTATACCCATCAAGCCCAATCAAAAGCCATTTAGACAGAAGCTGGGAAGGATAAATCCAAAGTTGCTGCCATCTATTGAAAAGGAGGTAAACAGGTTGTACAAGTCAGGTATCATTGTGCCCATCAGATTTTCAGATTGGATCTCTAACTTGGTGCTCGTACAAAAGAAGACAGGTGAGATCCCCTTGTGTATTGATTTCAGAAATCTAAATAAAGTCTCATTGAAGGACAATTATCCACTGCCCAAAATGGACCATATACTTCAGAGAGTAGTAGGCGCATCTCGTATGTCATTGCTTGATGGTTATTCTGGATATAACCAAATTTTTGTCCATGAAGATGACAAAGACAAGACAACATTCACCACTCCATGGGGAACCTTTCATTATGCCAAAATGCCTTTCGGTTTAAAGAATGCAGGTGCCACATTCCAGCGTGCAATGGACTTGGCTTTTGCGAATGAGAAGGATGTGTTTTTGGTGGTGTACCTGGATGATTTGACGGCGTTTTCCAAATCTGATGAAGAGCACATGCATCATCTAAAAATTGTCTTTCAAAAGTGTAGAAAATATGGTTTATCGCTGAATCCGAAGAAGAGCTTATTCGCCATGGAGGAAGGCAAATTACTTGGGCATATTATCTCAAAGGATGGCATTTGTATTGACCAAGTAGGTGTGCAAGAAATTCAGCAAATCGATCTACCCCGGAATAAAAAAGAGATACAATCGTTCAATGGTAAGATGAATTTTCTGCGTCGCTTTGTGCCTAATCTTGTTGAACACTTAAGAGAGATGACCAACATGCTCAAGAAGGACAGCCAAGTGAAATGGACAGAGGAGGCTGTAAAATCTTTCAACTTGGTCAAATTGGCCCTTTCTTCAGCTCTTGTTCTAGTCAGCCCGGACTACACTCAAGATTTCATATTGTTTTCATTTGCTTCGGAGCACACTATGGCAGCAATATTATTTCAGAAAAGAGATGATCACAAAAGACCCATAGCATTCTTTAGCAGGGCTATAAGAGATGCAGATTTAAAGTACAACATCATTGAGAAGCAAGCCCTGGCATTGGTGAAGGCATTGAAGGATTTCCGGGTATATATTCTACATTCTCACATTTTGGCCTATGTTCCTAACACTGCTATAAAAGATGTTTTAGTGCAGACCAATCCGTAAGGAAGAAGAGGCAAATGGATTGCAGCCTTGCTGGAATATGATGTGGAAACAAAGCCCACAAAGCTGGTGAAAGGACAGGGATTGGCGAAGTTAATGGCCGAATCAAACTTGCATTCCTTGGACATAAATCTGATCGTTGTTATCTCCGATGAGAACGAGGAAATATCATCAATTCAGGTATCGGAAATGTTTTCTCTGTCCCCATGGTATTCAGATATAATATATGTGCTAAAAAATCTGTCAACATCGCCCGGCATGACTAGAAACAAAGCGAGAACACTCAAGTTGAAGGCTGCCAAGTTTTGCATTTTAAATTCTGCACTGTATTGGAAAGACCCCAGTGGCATTTTGTTAAATTGTTTGGTGGAAGAGGAGGCAAAGAAAGTCATGGAGGATTTCCACAGAGGAGAGTGTGGTGGTCACCTTTTTTGGAAGTCAACAGCAAATAAAATTTTGAGAGCAGGGTACTATTGGCCCACATTGTTTGCTGATGTGTACAAGATGGTTAAGCGCTGTCATAAATGTTAGATTTTCGAAGGAAAATAGAAACTACAGCGTTTGCTACTTAAGCCTATTGAGGTGAGCGCTCCTTTCCAGTAGTGGGGGTTGGATTTCATTGTTGAAATTCATCTCGCTTCTTCCCGACATCATAGATGGATCCTTACAGCGACAGATTATTTCAAAAAATGGACTGAGGTAGCTCCCACTAGACAAGCTACAGATATGGTAATCATTTCATTTCTTGAAAATAACATCTTGTCTCGCTTTGGTTGTCCGAATAAGTTAATCATCGATAATGCAACAGCTTTCAAATCAAAGAGGATGGTATAATTTTGTCATAAATATCACATCATTTTGGGTCACTCAACTACCTATCATCCGCAAGGCAATGGATTGGCAGAGTCTTCAAATAAATCATTGGTAAACATCATCAAGAAGCTGCTGGAAATAAATAAAAATAGCTGGAATAAGAGGTTGGTCCATGCGCTTTGGGCAGATCGGATCAGTCAGAAAAAATCCATTGGTATGTCACCGTTTGAGCTTGTTTATGGAGTTGACATAGTATTTCCCACCTCTCTTGCTGCCCCGGTAGTCAGACTTCTTCAGGAGGCCGACAGTGAAGAAGATCCCATGCAGAGAAGGTTGAATCAAATGGTCCACTTGCAGTAGACAAGAGAAGAAGTTTTCAAGAACACATCCAAATTGCAGGAGAAAATAAAGAAAATCTATGACAGAAAAGCAAAGGCTGATAGATTTCAGTTGGATGATGTGGTGCTGAAGTGGGATGCAAGGAATGAAGAGAAAGGTAAGCACGGAAAGTTTGAGAATCTTTGGAAAGGTCCTTTCAAGATTGTAGCATATAGGGGTCAGAATTCCTTTCTTCTGAACGAAATGAACGGGGAATATTGTCCAGGAGGGCTGATCAATGGTCGGCTGCTCAAGCGGTACCACTGTTGAGATATTAACGTTGCTTCCACTGTCAATGTAAATACCATTTTTATTTCAGTTTGGTTTCAGTCTGTCAAGTTAGTTTTTGAGTCATTTCAATGTCAAGTTTGAGTCAATTTCTTGGTCATTTCAGTTTCATAAATCCGTCAGAGTCCTGTGTTGTAGTCGAAATGATGACTCCATAGCCCAATGGACAAAAGGCACTGTCTAGCTCCTCTAGAGATCTACTGTTCTTGGCACCTCCAAGGAGCTACCATCCCCCATTGGAGCGAATGTTAGAGTCGGTCTGGTCAGTCCTCCGTCAGAGATCAAAACTCTTTATGCATTTCATTTTTAGGTGTCCCACTCCACTCATTCAGCTACATTCCGCTAGAGGCATGCCATGATTTGACGAAGAAAGTCATGCTAGTCATTTCCCCTCATGTCTGGCTCCTGTTGGCTTATGTCTTTGTGTCAAATAATCAAAATGTCCATACCAGTTAAGGTCTAGTCCTGTAACAGACAAAAGTCATTTTTGGTCATTAGGTCTAGGGATTGATCAATTTGGTCTTTAAATATGTCCAGTAAAGCCATGCAGACTAGAGTGATGTTCTTGCAAAGTAATGATCCACAGAGTTTCATCATCATATTGATAAACTTCGACTATTCTTCAAAACTCTGTTTTGAAGAAAAGTTAAACAGTGCTATTGGTGACAAAATTTTCAGAAGGGGTCTACAGTTGATTTCTTTAGATGCAGTCATGGTTTCCATGGCCGAAAGTCTTGTCATGCAATCCCTACAAAAAGTGCTGAAAATGTCATCGTTTGAGCTAAAATTTCAAAGGGAAAGAGAAAATCAGTGTGTTCTAAAGTCAGTAAAAAAGTGTCAAAACATAACATTCGAAAAATGGGTTTTCAAGGAAGAAAAAATTTAACCCATCACTTCCAAGGCTATATATACAAGTTTTCATCAAAATCAAAGGCACTGTGCTAATCCAAGCCTTGGAGAAATGTTGCAAAAGGTGTGAGCGTGCATCGTGAGTATTTGAGGGAGTTGGAGGCAATTTGAAGGAGCGTGGCGCATATACCCAGGGGGGCGGCGCACACAGAGCCTGCCCGTAGTTCAAATTTTCCACAGGCATGGCGCATACCCAGGGCGCGGCGCACTGGGTTTTGCGCACGACGCACACAGACCAAGGGCTGAAACAAGGCCAAATCACCTCCAAATTTTTGTGAAGCCCATCAAATTAAAAGGTAGGCTCTTTGTCATCATTGGTTCATCAAGTTTTATAAATGATATGGTGATTTATAGCGATGTTTGAATGCAACCAAATTCAATAAAATCAACCATAAGAAATCACCCAAAAACCATGATGGCTAGGGTTGCTAAAGTGGGTTGTTAGTGCCAAGGTTCCATTCCACCCATCATTTTCCCCTCACCTACCATTTTTCCTATCCTCCCTTCCTCATTTTTCCTAATATCCCTACCCTAAATTAATACCAAACCCTCTCACCTATCGCTCGACTATTTGGTCAACATAACATCCCAAACCCTACCTTGTTAAAACCCCAAACCCTACCCTATTGAAATACCCAAACTCCTCCCATATCCCTAAACAAATTTCTCCCTATAACCCCTATTCCCATTACATTACTCCCCTCCTAATACTCCCTTGTTTCATTGTTCCCCTTCGTGGCAGATATCAAAGCAACACCCAGCTTCACCATCATCAAAGGGGTAGCCTAAATACAGTTTATAAACAGTAGTCATGGCATCCGAGGTTTCATCAGAGTATGAGGTGGAGACCCACAGTGATACAGCTTCAGGAGAACAGGCCCCTAGGAGACATCACAGGAGTGGAAAACATGTTAGGGATGAGCCAAACACCCTCATTGAGTTGCAGGCATGCCCTCTTGATATGTCATGTTTCGAGCATTTAGCATGTCATGAATTTTGTCAAACGGTGGAAAATGTCAGAGTTCATCATGAGTTGGCCTGTCCTTTTGCACTTCACCTACATGGAGGTCAGTCTATCTTGGTTGGGGTCACTTTCACATTGACACGCGAAACCGTATCAGTGGCAACAAGCATACCAAACATTGGAGAACAGTGGCATAAGAAGAAGAAGGTGGAGAGGCATCATTGTGAGCCTTACATTAAGGCCAGTTGTTTGAGTCAGCTTACAAGAGTCTTCCCATTCAGATTTCTGAGAGATGAGTATGCTCCACTCATGAAATTGATCATGAAATACTTCAGTTGTGAGGGGAGTTTTTCTCACCTTTATGCCTATCACATCAGGTTTCTCATGCACTTTACCAAGGTGCGAATGATGGACCTCCCATTTTTCATTTGCGGGAACATAGAGAGGATGAAACATTTCATGCAACACAAGACCCCTCGACAGCAGCTCAACAGTGTTTATTACTTTGCTCTTATGCGGATTTTGGTGGACCATTAGTTGGGATTGCAGGGTATTGCTTGGGAGGACTTCATCTCCCGTGACTTCTTCAGCGCTCCACAGGTAGTATCAGAGGTAGAGCATGAGATAGGTGGCCCATCTCATCAGTATGAGTGACATGAGACTGCTACTATGCCAGTATACATCACCTATCAGAAAGGCAGTAGACCTTTGTTTGCAGCAGCAAAGCGAGTGTTATCTCCACCCGGGGTGGAAGGGGCCTCGCTTCCAACATCGGCATCACATGAGCAGGGCAGAGGTAAGGAGCCAGTGTAGGAGGAAGGGCCATCAGGTGAATGAGAGACCGAATTCGTTCTCCTCCATGATGATGAGACAAATACAGAACCAACAAATGCAAAGCTTACAGAGATCATCCAGGAGCAGAAATCAGTGATTGAGGCCTTATCTCTTGACTTGGAGAGGGCCAAGTGGAACATGAAGTACCTGGAGCAGAGAAAAAAGTAGCTTGAGGATCAGCAGGCGATTATGGAGCTGCAAAACATTAGTGAGCATCGCCAAGCTGCTCAAAGGAGAAGAGTTGAGCTCACATCATTGGAGCAAGAAATCAATGAGGATCAGGAGGCCCATCTCGAGAACGTGAACATGCACTTGGAGAGGCTTCTAGACAAGGCTAATCAGGACCTTGCCTTGCTGAGACACATGGCTTATCATTACAGGACACGAAATATGAGTGCAAGGGCCCAAATAAGGAGCTTGAAGGTGAAATTGAGGAAAGCAACAAGAAAGGCAAAAGAGGCAAAAGAGAAAGATCAGCTTTGAATCTTGGCTATGGCTTCCTTGGCCTATCATAACACCCCATAGAGAGCCTCCACCCCAAATTTAAAGAAATTTGGGGAATTTTTGGTCACATGACAAATTTTTGGGCAAAACACAGGGTTTTTCTCCCTGTGCGGCGTGACGCTAAAAATATAGAGCTCTAAATGAGGAATGGTTTGCATTTTTGGATTCATCATGGAAAATCACAACTACTGGTGCCCGGACAAGAAATTTTGGGAGTCTCCAAAAGGTCAAAAAACACCCAAAAATGGCCTCTCTGCCCCTTTTTTGACACACAGGAAGCAGTCTTGGGAGAATGAATATTTGGAGGGGCAAATGAGCACCAAATTCAAAAATTCTAGTTGGGTTAGAAAGTAGACAGGACAGGCTTTCCAACAAGCCCACTTGGGAACATTTTGGACACCTACAAGTGCCCCAAAACAGGCTCCAAAGTAGCACGGCGCACAGAGAAAATGACGTGACCCAGAGAGGAAAAATTGCCAAATTTGCTTCCATTTCGCGAAATTTCGGTTCGCAACTTCTCCAAGTGTGCCCGCTCATCTACACTTCGGTTTTTTGGCACAAAAGGCGGCATTTAAATCATTTTCTCTCCAGATGGGCTTCTATCCAAGTGGCGAAGGAAGGCAAACAGTCACCCAAGCCAAATGTCATGTTTGTAGCGCTGCACCTGTAGCTGATGGTTGGCTCTTCATCTCCATTTTGTAATGATTCGAGTAACTCCCCAACCCTTGGGCATTCTATCTCTTCATGGCACATTCTATATATTGTATGTAAGCTATTTGCAAAGAATTGGTTGGCTTGTAACTTTTGGGAGACTGTGGGAAAGAAACTCTGTTTCTTCACTGTATATTTTTGACAGAGAATTAATGAAAGGCAACGGCTCTGTTTCACGAGATTCTTGTGGTTGTGAGTGTAGCAAATTTGTCTCTTATGTTTTCATATGTATTTCTTTATGTTTCATAATTCAATTCATGTTCATTTCTAGTGAAATTTTCTGAGTGAGATTAGGTAGAATTCAATTTTATTGCTCTGCCTGTGGGAAAATTTCATGTTCAGTGTTTTTCTTCTATTGAGAAGGATTCATGTAACTATGCCCTTTTCACTTTCTTCAGAAATCTATTCATTCTGTGTTACCTCAAACTAAATTGCTACATTTTCTGCCTACCTTGCCTCACGGAATAATCTGTGCCTTTGTATTAAATTCTCTGTTCCTTGCTGACCGTTAGCCCCATACCATCCCAGAAGCTCGGTCATTCATGAAAATGGTTTCTTGTATCCCTATTCACTTACTAGCCTAAGATCAATATTTCACTATAAGTCATCTCAGACCATTTTTTCTTATATATTCACTGAGCGTGACTCGAAGAGAGCCCTCTCCTATTCTGGTACGGCTAGCTACCAGACTGAGTGTGGTTTGTGGTTACCCTAATTTTTGCCTTCCTTCAGCCTAAGGCAGATTTAGGTACTAACATAGTCATATGTATATTTTTAAGGTCTATTGTTTCGAGGAACACTTCCTAAAATCAAGTGAATAACATGATCATGATCACAAATAGGTGGGATATGTTTGGGAATCTCAAATACCTTGGAATGATTATCAAGGGTTCTTTGGAGATCTGGAGAAATGGATGACTTAGACGTTTGAACATCTAGGGAACATAATTATGCAATTACCCCTAATTGTTCCTTATTCAAAATATTTTTCATCCCATTAGAGGTGATTATCTTTCCAGGTTTCCCTATGATACCCCCTAATTCAGTTTCCTTTCCTTCCTTGAAAAATTTCAAGAAAAATTATTGAAAATTAAAATATATCGTCCCCAAAGATTGTAACCATTTGACTCCTAATACAACATCAGCACCACCCATTGGAATGAAAAGCATTGGAATATTCAATAAATATTCCCTCATGATTAGATTGATATTATGACACTTCCTTGAGAAATTTATAGTTCCTCCATCTACGACCATCACTTGACACTCTAGTGTTTGATATGGAAAGCAATTCAAATCATTGTCTATCTTACAAAGAATAAAATTATGAGTACTACCTAAATCAATCAACACTATTACTTTTTTCTTCTTGATATATTCTTCTATCATGAGAGTTTGAGGAGTGGTAATTCTTGCCAATGCATTACAGCATATAGTCAGATTTGTTTCTTCTTTTTATATTGGTTCTTGGTCTATCTCTTCTTATTTTGAAGTTTCTTGTTCCTTTTCTTCCTCCTATTCACAATCTATGTAAAATAATTTCTTCTCGGAACACTTATGCCCTTTAGTGTATTTTCTATCACAACTATAACAAAGCCCTTTTTCTCTTTTTTTCCTCCATTTTTTGTGGTGTCAACCTTGTAGGTTGTGGGAGGCTATGAGAAACAACACTTCCATATTTATGGTTATGAGTGATATACATCTTTGTTGCCATAATTTTTCTTTCAAATTTTCTTACCAACCTTAATGCATTCTCTAATGACTTAGGTTCCCAATGAAGACATCCATCAGATGCTCCTCTGGAATATTATTTACCTTGATATTCAATCTTTGTAAGTCCTCAATGTGCTCTCCAACCGATCCCTTTTTTCTTTAGATTTATCAATTGGCTAAAGAAGGTATTCCTCTTTGTATCCTCATAATGTTCTATGAATTCCTTCGTAAAAGTTGTCCAAGTCACAAGTGATTTATGCAAACAAAGCCATCAATATCATACAGATTGATTGAATTCTAAATATAAAGATGCAATGCATGCCTTTTGTGTGTGTTGCACATTGTGTAGATCAAAGAATTGCTCCATTTTTAGTATCCATGTTACCGGATCTTTGCCATCAAACCTACTAATATCAATCTTTGAAATATGGTTGTTATTCAACCCAAAGTGAGAATATATAAAATCATGATTCACATTCAATTTGTTCTCATCATGAGTTTCATGGAATACATTATCACCATTAAGAAGCATTTCATGTAGCTACTTTGTCAAACCTTCCATGTCTTGTTTTAATATGTCCATGTCCCATTTTATTTATGCTTTTAAACCATCCTAAAAACCTTCCATGTCTATTTTTAAACCATTCATCATAGCTTCCAATTCATTTTTCGTTTCTATTTATGAGAACAAAAATTGTTGCACTTGGTCCTATAATTTTGATATATCATGTTGCATTTCTTCTTCTTCATGCATCATAGTAGATATTTCTAAGGGATTAATGGGTGTAGAATTTTTTTGTTTGGGAGAAATTTTGGAATCAATTAACAATATCTATGCTTCATTATGTCCTTTGAATCACTTCAAACTGGTTATTCAAAAACAAGTTATGAAAAGTTGAAAAGACGCACCTTTTAAGAACATGACTTTGAGATTGTTGATAAGGCTGAACTTGAAATCATAGTATCTCTATTAGTTTAGCCTCCCAAGGTTTTAAATTGTGTCCTCTATTATCTCTTTATTTCATATTTACAACCCAACTAGTTAGATCAAGATTGGATTCTTCAAGATAAAGTTATGTCAAATCTCCCACAATGACTTGATTATGTACTAGTTCAGTAGAGAAAAATTGTATGGAACACCAAGAGTCACTATTTTAAGCTTTGTTCTTGGAAAAAATACCCAGAAAACTAAATTCCATGCACTTTCGTCCACTTTTTATGAAATTCAAATATGATTCTTGAAGAGAAAGTTATGATGATTTTTCCTGGGACGCCTATTTGAGACTAAATTCTAGATCATACAGAAACCTTAACTTCCTTGGACCATATCTCTAAAAATATAGTGAACCAAGGTCTAAAATTGCAACCATATGTTCATCAAGATTTCTCCTCCATGTGGTAACAATTTCACAGTTTGAAGCTTTAGAAATTTTAAGAAACTTGATACTTCTAATGAATTCGAATTGAAATCAAGAGACACAAATTTCTTATACTATTCTACAAAAAGGAAAACACACGATAAAAAAACATGCAATGACATGAAATCATTAAAACATAAGGAATACAGTGACTTTACAAGGGAACCCAACTAGGAAAAACCCCTCCACTACTTTGCATTAATTAGATGAGAATGAGAAACAATTACAATGTCTTGCTTCAACTTTGAAGCATGCCTTGGACTACAATTCTAATCTCCGGCTCACTGACCTACTCTAGCCAACACGTAGCCAATTCAAGCCTCTACCAACCTCATATTTCCTTGCAAAATCCAGGAGTAAATTAGCTCCTAAATAAAATGGAAATTTCCTATTTCCTTGTGTAATTCCTGAAGTAATTGACCACCTAATCCAATGAAAAACATGTACACTCAACTAGTATACAATTGATAATTACAATGTGCCTTTTCCTCCACTCCAAATAGAAAATTTGAATTCCATGCATGACTGGGTTTATTTTGAGTAAATTTATTAGTTAACTAAGAGATCAATGAGTTAACAACTATTATAACTACTCAATTAAACTCCTGCTAAATCAACTAGTGACTAGACACCAATTAATAGAGTTTAACTAACAATAACTCCACTATATTGCTAAATTTTAGCAATCAATCCATGCACAACCCTACTTCTAGCATATAACTCGAATTTACTAATTTAACTAGTAGACAAGGCCATGCCACTCTAGTAAACTGCAATCCAAGTCATCCTATTGATGTGGAAAATTGAATTTCTCCATTTGACTAAGGCACAAGTCAAATGGATCCAATTTTAACACTCCCTCTTATCAAGAAAAGGGTTCTGCATCACCCCTATCCTACTTCCATGGAACTTGAATTTACCTCTTGACAATTCCTTTGTAAAAAATATCTACATCCTTCTCCTCTATGGGAATGTACTGCAACATCATGATTCTCCTTTGCACACAATCTCTCAAGTGATAGTACATGATATCAATGTGACTGGACTTGTCATGAGATACTAAATTTTCAAAGAGTTTGATACAACTTTGATTATCATAGTGAATCACAGTAGGATCCATCTCCAAACTGAAAAGACCAACAATAATTTTCCTCATCCATATGGACTCGCATGTTGCTTGACTAGTAGCCATATACTTGGCCTTTATTGAGTTGAGTGCTACAGATCTTTGTTTCCTTCTATACTAGAAAATATCGGTTGACCCAACACTAAAGATATATCCTGAAGTTCTCTTCCTATCTAATGGAATCCCTTCCCAATATGCATCATTGAAGCCTTAGAGATTCACACCATTAGTCCTCGTGTACCATAACCCACAATTTGTTGTGCCTCTGAGGTATCTAAGCACATTCTTTGATCCTTTCTAGTGAAGCTTGGTAGGCTTCACCATAAACTAACTTGTCTCGTTAACTGGATAACATATGTTGGTCTTTGTTCACTAGATACATCAAGGACCCCAACAGTTGTATGTAGATGGTAGCATCTACTTCCTCACTTGAAGAGGAATCCTCCTTCCTCAAGTTGGTAGCTGGAGAAGTGTCCATAGGCTTACTATCTTGAATATGGAATCTCTAAAGTATTTGAGATGTATACTTCCCCTAACCCACAAATAGCTCTCAATCTCCATACCACACCTCCAAACTAAGGAAGAAATGAATCAATCCCATGTCTTTCATCTCAAACTCTCATGCAAGATCCTCCTTGCATGAATGAATCAACTTCTCATCCCCTATCAGTATCAAGTCATCAACATATAGGACTAGAATGAGCAATTTACCATCTACCACAATGTAGGATAGATTGGCATCTACTTCACTCTTGGTGAAGCCCAATCCATTGAGATATGTATCGATCTAAGTGTACCAAGAATGAGGTGATTTTTTGAGACCATAAAGGACTTTCCTGAGTCTATACACACATGTCTCCCTGTCAAATGTCTCAAACCGCTTGGGATGCTCTATGTAAATCTCTTCCTCAACCACTCCATTGAGGAAGGCAGTCTTCACATCCATTTGGTCGATCTTCCACCCCAACTGCACAACTAATGCTAGAATGGTTATCATGGAGGACTATCTTTCCATAGGGGCATATGTCTCTTCATAGTCAACTCCGTCTACCTATGAGAAGACTTTGGCCATAAATATGGTCTTGTACTTCTTGATACCACCATCAACTGCATGCTTCACTTTGTATATCCTTCTTGAACCAACCATTGGCTTATTCTATGGTGCACTACCTCTCCTACATTTTTCTTCATGATGGAGTCATACTCCTCCACCATGGCATCTACCCATATTGGTTGGGAAACTACCTCCTCAAATGAAGAAGGCTTAGAATCAATGATTTCTGTCATGAATACCATATAACCACTGTGTATGTACGGTGACATCCTCTACCTGTGAAAGGATGTAGGACCTCCTACATGCTCCTATGCATATTGCACCAACCTGTTAGCATCTCTAGTTCTCTTCCTCCCCTCTCTGGAAGATTTTGGTTAATTGGGTGCCTCCATTCAGCCTCCTCTCTGCTCCTCCACATAATCCTAAGGATTTGCATGGGGCTCCTCCTTTGTATCTAGAATCTCCTCCTCTGGTGAAATGCTCATCTTTGGCTCTAGATAGCTTCCCATAGCCTTCTTCTAATCAAATATGACATATCTCCTCCTCACTTTTATCTCGAGTGATGGAAAATACACCTGATAGTTACGAGGTGTCTTTCCATATCCTACAAAGATCCCCATCTCTATTGTAGGCTCCAACTTTTTCCTGCTTGTTAGCATTATCTCTAATGTGTTGTCCTTGATGGAAACATACTTGATAAAGATGTCAAAGTTATGGTATCAGGATGATTATACAAGCTAGTACAGATGTGATAGAGAGAATAGAAAAACGAATATTAGTTGAGAGACAGAGGAATGATGAAGGTAAAGTTTGAGAAAGTATACGCAAGTCCTATGAAGTAAGGTCATGTACATACACAAGTATGGTGAAGAGAAGTAGCATACATAATACACACCATGGTAATATGAATACCAGGGGTTTTTACCATGGTATTGTCCCATAGAAATGAGCACGAAAATTGACATTTGATCCCATTGAAGAATAGCAATGCCATTACTCAGGGATTGGCCTAAGGTATTGGCTAAGGCTAAAACTGTATAAGGATATGGAAATCAAAATATTAAGTGTGCAAGTGATGGGTTATTGATGAATGATTTGATCTAAAATAGGTGTGCACCAAGGAGCATGGAGGAGGTTCAGATTTGATAGATCTGAAAGTATAGTAGAGACTAATGAATATGCTTTCTTGATCTTTTATTATTATGACTAACAATGATAGATCTATGGTGGTAATGATACTTTGACATGAATGTGTGACAATAAGGTTTTCGAGTGTGTGTTGTGGTTTCCATGATGGAATGATTCAATGATTATATATGTATATGTGGGTTTGTCTCTGAGAGTTCGTGTACATACATGGATCTACTTTTGGGTATTTGCATATACATTCTATGAAATTTTAGAATCTATATGCAGGTGTCAAGTATGGGAAGTGTGTACATACATGGATGTTCTTTGACATAGTCATGTATACCTGCTAAGGTTTGAAGTATGAATTGATGATGATGGTCTATCTATTCTGTTATGTTTTCTAATGTTTATCGATGAAGTATCTCTTATGATGATCCGTGTTTGATAATACTGGTTGGGTTGAATTGGTTATGGTATGGAATTTTGTCTAGTGATGATGCTACTGTATGGTGATCTGTATTTGGTTCAGTAATTTGTGATGGTTTTAGTATGTGATTTAGTGATTTATTTAGTGTGACAATGATTCAGACTTAGTTGTTCAGTATTTTGAGATATGTACGCAGATCCTTTTAAAAATAAGTGTGTACATATGTCATTATGTTTCAGAATAGTAATGTATACCTTCTAACATATGATTGATCAAGGTTTGCAGTGATGGGATCTGATTCCTGTGATGAATAAAGTATGGTTTGGTATACTTGTGAATGGATGTGGAATGATATGATCTGTTATGAATTTGTTTGATCTAGTTGCATTGGTTGATTAAGATTCGGTGATTGTTTTGATGATTCAATTGGTTCAGTGCTAAAGTAATTTGATACAATGATTGGTTTTAGAATTGTTATCTAATATTGGGCTTAAAAGATAGAAGTGGGTCCAGTCTCAAAATATGATGAAAAGTGGCCTACAGGTTTGATGTTTTGAGTCAAGTGGATCCATTATGAAATATTATGAAATGTGGTCCACAAAGTTGTTGAGGGTTGGAGCCTTCAGTGAGGGAGTTAAAGCTTCCTTCCAGTGGTAACTGGAAAATATGTTCAGGGCGTTGGAGCTCCCTTCCAGTGGGTCTTGGAGAAAAAGAGAAGGTCGTAGTCTTCTACAAGTGGGTGACCGCATACTGGTATGAGTCTGCGCTAGTTGAATATTGTAAGATGTTTTACTTTATAATAAAAGATGAAGACAAAGATGATGACAGTGGTAGTTTTCTCCCACATTGGATTTCCACCTAAAAATCTTGGTGTCCTCATGTGTTGTTGTTGGACATACTGAGGGGGGGGCTAAATTGGTATTCCTTAGAAATGAACACTTTTAAATCTTTTTAGAGCATTAATTAATATTCAATTATTATTAATTTTTATGTAGTAATAACAGTAAATAAAAGAACACATTAGGCACAATAATTTTAGGCGGAAAACCCCTCTAGGTCAAAAACCACCGAACACGTTTCTAATAAATTCTTTAATGTTCAACCCCAACTGAAATGAAAGCAACAACTTCCTAGAATTATAGAAAAGCATTCTTCTCCATCTCCCATTGAAAGGACACCCCAACGCCCTAGTTTCTTCAGTAATCAACTGAATGGATTCCCCAACACCCTAGTGAGCCACAACTTGTCCTAGCACCACCCAGCTACCACTCTGAAGTGTTAACAGGTCCCAACCTGTAGGCAACTTCATACACTTGCCTAGCACCTCCCTGCCACTCTATAATGATTGAAATAAGACAAGGATATGGATTCCCAAACCAGGGACACAAATCCATGATACAATAAGATGTACAATGATTTTTTTGTACTTGACCAAATACCCAATCACTCTATGGCTTGCAACCCAACCATGACATCATCCCAATAGTGACTCCTATACCTCCCAACACTGCCTCTTCGACTCTAGGTAGAATGACTCTTTTACAATCTTTACAATGATGACTCTTTTACAAATGACTCTTTTACAACTTTACAATGATGTCTCTTTTACAAATTACTTTTTTACAGTGATGACTCTTTTATAAATGAATCTTTGCCTTAACAATACTTCACGATATTTGGATGGTTGTCATGTCTTCAAGGATGTCTCACTGCAATGCTTCCTTTGATTTGATGCTTCTGCTCTTGAATTCTTTCTTGATGTTGCACTTGAATCTGCTCCTACCTGCATGAAAAATTTTCCTGGCGAAACCAATCCCAAAACAAAACAAAATACCTTTCAACTTACCTCTGCCTCCAAAACACATGTAAGTGCATAATAATGAATAAATACAAATTAAAATTACAATGAGTAAATGAAGTGTTCTTTTCACTTTTTTTTGACTTTTTGTAGTAGTAGACAAAGACTCCCACTCTTAATATAGGCCTGGACTCTATGCAATACTATATCCAAAAGTTTTCCCTTGATTTTTGATGTGTGGTCCTTACTCCATTGATCCTTGAATGCATGTTTTGTCTTTTCTTCTAGCAGCTCCATATTGAATATGTTGTATCTATGATCTTCAAGGTATAAAATTGCATCTTGTGGTAGCCCTTTCAGTCCTATTTCCAACCCCATGGGTCTGATCAAGATTGGATTCTTCAAGAAAGAGTTATGCCTAATCTCCCATGATGATCGTATTATATATGGGTTCAGTAGAGTGAAGGTGTATGAAGTTCCACGTATCACTGTTGTAACTTTAGGCCCTAGAAATGATACCCAAAACACTAAAATCCATCCTCTTTCTATCACCATTTACGAAATTTCAATCCAATTCTCATAGTGAAAGTTATGATGTTTTTCCCAATGTCACCTATTTGAAATGGAATTCGGGGGCCTACAAAAAATCCTAACTTCTGCAGATCATATATCCGAAAATATAGTGAACCAAGCTCTGAAATTTAGTCACAAGTTTCATAACTATTTCGGCTCAAATGGGTGTTAATTTCAGCTTCTAAAGCTTCACACAAAAAATTTTATAGCGAAAATTCCATGATGACCTGTTTTAAGCCATAAAATCCTTACTAGAGGAGGATATGAGGGTCACTATTTATATGAATGCCTTGAGTTGAGAGGGTCCTCAACAAGTGAACGTTGGAGAGATTTTAGGAGATTTTTTTATTATTACTAATTATTGACTATTCAATGATCACAACCAATTATAAGTGCCATGCCACAACCCCATAGGGTTTTAGCCCACTAACTGGGGTTACTAACTTCAAACACAAATATCTTTCAAAGCGTGAAGAATTACGTGGTGTGCCTTATATCAATTGAAACATATCAATGAGTAGAATTGATCTAGAAGATCCTAGACTCAGAATAGAGTAAGTTGTCAAGTCAAAATTCCCATGCAATATTGGGGTAGCCCCTGGTGCTGCTTGGGTTGACATCTATGACAACCATTGATCAACAATCTCCCTCTTTGGCATTGATGGAAACACAAGTACTCCTGTGATCATGACACCTCTTCCTACATCCTTCTCTCCCCCTTTTGCATCAATGAAAAAGGGTAACTCCCCCTAACAAATAGTCATCCTACGGACCTGTACACACCTCCACTCCCCATTTCTACTTAGTTAGATAAGAGAAAGATTATAATGAGAACTTGGGAGAATCCCAAGCTTTTGGTGAAGATACTCAAATGATTCACAAGGTAATTATTTGGTAAAGATGTCAGAAATTTGTTCCTTTGTGCCAACATATTCAAGCCTGATATTCTATTCAGTAACCTTCTATCTAACAAAATGATATTTTATCGGAATGTGCTTTGTTTTGGAATGCATCACAGGATTTTTGAAGATACTGATGGCATTAGTGATATCATAGAAGATGGGAATATGCTCATTAAACTTCACTTGAAGATCATGCAAGGTTTGCTTCAGCTGAAGAACTTGAGTACAACAAGTTGTTGTCGCGATGTATTATACTTCCACTGTGAATAACGAGATTGAATATTGATTTTTACATAACGATTAGAGAAGGAAACCACTTAGGTAGAACGTTGCTCCATTGGTAATCTTATGATCATCAACACTTCCTTCCCAATCCATATCTATATAAGATTGGATGACCAAATCATTTCCTTTGGGATACCAGAGACCATATTCTGTTGTACCCTTAAGATATTGAGGAATTATTTTGATGGAAATGATATGAGATTCTTTTGGTGCTGCTTGGAATCATGTTACTTGTCCAACTGTCTGGGTCACATCTGGCCAGGAAGCTGTCACATATAGGAGACTACCAATCATGTATCTATATCACCTTTGGTCGAAATCCTTTGATGAGTCTTCTGAACTTAACTTGCAACCTGTTACCATGGGGGTAAGGACTAGCTTGCAATCTTCCATCTAGTATTTCTTGAGCATTTCTTTGATGTACTTGATTTGACATGTGAATATTCCTTTATCCTATTGAGAAATCTGAAGCCCTAAAAAGTATGTCAGTTCGCCAAGCATAGACATTTCAAACTCACTTTGCATTTTTGTGGAAAAATCTTTACTCAATTTGTCATCATTGCTTTCAAATATTATATCATCCACATATACTTCGATAATTGTCAGGTTATCTTGATCCACTTTCACATAAATATTATTGTCATCACTTCCTTTCTTGAATCCATGTCTATGTAGATATCCATCAAGATGAGCATACCAAGTCGTAGGAGCTTGCTTGAGACCATATAGATCCTTATTTAATTTGTATACATAGTCTTCTTTGTCAGAGAGCAGAAAACCTTCAGGTTGTTCAATGTAAATTTCTTCCTCCAATTGACCATTTAGAAAAGTTGACTTAACATCCATTTGGTAGACATTGATTTTTCACGAGCAAGCATAAGCGAGAATCATCCTGATAGCTTCCATTCTGGAAATGGGAGAAAATATTTCTTCAAAAATGATTCCTTCAACCTATGAATATCTTTTGCAGACTAATCTTGCCTTGTTTCTAGTAACCTGTAATGCTTCAATTGTTCTTCTCCCCCTAAACCTGTAATGAAACTACCATCTTGTTCAAATTATCTATCTGTCAATCATAGAACTGTGCCATATACTGTTGCATAGACTCCTCCTCTTCAAATTTCAAGGATTCAATGAGATGAATCATTCAAAATAGTGTATCATCTAATGGGCCATCTTGACTCGAGTCATTAACAGAAGAAACTGATGATTCCTTATGACCTGTTATGAATCCTGAAAGCATAACTGTTGAGACCTTCTTGCCTTCTTGCTTTTCTTGCTCATCTTGTACTTGTTCATCTCATAGTTGTTTTCTTTTCCAAACCTTCTCATTATCGTAGTCAATCTTTTCATTCATGGTTGATTCGATCCTGTACCTGTAGTGAGGAGCTATGTGTCCATGTTATGACATTTGTAACATTCAATTTCATTCATAGAAGATTATCTTTGTTGTCTATCTCATGATCTTGCAAACTTGCTTCTAAGGTTTTACTGATAATAGTTGTACCTTCCAGAAACTTTGCAATCCCTAGCCATATGTCTATATTTAGCACATAAAAATAAATAACCATTAAATAATTGTGTGTACCTGAATGGTTCATTCGGATGCAATCGTCCTTGATAATTGTACCTGTCAACAACTTTACAATCCCTGGCCATATGTCCATAATTAGCACACGAAAAAAAAAAACCATTAAATAAACGACATACTTGGAATATTTATCATTCTTATTTGGTGGCGGTGTTATAGTTTTTTGTCATCCTTTTCTTTTGACTACTATGGTCTTGTTCATTGGAGATGCAACATTCTTCTTTAGCTTTTCACTTAGATCAACTTCCTTCTTAGAATCATCCTGTGAAGATGTGGAGCTTGTACCTTCATCAACTAGAGATTTACCTTCTTTAATTGCCTTCATTTTTGCTTCATCTATCTTGTCTTTCAAGTGTTCTTTTTGTGATCCCTTGAGTTTGTTGATCTCATCACAGGTTGCATCAAGTTCTTCTTTCTTTTGAGAAAGATATTCTTGAAACCATCTTTTCAAGATCTCCCTTCTCTTTTCTGCCTCCTCAACCTATAGCTTGAGAAGGGTGGTCTTCTCTAATTCTCCGTTGAGAGCATGTCTCTGTTCCTTTCGTTCCTCATTTTCTATCCTGAGCTTGCTTAGTTCAGCTAAAGAGGTTTCCAATTCTTTTTAACTTTGGTCAATTGCAAATATGTATCTTTCATCAGCATCCTTCCTTTCAATTTCTGCTTCTTGCATCTGTTGTTTGAGCCTGCTAATCTCTCCAAACATTGTGTGAAGTTCTTGTTTCTTTTGTTGGACTTCTCTCTTGAGGTCTTGTGTCTCTGTATTCTTGACTTTTTCCAATTTAGTTCTAAGACTACTAATCATCTTCTTAGACTCTTGATTTTCCTTGATGAGTTATTTTGTTGTCTTCAATTCTGCTTCCAAAAGTCTTGTATTTTCCTTTTGACTTTTGAGTTCCGTTATTACCTTGATCACTTGATTTTTAAACTTTGTATTACTCGTTTCTCTAATTTATTCATCATAATTAGAAGGATCCAAATTTTCAATAAAATCCTTACCTAATTTCTTTGTTGAATAAAGATTATGAATCTTTTCCCAAAACCCTTTAGCTGTTGAACGTTGACCAACTTTTGTTTTCACAAAATTTGGAAAAACCTTCAAAATTACATTCATGACCTTTGAATTATACCTTTTAGCTTTGTTGTTAGATGTGTCTCCAGATGTGCTTGCAAATGTACTTCCATCCTTGATTCACATATCTAGTAATTATCTGCATCAAAATTAGGCATTGGTACACAATACTCACTTTCTTCATATTTTGTTGTACCTGTACCTTCCATTGAAATCCTTGCAACCTTCCTTTTTGACTTTCCCATCTCCATGTTTTGAAAACTACCTTCCAACGCTTAAGTTGTTACTGAAGGAACTAAGCTCTGATACCAATTGTTGAAAATACTGAGAGGGGGGCTGAATTACTATTCCTTAGAAATTAACACTTTTAAATATTTTCAGAGAATTAGTTAATCTTCAATTATTATTAATGTTTATTCCATGATAATAGTAAATAAAAGAAAACAGTAGGCATAGGAATTTTAGGTGGAAAACCCTCTCCGGGTCAAAAACCACCAAACACTTTTCTAATAAACTATTTAATCCTCGGCCCCAACTGAAATCAAATCAACAACTTCCTAGAATTCTAGAAAAGCATTCTCCTCCAGCTCCCACTGGAAGGATTCCCCAATGCCCCGCTTTCTTCAGTAATCAACTGAATTGATGCCCCAACACCCTAGCGAGCCACAACTAACCCTAGCACCACCCTACTACCCTGAAGTGCTCACAATCCCCAACCTGTAGGTGACTTCATACACCTGCCTAGTGCCTCTGTGTCACCCTATAATGAATTAAATAAGACAAGACTATGGATTCCCAAACTAGGGACAACAATCCATGATACAATAAGATGTACAATGATTTTTGTGTACTTGACCAAATACCCAATCACTCTATGACCTACAACCCAACCATGACATCATCCCAACAGTGACTCCTATACCTCCCAACACTGCCTCTTCGACTCTAGGCATAATGACTCTTTCACAAATGACTCTTTTACAATATTTACAATGATGACTCTTTTAAAAATGAATCTTTTGCAATGATGACTCTTTTATAAATGACTCTTTGCCTTAAAAATACTTCATGATATGTGGATAGTTGTCATGTCTTCAAGGATTTCTCACTGCAATGCTTCCTTTGATTTGATATTTTTGCTCTTTAATTCTTGCTTGATGTTGTACTTGAATCTTCTTCTACCTGCATGCAAAATTTTCCTAGTGAAACCAATCCCAAAAAAAAACAAAATACCCTTCAACTTACCTCTGCTTGCAAAACACATGTAAGTGCATAATAATGAATATATACAAATTAAAATTACAATTTGTACCTAAAGTGTGCTTGTCACTTTTGTTGTTGACTTTTCATAGCAGTATACAAAGACTCCTTCTCTTGATATAGGTCTGTACTCTATGCAAGACTATATCGAAAAGTTGTCCCTTGACTGTTGATGTGTCATCCTTACTATAGTGATCCTTGAATGCATGCTTTTTCTTGCCTTCTAGGATCTCGATATTGAATCTATTGTGTCTATGTAATTTCATAAATCTAAGGTTTAAAATTTAGTTATGTGGTAGCCCTCTGAGTCCCCTTTCCAACCCCATAGGTCTGATCAATATTGGATTCTTCAAGGAAGAGTTATGTCCAATCTTCCACGATGACCTAATTATAGACTAGTTCAGTAGAGCAAAATTGTACGAAGTTCCATGTGTCATTGTTGCGACCTTCAACCCTAAAAACGATACCTAACAAACTAAAGTCCATTCTCTTTCTGTCACTATTTACGAAATTTGAATCCAATGTTCAGATAGAAAGCTATGACGATTTTCCCAATGTCGCATGTTTGACATGGAATTTGGGAGCCTGCAAAAATCCTAAATACCTCATATAATATCTCTGAAAATATAGAAAACAATGATCTAAAATTCAGTCATGAGGTTCATCAATATTTTGGCTCAAATGGGTTTTAATTTCAACTTCTTAAGCTTTGCCAAACAAATTTTATAGCGAAATTTCCACAATGACTTTTTTAAGCCACAAAATCCTTACTAGAGGAGGATATGAGGGTCAATATTTATATGAATGTCTTGAGTTGAAAGGGTCCTTAACAACTGAACGTTGGAGGGATTTTAGGAGCAACAAAAAACATTATTAATTATTGATTATTCAATGACCACAACCAATTATGAGTGTCATGCCACAACTCCATAGGGTTTTAGCCCACTAATTGGGGTTACTAACTTCAAACACGAATATCTCTCCTACCATGAAGAATTACGTGGTGTTCAATATATCAATGGAAACATATCAACAAGTGAAATCCGTCTAGAAGATCTTTGAATTAGAATAGATTACGTTGTCAAGTCAAAATTCCCATGCAAGATCAGGGTAGCCCCTGGTGCTACTTGGGTTGACATCAATGACAACCACTAATCAATAGTTGTTTTGTTTCTTATGCGTGATGGTTTATTATTTTCTTAATGCTCATGGTTATTTTTTAATTAAAGGCTAATGAAGAAATGATACACTAGTTAAAGTAGAACAAATGATGGAATATATGAAAATTTATTTAACTAGATATACATTGTTTTCCTTTAATAAAGTCGTGTACATACGTTGTTTTACTGAATGACAGTAGCATATAAAAATCTAAAGAAGAAATTGAAAAATTGGATTGGGTTTAAAATAATGATTCACCCCCCCATTAGTATTTTTCCCAACAATTGGTTTCAAAGCAGGTCAATTCAGTTGAAGCTTAACTGCTTGGAGTGGATGAAGGATGATGGGAAAGAAGAAGATAGCTCAAAGGAAGGAATCAAAAAATTGTGGTAGTGACAGTGATATACTCAGCTTTGGGAGCACCCTGCTTTCTATTGATCAAGAATGAAGAAGACAGTAACAAAGAATTATCAGGTATGGGTTTTTGTTCTAATTGTGGTCCATTTCCTTGTATATGTAATAATGATAGTAGTGAATATGACAGTGAATCAATTGAACTTTCTCTCATGGGTAAAAGTGAAAGTAATCATTCTAAAGAGAAAAAATATTCAAAAATGATGGCCCTAGAAGCAGAAGAATAAGGAAAGTTAGAAACAATGGAAAATAAAGGTATGTTTATGCTAAGTAATGATAACTATCAAGAATGGAAAGAAGAAATGAAGTTTAATTTAATGAACCTAGGATCTGATGTTTGGAATTTAGTATGTAAATGTTACACTAAAACTCCTCCATTTGGTGAATAATTATGAAATAATAATGTAGTATTAAATGAGATCTTTGGTAACATACCTGATTCAGCATTAGGAAAGATTATGCATTGTTAAACTACAAAGGAAGTATGGGATAACCTTCAGGAAATCCATGAAGTAAGAAAAAAGGAAGATTGTTCATCAGAAGAATAGATAACCTTATTTATAAATAAAATAATGATGTATCAAAATATAAGTATGTTATGTCAGATGGAGTTACTGATTTAGAAGAAGACAAGTTAGAGGAAGTTCTTAATCTTAGAAGAAAACTCAATCTTTCTTTGAAAAGGATTATTAATCTTAAGGATAAGTTGCAAACATATGATAACAGGGATCATGTTGCAGTAGAATCTAAACAATATTGTGAAGGACTTGAAGTTGAGATTCTCTCTAAGAGAAGATCTAGAAAAGTCAAACAAGCAAAAAGAAGAGTTACTTCAAGTATTTGAAGAACAAGAAAATGGGTTGAAGAAAGAGATTATCGAATTAAAGGAGAAATTGGAAGAAGGAAGAAAGGTTGAAGAAGGAATGAGGAAACAATATCAGGTAAAGGAAGAACAATACCGAAGAATGGAGGTTGAGGTAAACATTCTAAAAGGTAAATTAGAAGAAAAGGATAAACACTTAAGATTTCAAGATAATACTAATATTTTGGATAACATTCTTAGTAGTCAAAGGTCTCCTGCCATTAAATTCGGTCTTGGTTTTCATGAAATTGTAAAAGGAGAATCTAGTTCATAGGCTTGTACAAGGATCTTGAAGGATAATAATATGAAATCTGAAATTCCTGTCAAAGAGATAAGAAGTCAACCAGATCAACATCCAAGGAAGATGAATTTTCAAAAGAAATCATTTTCTCCCAATAATAGAAACATTAATTGATTCTCTCCTTTGATCAATAATGTTGAATGTTTTATATGTCATAATTATGGACACATTGCATCCAGTTGTAGATGCCTATTGTTTCAATCTCAAGCAAGTAGCCATCTCACAAGAAGGTCATCAGCTCCCAGGTTCTCAAGATTCTTTAAAGGATATCCTTTTACTTGCAACATACTTGGTCACAAAGCTATTGATTGAAACAGAAGGAATATGAAACAAAAATACTATGATTCCTCTACTCCCTTTTATGGTCATATAATATGTTATGCTTGTAACAAATTTGGGCATGTAGCAAAAGAATGTAGGAACAAATCAATGGATCACCACAAACAACATGGAAAGCAATCAGATAAGAATATTGATGTCAAAATACCTAAGAAAGATGGATCCACCAACATTTCTCATAATAAGAAAAAAGAAGAAGAATATATAAGGTGTGGTCTTGCTCTTTGCTCGTTTGAAGATGAAGATGAATGGTACATAGATAGTGGATGCTCTCATCACATGACAAGAGATAAGAACAAGTTTGAGTCTCTTAGGAATAAAAAAGATGGTAAGGTTATTCTTTGAAATAATGCTCCAGAAAAAGTTTTAGGAAAAGGTAGATCCAAAATTAATAAGTATAGAAGAGCAGTTGATACTTTATTAGTTCAAGGGATAAAGCAAAATATTTGAAGTGTAGGTCAAATGGTGGATAAAGGAAATGTAGTTTTGTTTACTTCATCCAAATGCAAAGTTATAGATGAAGGAACTAGAAATTTCATATCAAGAGGATATAGAAATCCAGAGAAATTATATGTGTTTAAAGAAATGAATTCTCACATAAATGAGGATAGTTTCTATTCTTCAGACTCGAAGTCAAAGAAGATGGTGCACATTGCAATCCATTGTTCTTAAAAGAATACTTCTAACAGTGACTGCAGAAGTGATGTGAGGTACATGACCTCATGAAGAGAAAGTGATGATTATCATGTACTCAAGATCAGTGATGTATGATCTCAGTGGTAGTTATATATATATATATATATATATATATATATATATATATATATATATATATATATATATATATATATATATATATATATATATATATATATATATATATATATATTACTAACAGTGCATCTGATGTAGTAACAGTGAATAGGAACATACAGTATAGGCTCAGGGGGAGTAATGGTTATGAAAATTCAACATTTTACCTTCTGTACGCAGATATTATGAAGGAAAGTCACATATATACACAAGTTTAGATCTAGATAGATGTATGTTTCTATGAGATGAGAAAATAGTGGGACAGACTTAGGGACAAGTTTCTAATATGCTTCAATCAACTATTGTTTGATTTTTTGGTTTTGATATTGATTGTTTATAGTATGTTGCTAATACTCAGATGTTACTTATAAATGATGATGGTTCATGAGTTGTTGTTGGGTTGTGTTATATTCTTTCCATGACTAGCCCACATAATTAACCGGGGGGTTAGAGGGGGGGGCGAAGCACCCCCTTCATTGCGCCGATTGTGTAGTGTGGGGGGGGGGGGCATCACAGGGGGTTTGAGGTGTACCCGTAACCCCACTTTATGGGGTCCGAGGCAGCGCCCCAGAAAAGTTTGGTTTTGGACCCTATGTTAGGTTGGGCGGACCCACCTATGGTTTTGTGCATGATTTTCGCACATTTTTTTTTGGACGCAATGGTTTTCGGTCTGTGGTATTGGATGCAATGGTTTTCGGTCCATGGTATTGGATGCTTTGGCATGAATAAATATGTATTATAACATTGAAAGGAACATAATGAAAAATCAATCTGGTAGTCCTGATTTTGGGATCTAGGGGAAATCTCTGTGTATATGTGTTTTATGTGTTATGCTCTCGCAATTGTTTATTTTCTGTGTTTTAGAATTCGTATGCAAGTAATTTCTGTACGGGGTTAAAACCTACATTTGGTATTGAAGTAGTTTTGGCTTCAAGGGGACGCCTTTGTTCTTGAGCGGTTTCGCTCGGGCCTGTGGTAGACCCTATTCAGTGGGGGATCTGCAAGATCGATTTTGGTGGTGAAATAAGATGGCGAGCAGTGGAAAGATAGAGATCGAGAAATTTAATGGTCAGAGTTTTGAGTTGTGGAAACTCAAGATGGAGGATCTGGTGGTGGATAAAGATCAGTGGATTGTGGTAGATTCGGATACTAAACCAACGGGAGTGTCTGATGAAGAATGGAAGAAGTTGGATTAGAAGGAAAAGAGCACAATACGATTGTGTGTCTCAGATTCATTATTGCTGAATGTATCAGGGGAATCTACAACAAAGGCTTTGTGGGACAATATACAGACTTTGTACCAATCTAAGTCTTTGGTGAATAAACTGTTCCTGCAAAAAAAGCTATATAACCCGAGGATGAAAGATCAAGACTCGGTGACAGAGCATCTGAATGCATTTAATACTGTGGTAAGTCAGTTAGAATCTATTGATATTAAAATTTTAGATGAAGAAAATTGCATCAATTTGTTGTGTTCTCTATGAGATTTGTGGGATAGTCTGGTTATTGCAATAGGTAGCAATGCAATTGCCTTGTAGTTTGATGAAATAGTCTCAGCCTTGCTGATGGAGGAGATGAGATGGAAAAATATGGAGAGCCAAAGTGGGGATGCCTTGTTTGTATGAGGACGATCCTAGAACAAAAACAAAAATAAGTCATCTAGTGGGAGATCTAAATCTAGAGGGAGATCTAAATCTCCAGGAAAACCTGTAAAGGTGGTGTGCTGGAAATGCGGAAAGGAAGGCCACTTCAAAAGGGACTGTAAATCTAAAGCTCCTGACAAAAGAAATGGATCTGATGAGGCTCCTTTTGCAGAGGTGAAAACCACCTTAGATGAAGGTGGGGATGTGTACTTGGCTTCTTCAAGTACACATGTAGATCATGAGGCATGGTTGACTGACTCAGGTGCATCCTTTCACTTCACTCCCCATAGAGAGTGGTTCTGTGAGCATGAAAAATATGATGGTGGTGATGTCTTCTTTGGGGATGACAAGAAGGCTAGAATCATTGGTCGTGGAAAAGTGAAGTTGAAGCTACAAGGTGGAGGGGTTAGAACACTTCCGATTTTTTTGCATATTCCTGCATTAGCCAAAAATCTAATTTCTATTAGCAAGTTGGATGATGCAGGTGTAAAAATAGTGTTCAAGAAGGATACCTGTAAGATGGTTCGGGGAGCATTGGTATTGATGCAGGGAGTTCGGATTGGAACTCTGTACAAGCTGCAAGGTAGCACTGTTGTTGATGGGTGTAACAGTTCCGTGGTTCCTGAAAGTGGAGCAGAAAATCTAGTGGTCTCTGGAGAAAAGACCATGCTATGGCAACAAAGGCTTGGACATATTGGAGAGAAGGGCCTTCGAATATTTCATGGTAAAGGTATTGTAGAAGGTATGAGTAATAGCTCTCTGGATTTTGATTTATGTGAAAATTGTGTATACAGGAAGCAGAATCAGGTGAGTTTCCCCTCTGGTGGTAAGAGGGTGAAACATATATTAGAGCTTGTGCACAGTGATGTGTTTGGACATGTGAAGGTTCCATCACTGGGTAAGTCTGTGTACTATGTATCATTTATAGATGACTTCTTAAGGAATACATGGATATATATCCTTAAGAAGAAATTTGAAGTCTTTGACAGGTTTAAATAATTTAAGGCTCTCGTGGAAAATTAGACAGAGAAGAAGATAAAGGTGTTGAGGATAGTTAATGGTGGAGAGTTTTGCAGTAAGGAATTTGAAGAACTCTATAAGAAGTGTGGTATAGCACGACAGAAGACTACTCCATATACACCTCAGCAAAATGGAGTTGCAGAGAGAATGAATAAGACATTGATGGAAAGGACAAGAAGCATCCTTAGTGGTGCCAAGTTAGGACACGAATTCTGGGCAGAGGCGGTGGATATTGCATGTTACCTGGTCAACAGGTCACTTTTGTCCGTGTTGGAGGATAAGACTCTACAAGAGGTATGGACTGGTAAGAAACCCTCTCTTTCACATCTAATGGTATTTGGATGTGATGCATATGTACATGTTCCAAAGGAGAAATGAAGCAAGTTGGATAGTAAATCTGAAAAGTGCATCTTTATTGGGTATAAGGATGGTTTAAAGGGTTATAAGCTTCAGAACCCAGTCACACAGAAGGTTGTGTACAGTCGGGATGTGGTGTTCAAAGAGGTGAAAGATATTATTAAACATGAAGTCCAACCAAATGAACTTGAAAAGATAGAGTTTGAGCTAAAGGATGAATAATTAGACTCTACAACAGAGGAGGAATCAGAAGATGAAAAGCCACAAACTCCGGCCGTGAAAAGATTAGTTCGAGAAAGAAGGTAGCCAGAAAGGTATAGTCCATCTGCTTTCTGTTCAAATTTTGCATTGTCTATAACTGATGATGATCCCAGAACTGTGAAGGAAGCAGTGGATTCAGAGGATGGAAAACTCTGGAAAGAGGCCATGGTTGATGAAATGACATCTTTACACAAAAATGAGGCTTGGGATCTGGTGGAGTTGCCGGCTGGAAGGAAACCCATTGGCAGCAAATGGGTGTTCAAAAAGAAGACAAATACAGAAGCAAAAGTGGAGAAATACAAAGCTCGGTTGGTAGCAAAAGGTTATTCCCAGGTGTTAGGAATTGATTTTGGTGATATTTTTTCTCCTGTTGCCAAGGTAACTTCTATTAGATTACTTTTATCTATTGTTGTTGCTTTTGATTTTGAGGTAGAATAGATGGATGTGAAGACAACATTTCTTCATGGGGATCTAGAAGAGGAGATCTACATGAAGCAACCTGAAGGCTTTGCAGTGAAGGGTAAGAAAGAACTGGTATGTAAGTTAAAGAAGTCTCTGTATGGGTTAAAACAGTCACCAAGGATGCAGTATCAGAAATTTGATACATTTATACGGGGACTTGGCTTCACCAGAAGCAAAGCAGATCACTTTGTGTATTTTAAATTAATTGGTGACCATGTTATTTATTTGGTCTTCTATGTGGATGATATGTTGTTAGTTGGAAATGACAAAGAAATTATCCAGGATTTGAAGACCCAATTTTCCTCCAAATTTGACATGAAAGATCTTGGTGCTGCAAACTATATTTTAGGCATGGAAATTAAAAGAGATCATACAAAGAGGAAGCTTTGGTTAATCCAAAGGAAGTATGTCAAGACAATACTACAAAGGTTTAATATGCAGGATAGTAAACCAGTGAAGGTTCCTATTCTTTTAGGTGTGAGGTTATCTGCTGAACAATGTCCCAAGACACAAGAAGAGGAAGAGGGCATGTCCCGTGTTCCATATGCAAGTGCAGTCGGTAGATTGATGTATGCAATGGTTTGTACTAGACCAGACATTGCACATGTAGTGGGAGTATTGAGCAAGTTTATGTCAAAACCAGGGAAGGAGCACTCAACAACAGTGAAGCCGGTTTTCAGGTATTTGCGTGGCACTAGTGATTATAGTTTGTGCTACCAAGGAAGACCAGGATTGGACAGAGTGTTGGATATTCATGGCTTTGTTGATGCAGACTGGGCTAGAGATTTGGATCAGAGAAGATCTACAAGTGGGTATGTGTTTAACCTATTTGGAGGTGCAGTCAGTTGGATGAGTAAGAAAAAATCTATAGTGGCACTATCAACTATAGAGGCAAAATACATGGTAGCCACTCATGAAAGCAAGGAAGCAGTTTGGTTACAAAGATTGTGTTAAAGTATGGGGTTAGTACAGGAAGCTATAAGGATAGACTGTGATAGCCAAAGTGCAATTTTCTTGGCAAAGAACCCTGCATATCATTCAAAGACAAAGCACATTGATGTTCAGTATCACTTTGTGAGGGATATGATAGAAAACAAAAAGGTGTTGCTGGTAAAGGTGGACACTTTGAAGAATACTGCAGATGCATTTTCAAAATTTGTAAGCTTTAAGAAGTTCTTGGTGTAGAGAAGCAATGGGCATTTTAGGGCTGGAAAAATGACTAAGCTTTCTTATGGCCCCCTATGGAAAGAAAACAAAAAGTGGGAGAATGTTGGGTTGTGTTATATTCTTTCCACGACTAGCCCACGTAGTTAACCGGGGGGTTAGAGGGGGGGGCGGAGCACCCCCTTCGTTGCATCGATTATGTGGGGGGGGGGGGGGGGGGGGGTTAGAGGGGGGGGGGGGGGGGGGCACCCCCTTCGTTGCATCGATTATGTAGGGGGGGGGGGTCACAGGGGGTTTGAGGTGTACCCATAACACCACCTTATGGGGTTTGGGGCAGCGCCTCGGAAAATTTTGGTTTTGGACCCTATGTTAGGTTGGGCGGACCCACCTATAGTTTTGTGCATGATTTTCGCACATGTTTTTTAGACGCGATGGTTTTTGGACCATGGTATTGGATGCTTTGACATGTGCAAATATGTATTATAACATTGAAAAGAACATAATGAAAAATCAAGCTGGTAGTCCTAGTTTTCGGATCCAAGGGAAAATCTCTGTGTATATGTGTTTTATGTGTTATGCTCTCGCATTGTTTATTTTCTGTGTTTTAGAATTTGTATGCAAGTAATTTCTATACGGGGTTGAAACCTATAGTTGTTGCAATGTGTGATTTCTTCTTTGATGACTTTGTTGATGGATGAGTTGGATGTAATCAGATTTTGATAGTAAATAGTTGGCACAAGTTCAAGGGGAGAATTTGATATGCTTCTAATAGTGCATTGTTGGCATTATGATTTCTTGAGCATTCCTTGTTGCATAATGGTGTGCATGAATAGTATATATCAATGGTGATGTTGTTGAATACACATTTTTTTCTGAATTTTTGGATGATGACTATATATTGCATAAGTTGCATTAAATTAAGCTGATTATGCTATGCTATTGTCATTATGTCCTCTTGTTGGTGCAGTTATGAATGATGCCTATAGTGATGTCCTTGGTTCTCACATATGTTGGTGATATATGGCGGTGATGCATGTATATGTTATATACATGCTACATTTGATGATATATATGATGCCTGGGAATTTGTGGCTCTTCGTATGTATAGCATGTTGATCATGATGATGTGTTATCAAGGAGATGGGTTACTAACAAAGCTTGATTGCACAATCTCATATTGGTTGATGATCGTGAATTCATACATATTGTGATCTCTATGTCATGGGATATCAATAAATTGTAGATAAGGATCTTATGGATGATTACTTGAGCTTCATATTGGTGAACTTGTCTATGGTTTGATAATTCTTCTTGCATGAAGATACTGATCAAAGAGAAGATATTTCTTATAACTCTTCATATTTGATGAAAATGCATTAGGATAGTTATTGATATATTGTTCATGCAACTGCTAGGTGGTGCTTGAAAGAATTTCATACTTAGTCACATGTTAATGTTGTTGAATATTGATGTTGCATTGCCATATCTTACTTCATGATGATAATTTTCATGTTGCAAATGACTATCATGGTCTTGCTACCTCACTATTGATGTCTTTGGTTTTGGTTATAAATGTCATATTTGTATCTTGATGTAAAGGTCATGTAAATACCCATGATGTAATAATTGTAATATTCAGTCATGTTTGGACTATTTGGGTCAAGTCAATTATGTATGTAATCCCATTGTTTTGGGAATTTGATGTACGTAACCCCATTGTGTTGGGTGATTGATGTAAGCATGACTCTTTGGTGATAGGATAGGTCATAATTGGTTGAGTCATAGATTCATGTACTTCATTGAAAATATTCCAAAAGATTCAACATATGCCTAGGGGGAGCATGGTCAGTATATAATAGATTAGATCTACAAGTTCTCATCTCTACACAAGGAGAAATAAGCCTTCATTTCGCATTGGGTAGCCCTTTGCACTTGATGTCAAAGGGGGAGATTATCTTGGTTTTTGGAGAAGAATGCTTAGAGAGAAGATTAGTGTGCTTACAAATGTCTTTACAGGTATTTATAGGTGGTGGTGACCAAACACCAAATTGGCTGCCATGAAGTCCAATGGGGGAGATTATTGGCATTAAGACTAATGTGTTGTCCTTTATGGAAACCTACCTAATAAAGATGTCAACATTATGGTAGTAGGATGATTATACATGATGGTACATATGTGATAGAGAGAATGGACAAAGAAATATTAGTTCAGAGACAGAGGAATGATGAAGGTAAAGTTTGAGAAAGTATACGTGAGTCCTATGAAGCAAGGTCATGTACATACACAGGTATGGTGAAGATAATTTGCGTATAGAATGCGCACTGTGGTATTATGAATACCAGGGGTCTTTACCATGGTATTTTCCCATAGTAATGAGTGAGACAATAGAATTTTGATCACTTCAAAGAATACCAATGGGATTACTAAGGGATTGGTATAAGGTATTGGCTAAGGCTAAAGCCATATAAGGAGATGGAGATCAAAGTGTTAGGTGTGCAAGTGATGGGATATTGATGAAAGATTTTATCTGAAACACATGTGCACCAAGGAGCATGGACGAGGTTCTGATCTGATAGATCTGAAAGTATAGTAGAGACTAATGAATAAGCTTGCTTGATCTTTTATGATTATGACTAACAATGATAGATCTATTGTGGTAATGATATATGACATGAATGTGTGATAGTAAGATTTTCAGAGTGTATGTTGTGGTTGAAATGATGGAATGGTTTAGTCATTATAGATGTATACGTGGGTTTATCTCTGAGAATTTGCATATATACATGAATCTACTTCTGGGTATTCGTGTATACATTCTGTGAAAGTTCAGAATCTATATGCAGGTATCAAGTATGAGAAGCGTGTACATACGTGGATGTCCTTTGAAATAGTAATGTATACATGCTAGCTGATGATAATGGTTGATCTGCTTTGTTATGTTTGATGTTGTCTTTCGATGAAGCCTCCCTTATGATGATCTGTGTTTGACAGTACTAGTTGGGTCATACTGATTATGGTATGGAATATTGTCTAGTGATGATGCTACTGTGTGGTGATTTGTATTTGGTTCAGTAATCTGTGATGGTTCCATTATATGATCTAGTGATTGATTTAGTGTGAAAATTATTCAGACTCAGTTTTTTAGTATTTTTAGATCTATACGTAGGTCCTCTTAAGGAGAAACACGTACATACGTGGTTATGCTTTAGAATAGTAGCATATACCTTATGACATATGATTGATCAAAGTTTGCAGTGACATGATCTGATTTTTGTGATGAACAAATTATGCTTTGGTATACTTGTGAGTGTGGACTGATATGATCTGTTATGAATTGGTTTGATCTATTTGCATTGGTTGATTAAGATTCACTGATTATTTTGATGATTCAGTTGGTTCAGTGATTCAACAATTTGATACAATGATTGGTTTCATAATTGTTAATTGATATTGGGCTTAAAAGATGGAAGTGGGTCCAGTCTAAAACTATGATGAAAACTGGCCTACAGGTTTGAATTTTTTATTCAGGTTGATCCAATATGAAATATTCTGAAACATGGTCCATAGAGGTGTTGAGGATTGGATCCTTCAGTGAGGGATTCAAAGCTTCCTTCTAGTGGTAGCTGGCAAATTTGTTTAGGGGGTTGGAGCTCCCTTCCGGTCAGTGTTGGTAAATGATATCAGGGGGTTGGAGCTCCCTTCCAGTGGGTTTTGGAGAATGAGAGAAGGTTGTATATTGTCATATTTTTTCCTTTATAATAAAAGACAAAGACAAAGAGGACGCCAGTGGTGGTTTTCTCCCACATTGGGTTTCCAACTAAAAATGTTGGTTTCCTCATGTTTTGTTGTTTTACTTATGTGTGATGGTTTATTTTTTTCTTACTCCTCTTGGTTACTATTTAATTAAAAGCTAATGAAGTAATGATACACTGGTTAAAGTAGAAACGATGATGGAATATATGAAAAGTTAGCTAACTGGATATACATTTTTTTACTTTACTAAAGTCATGTACATACACTAGTTTACTAAATGAAAGTAGCGTACAAAATTATGAATAAGAAATTAAAAAGTTGAACTGAGTTTAAAATACTGATTCATCACGCCCCACCCCCCCCCCCCCTCCTAAAGTATTTTTCCTAACAGTGTTATCCTTGGAGACATGAAAATAGACAGTAGCTCCAAAGATTCGAAAATGGGATACATCTAGCTTCCTCCCAAAAAAATAATCTTCTAGTGTAATCATGGCAAGTATTTTGTGAGGGCTTCGATTCTACAAATAAATTGTTGTATTGCATGCTTCTTCCCACAAATGTAGTGGCATTCTCTGATCATGCAACATTTCTCTTGCAACCCATACAATGATTTTATTTTTCCTTTATGAAACCCAATTTTTCTATGGTTTGTGTTAATTTGGAAGCTCGATGACAAATTCCAAGCATGGGATGAGATTCCTCTTTCTGAGAGGACCAATATTGACTATTGAAGCGCTTAATTTGGACAAGGGAAAGTGTATTTTTGAAATAAAGCCCACATGTGCGTATTTTCTCAGGTCAGCCCTAAAGAAAATTAGACACCCTTGGAAGGCTATAAATACAAGTGACCTCAACCACATTTGGACATCATCATGGAGAATTCTTGTATTATCTTCTTTGGTTTGGCTCACACAGGTCTAAGGCAAGTTCATGTAGATTGGTTGGCATAGATTCGAAATTGCAGGGTCTGAAGCTTACATCTCTGTTTTTAAGGTTTTGGGTCTCAGCCGTAGGCATGTCCTATATAAATTTCGATCACAATCACAGGAATATCATGGATAAATTTTGGTCGAAGCCTTTCAACCACATGCATGACACTTCTTCCCTGCGACTGGAACCTAAAGGTTGAATTTTTTAGTTGACCGAAGATTTCGCCAATTGACCGCAGAGTTCGACAGTTGACCTCAGTCAGTAACAGTTGATCACAGCCTTTTGAATCAGGGTTTTGGATAATTGGCATGGTTGGTTTCATCTCTTGGATATTGTCTAGTTGATTTTTCTTGATAGTTTTATGATGAAATATATGGACCATTTTACTCTCTCATTGCTGAATCATTTAATGACAATCTAACAAGAAGAACAATTTGAAAGGGTTTTCCCTATAGTGGGTTTTTCCTTGGTCTCCTACCAATCCTGGTGTCTCTATGTGTGAATTATTTTCTTATATTGTTCCTTTATGTTTTGTTGCATTGATGATGATATTTTTCTTTCTATATAGTTTCATATGTTGTTGAATAATGATGTAAATTTGAATAATGTTATGATGTTATGGGGTGAATTTAATATGGAAATAATGAAATGCAATTATCAAAGCAAAGACAAATATATCCCTAAGAAAAATTAACATGGAATCATAGTTGGGCTAAAGAAAATTCATCAAATATCACCCCTATGAAGACACCTTTGATGGAAGCACGAGAAGATGGAGGATACCTAAAAGAATACTAGGGTTTAAAGAAAACTCTAAGAAATTTCAGTTATTAGGGTTTGATGGATATTATGAGGATAGGGTTTGAGAGAAACCCTGCTTTATGGAAAATATTTGAGATACGAAATTTAGAAATCCTAGCATGATCAATGTGAATATGTTCAAGAACTTGTGACAGATTTGATGAAGCCCTAGATGGGATAGTCTCTATTAGACCTTGGTTATTGATGAAGAGGATGAATGTGTTGAAAGAAATAATTTTATATAGTCAATGAGTAGTCATGACCCTTGAAGGTTGATCAAAGAGGGAGATCTTGTTAAAATATGAGTGCCTTTTAGATTTATGTTACCTCTTTGTGATTCTATTCATGTTTGAGTTTATTGCTTTGATTATTACTTATACTTCCTCCATGTATATTCTAACATTTGGATACTTCTAACCTCTTGGTGAGATGTGATAAACGGATCCTTCTTGAGGATCATCATAGATTCAAGAAAAAATGGCTAGTGAAAGAAGGGAAGAGCTAAATGACAAGTAAGTTAACAAAATTCTCTCACTGCCAATATCAAATAATAATATGCATAGGTATTTGAATACTACGAGGTATATATGATGTGTTGTTTCATTGATTTAGCTACATTATTGATCGAAAGGTAAGCCCTAAGGTATGATGAGAACGTATCCTTCACAAATTTCTCATGTGTGCATATGAAATTGAGTTTGATTCATGATGCACTTGGTATTGGACAAGTATCTTGCATTCTATTATGGAATAGCAAGGAAACCTAGAAACATTGATTTTTGATATATTTGTATATTTGATATTTGGAAAACATCTCAGACATGATGGATTTCCTGATCTAAAGAAATCTAGCACATGGATTCTAATTTATGTTAACTTGATACTATTGATAATGTTTGTGATAAGTATGGTAACCTTAATGATAGAAGTATCACAATAATATTGATATGCTGGAAATCCTTGTTGACCTTGTTTAGGTTTTGATAAACTTAGTGATTATGTCACATGGTAAGATATGGATGACGTGACTTGATGTACTAAGATATGTAAGTGATAATGTGTTCATGATATTTGAAGTATGATGAATCACATGTCTAGTTCCATAATCATAAGACTCTAACTCTTGATGAAAGTTTGGTGTCATGTTCATATATGATAATGAAGTAGTTGATGTTGACATGTTATGAATATTATCGATATATGTTTTAGAACTCGATATAGCTTGATTTTATGAACTAATAGTTATGTTGATGCTTGAAAAGTATTTTGACGGATAGTTTGATCTTTTGAATGATGATGATTGAAGTGGATTCATTTTCAGAGGGAGAATATATTTATAAGATCCCTTCTCCTATTTTCATTTGCAAATTCCTTATTGTTGAATTTTTCTAACATAAATAGAAAAATTTCTGATGTTGTTGGTCTGCAACAATTTTGGTCTGAGAAGAGAGGGTTTCTCTTAGTCAAAGCCCCAACCGAATGGAAGAAAACTTATCAGTGTGGTTATAAGCATCACAACAAAACGAAAGAAAACCTATGGTTGTGGTTATGCTTGTAGGTGACTAAAACTAAATATTTATGCATAAAATCAGAAATGCACCAGGAGTATGATAGTCCTACAGACATGGAGTAGACAATAGAATGTCCTATGAGAAGGTAAGTTTGAATATTTGACTTACTATAGAGAATGTGAATGTGTTAACTAAACTTGTGTTTGTAGGGGACCGAAATATGCATTGAAGCTAGTATATGACAATATTTGATAACAATTGAAATGGTTTGACAAGATTTGGCTTATTGGTTTAATATAGATGAGAAACATTGGAGTTTTGGCATGGTGCATGATAATTCATAAATATGTTTTGGCTTATGGATTGTTTGAATTCACAATTATAACAAGTTAAAGTTTTGATATGATTTGGTACTCGATAACTGATGATTTTCCTTGATGACAGTGTTATGTGGGCATAGTTACTTTCAAATATTAATATTGGTATTCAATAATTCTTTTGTGTTGGCCTCATTGTCCTTGGCACATTGGTTGAAGTTTAAATAGTTTTGATTCAGTATGAAGTAATATCATGATGAATGGTTGGAACTTGTAAGACTCATTCTTGGTATATGCGTGAAACTTATATGTTAGGTCCCTATAATACTAGTGTATCCCCCTTATTTTTATTGTTTTACCCATGTATCCCCCATATTGTTATTGTTTTGCCCCATAGAAGCCCATTATTGCTATGACGTCCCCTTACATTATTATTTTTATGTATACTCTAATTATATTGTCACCCCTTAGACTCTTATATATACAAAGGAGGTCTTTTCATTTCTATCATCCATAAATTTTTTATTTATGTAATCTAAAGGAGATTTCCACCTCAAAGAGGATAATTCTTAATTTGTTAAACTATCTTTTATGTGAGCTGGTTGCATAACATTTGGTATCGGAGATTTGGATTCTAGGGTTTCACTTCTTCAAACATGTCATCTTGGAACTTTCGCTATAACATTTTTTATACAATGATTCAAAAGCTGAAATGTTTACCACATGGAGCCAAATTCTTGATGAACTTTGTGTAGAAATTTCAGAGCTTGGTTTGCTATAATTTTGGATATCTAAGGAAGTTAGGGTTTTTTTAGGATCTGGAATTCAATCTCAAATAGGTGACTGAGGTAAAATCATCATAAATTTTTTTTCGGGCATTAGATTTGAATTCTATAAAAAGTGGCTTAAATTTCATGAAATTTAGTTTTCCATGTATTAATTTTAGAGCTGAAGATTGAAACAGTGACATGTGGCATCTCGTACAACTTTGATCTATAGAACCAATCCATAATTAGGTCATCGTGGGAGATTTGGCATAACTCTTTCTTGAAGAATCCAATATTGATCATACTTGTGGGGTTGGAAAGAAGACTCAAAGAGATACCATAGGAAGAAATTTAAGAACTTGGAGATCCAAAATTATAGAGTTACAACCATTTCAAGATCGAGCTCCTAAAAGCAAGAAAAAGGTGTGTATTTTTTTTAAAAAATTGCATAAATTTTGTTTGAAAAATCAGTTTGAAGTGATTCCAAGGGAATATTGAAGCATATATATTAGTATTTGGTTCTAAAATTCCTCCTAAGCAAAAGAATTCTACACCCATTAAGCCCTCAAAAATCTCTACTATGACGCATGAAGAGGAAGAATTGTAGCATGATATATCAAAATTACGGGAACGAGTGCAACAAATTTCGCTCTCACAAAGAGCAAACAAACGCGACTAAAAGGTGAAATGGATGGTTTAAAAGAAGACATGGAAGGTTTTAAGGATGAAATAGAAGCTAAGATGGATATTTTGAAAGAAGACATGGAAGGTTTGAAGGAAGGTTTGACAAAATTGTTGCAAGAAAGGCTCCTTGGTGGTGACAAGGTAATCCATGAAAATCATGATAAGGACAAAAGGAATATGAATTAAAATTTTAGAGACTCCAATGTGGGGTTTAAGAACCAACACATTCCAAATATAGATATGAGGAAGTTTGATGGCATGGATCTAATAACATGGATACTACAGATGGAGCAATATTTTGATATACAGGATGTGCAACCCTCAGAAAAGGTACGTATTGCATCTTTATATTTAGAACCAAATCAATTTATATGGTATAGATGGCTTTGTTCTCATAAACCACTTGTCACCTGGTCAAATTTTACATAGGAAATGATAGCACGTTATGAATATGCAAAGAGAAACACCTTCTTTAGCCAATTTATAAATCTCAAACAAAAGGGTTCAATGGTGGAGCACATTGAAGACTTCCAAAAATTGAATATTAGGCTAACCAATATTCCACAGGAGTATAGGATTGATGTATTCATAGGGACTTTAAAAGATAACTTCCAACGTGAGGTTCTCCTTTGGGAACTTGATTCATTGGAGAAGGCATTTAGGATGGTAAGAAAAGTTGAAATCAAAATTATGGTAACAAGGAATTCTACCACTCACAACTATAAATATGGAAGTGTTGTTTCTCCTAGTCTTCCAAATATACAAGGTTAACACCACAAAAATTGGAGGAAAAAAGAGCAAAAAGGCTTTGTTATAGTTGTAAAAGAAAATATACGAAAGGTCATAAGTGTGCTGAGAATAAATTATTCTACATAGATAGTGAAGAGGAGGAAGAAAAGGAACATGAAACATTAAAAGAGGAGGATATACACTAGGAACCAACCCAAAAGAAAGAAGAAATGAAATCGATCATATGTTGTAATGCATTGGTAGGAATTACTACTACTCAAACTCTCAAGATAGAAAGATATATCAAGAATAAAAAGGTAATAGTGTTGGTTGATTCAGGTAGTACCCATAATTTTATTCATTGTAAAATGGCCAAGGAATTGAATTGCTTCCTATATCCACCACCAGAGTGTGAAGTGATGGTTGCAAATGGAGAAACTATAAATTTCTTTGGAAAGCACCATAATATCAAGCTAACCATGGGGGAATATGTATTGAATAGTTCAATGCTTCCCATTCCAATGGGTGGTGCTGATGTTGTACTAGGATTCCAATGGTTACAATCTTTGGGGATGATAGCCTTCAATTTTCAAGAACTTTTTTGAAATTTTTTTGGGAAGGAGAGGAAGTGGAATTAAGGGGTATCAAAAGGAAACTAAGAAATATAATCATCTCTAATGGAATGACAAATATTATGAATAAAGAACAATGGGGTGTAATTGCACAATTATGCTCTCTAGGGGTTCAAACATCGAAATCATCTATTTCTCTAGATCTCCAAAAAGTCTTGCACAATCATTCCAAGGTGTTTGAGACTCCCAAATGCCTCCCACCTATCATGATCATGATCATACAATTCACCTGATTACAAGAAATTTTCCTCCAAACATCAGGCCTTACATATATCCTTATGCCCAAAAGAGTGAAACTAAACGTACAGTTACAAAAATACTAGAGGCTGGTATAATTCAACCTAGTCAAAGTTCTTTATTTTCTCTAGTGGTATTAGTGCACAAGAAGGATGGATCATGGTGTATGTGTCCATATTATAGGGAGCTCAAAAAGCTCATTATTAAAGATAAATTTCCCATTCATGTCATTGACAAATTACTGGATGAACTAAATGGAGCAATTTACTTCACCAAGTTGGATAATCATTTAGGATATCATTAAATTAGAATGAATACTAAAGAAATTCCGAAAAAAATATTTAGAACCCATGCGGGTCATTATGAATTTTTGGTCATGACTTTTGGCCTTACTAATGCACCTTCCACATTTCAAGGTTTGATGAATTCCATTTTCAAACCCTTACTTAGAAAATTTGTGTTAGTATTTTTTGATGATATACTAATCTACGACAAGTCTTGGAAGGATCATGTTCAGCATGTTGACAGGGTGCTCAAATTATTAGAGAAGAAACAATTATATGCAAAAACCTCCAATTTTTCCATTGGAGTACAGGAGGTGGAATATTTGGGTCATATTGTATCTCATGAGGGTGTTAAGGTAGACCCTAACAAAATTAAATCCATTAAGGAATGGAAAATCCACACAACCATAAAGCATCTTCGAGGATTTCTTAGGTTGATAGTGATCTAGGTGGATGTTGGTGGCTACCCACCTATTCCACTTGGACCCCTGCCACTATCTCTTTCAGTTTTTCAATTTCCTTAATTATAGCACAATTTACTATTTTTGGAAGTTTTTCGGGTCTTGAACTTTTGGAGCTATTTGAGGCCCTAAACGACATATTTTTGGAAAACTAGGGCCAACATGATTCATAAGTTGGCCACTTGGAACTTGTAGTCCTATGATAGATATTTCTAATGAGGTATTGTGCCCGTCAAACAGAGATTGTATGCCAAAGTTACGACCTTGGGAAGTTGATGTACCAATTTACGCAAACGAGGCCCATAGTTTTGGTGTATCATCTCTTAGGGTTAGGTTTTTGGATGTTTATGGTTTTACATCATTTCTCAATAATAAATATGCCTTTGAGCCTCATTGTAACATATTTTAGAGGCATGTAGGCACCACATCTCTTCTCAGAGATAAGCTACCATCACTCAAGCTAGTCTTATTTCCATTTTGTTTGTAAGCATATTTCAGTATTTGATATTAATGAAATGAAGTGTTATTTTTATTGTTTCTTTATATTGATGGTTACATTTTTAATTTTTTGCGTTCCTGTTTAAATTCATATCAGATAGGTTACTATCGCAAGTTTGTTAAGAATTATGGGAGAATAGTGACACCTCTAAAATCATTACTGAAGAAAGATGCATTTTGTTGGACTCCAGAAGAAACAAAGGCCTTTGAACATCTTAAAAAGGCAATGTTCCAAGCACCAGTCTTAGCTACACCAGGCTTCACAAAAACTTTTACTGTGGAATGTGATACTTTAGGAAATGGAATTGGTGCGGTTTTAATGCAATAAGGAAGACACAATGCTTTTGAAATTCGTCCAATTAAAGGAAATTATTTACAAAATCGTATTTATGAGAAGGAAATGTTGGAAATACTACATGCACTAAAGAAATGGCGATCTTACCTAATGGGAAGACACTTCAAGTAAAAACATATCATGATAGTCTTAAATACTTTTTGGAAAAAATATTATCTTCAGAAGAGCAGCAAAAAATGGTGATAAAGATGTTGGGTTATGAATTTGAAATCATCTACAAAAAAGGGAAGCAAAATGTTGTTGCAGATGCGCTCTCAAGAAACGATGAGTATGTGGAAGAATTTCTTTGTTCAATTTCTATTATCCAACCTGAGTGGAGAACCAAAGCAAGGGTTGAATGGAAGAATGGTGAAGAGGTGTGGTCACTCATTAAAAAGTTGTAGCAAGATCCCAATACATCTGATACATTTAGTTGGAAAAATGATTCATTATGGTACAAAGATCGCTTGTATATTGTAATAATTCCAAATTCAAACAAAAGATTATTTTGGAATTGACACCTCTCCCTTAGGAGGGGACTCGGGATTTTTAAAAACTTACCATAGGGTTAAGAAAGAATTTTTTTGGATGGCCTTAAATATGATATTCAGAACCTTGTGGAAGAATGTTTGGTTTTCCAACAAAATAAAGTTGATAATTAAGACCTCGGGTCTATTACAATCTTTATCCATTCCAAGTCAGTGTTGTGAGGAGGTCTCAATGGATTTTATCACAGGTTTACCCAAGTCTGAAGGAAAGAGTGTCATCATGGTGGTAGTTGATAGACTTACCAAGTATGCACACTTTTGTGCATTATCTCATAATTTTAAAGCCAATACAGTTGCTACCACATTTATGAAAACAATTCAATAACTTCATGGAAATCCAAAGATTATAATAAGTGACAGAGATCTCATTTTCACTGGAAATTTTTGGACGAAATTATTTTCTTTTCATGGTACTCAATTAGCTCATAGATCATCTTATCATCCTCAATCTGATGGGAAAACTGAGACTATGAACAAATTTTTCGAAGGATATATTTGTTTCTTTCTATATTATAAACAAACACAATGGATCAAGTGGTTACCTCTAGCTCAATGGTGGTATAACAATTCCATACTACAACAAAAATCACCCCATTTATGGAAATTTATGGATATCATACACCATTCGTCACATCATCTTTAAGAGAAAATTCTAAGGTTCAAGTAGTGGAAGATCACATTGAGCATCAACAACAAGTTCTCCAACTCTTAAAGGATAACCTCACTCTGGCACATAATCGAATGAAACAACAAGCATATTAGCATCGCAGTGAAAGAAATTTTGATGTAGGTGACTGGGTATTTTTATGGCTACAACCATACAAACAAATGTCTCTCAAGCAAGATAAGAAAGATAATAAATTATCACCTAAGTACTACGGTCTTTACAAGGTTTTGCAAAAGATTGGTACTATGGCATACAAATTAGAGTTGTCTGCATCTTCCTGAGTACACCTAGTTTTCCATGTTTCATGCTTAAAGAAGGTTATCGGTGACAAGCTGCCAATTCAAATAGTGTTTCTAGAATTTGACAAAGAAGGAAAAATAATATTTGATCCTAAAGAAGTCATGAAAACAAGAACCAAAAAGCTACAGAATCGATAAATTTCAGAGTATCTCATTAAGTGGAAGAATGTACCCACTAAAGATTCCACATGGGAGGATGAGAATTTTATACAGAAACATCCAAAACTAATCAAGCATTGAGTACAACACGTTTTTGAAGGAGAGGGCCATGTTAGGTCCCTATAATACTAGTGTATCCCCCTTATTGTTATTATTGTGCCCATGTAGCCCCCATATTGTTATTTTTGTGCCCTATAGAAGCCCACTATTGTTGTGTTGCGCCCTTACATTATTATTGTTATGTAGGATCTGATTATATTGTGGCCCATTAGACTCCTATATATACAAAGGATGTCTTGTCATTTGTATGATCCAAGAATTGTTCATCTATGTAATGTAAACGAGGTTTCCCCCTCGAAGAGGATAATTTTTAAGTCGTTGATCTATCTTTTCTATGAGTTGGTTGCATAACATTATATGACTTGTCCCTTATGTATCCATTCATATTTACTGGTAGAAATGATTCATGCTATGAACATTAGGATGGCTTGATAACATTTGATTAGATAATTCTTGGTAAATAAAAGGTTGTTGTAACTTGGTCTTTAGATATGAGATCCACTTGACATTTGGGTCCTCAAAGTTTGTCACAGGAATATTGGAAAAAACTTTGATGACTTTGATATTAGTTTTGATCTAGCATATAAGGCTTGATAAGTTGACTTAGTTGATTTGATTGCACAATATTAATTTGTGTAAGGCTAATAATATTGGTTTGGTCAGTTATGTTTGCAGAAAGAATTATATGAAGAAAGCTTATCGAGCTTGGTATGTTCGCATTAACAATCATCTGGTGACGCCAGGAATATGTGGCTATCCAAACCTATACTTCAAAAAGTGGTCCAAGTTATGGCTTTGGTTTTGATACTATATACTGATGGTCTATTCTTGATTGGAAATGAGCCTCTCATGTTCAAAGTAGGATGGAGATGGCCTTTGAAGTTCGAAATGAAGAATCATGGCATGATGAATTACGTTATGAAGTTAGAAAAAGAAAATATATATTGTTAAGCTATTTAAGAAAGTGGAAATGTGAATCCTTGGACATTTCGATTGAATTTCAAGAAGTTATGAAGAGATATTGTTGAACCTGACTTGGCAATCGATAGTTGATTGAAGCATTGATGTTTTGTGTGAACACCCATCCATGTATCTATATATATATATATATATATATATATATATATATATATATATATATATATATATATATATATATATATAGTTATGTTTTTGTGTGTTTTTGTTTTTCATAGACCTTAGTGAATTCATGATTGAGTCATGTTATACACATTAAGTTGTTGTCGAGCACCCTTCAAGATACTTGCATGGGTTGATCAAGTTTTGGTCTGAGATATTCTTCATATGATATGTGACTGCATGGATGTACTAATGTTGTTTGGATCATTATTTATGATATGAGAACATCTGGGTATTTCTTTAGTATGATATCTTCCATGATATTTTCATGAAAATTCTATAGCTTTAAGCATGGGCAAGGTTAAGTAAGATGTTGCTGGCCTGGGTAGCTATGAGGTAGGTTGAAGAAGCTCTTTGAGAGCTGTTTGAGAAAATTATGGATATGATAGGGATACATTGCAATAATATTGAGTGGGATATGGTTGATAGAGAATCCTGTATATAGTTGGGACTGAGATGTATTCATATATTGAGACACAGCTACTATACGAGACAAGATTTGGCTTATGGTTGCTGCCTCCATAAGAGGGGAGATGAATAAGGTATCCTTTTGTGATATATAAATTTTTGTTCTAATATAATATTTGATTTGATGTCCTGCATAAACAAGAGATTGTTGCTATTGCGACATGATGATTAAGATAATACTAGATATGATCATGATGATATGTTTCTGATCTACAAAGAGGAGGACTGATCGAGAACACTGAACCGACTCTTTCCCCTTGTCTGAGTTCCCAGGGTGAGGAATTGAGATGGATGGCTCCTGGGGTTGAGGGATCTCTGGACAATAGGGTCATAGATGTTTCTTCCCTATCTATTACCCATAGGGTGGGTGTGATCCTTGTCTATTTTGACAAGTCGGGTATCTCCCCCTATCTTGGTCTTTACAGAGTATACCCTAGTTGGCATCAAACCCATAAGCTAGGCTTGTTGGGATTGTCCCTCCCCATTTGGACAATGGGTTGATCCTTACCTTTGGTAAGTCGAGTATCTCACCCAAGCTCGGATTATGATGTAGGTGTTCTACCATATAACTATTGAGGTTCATTGTTGGGAATATTAGTGGGCTATAGGATGGGTTGAGATGTGCTCCCCTATATCCCCTATTTTTTGATATGGGGTAGAATATGTTTTTCTCCCCCATGAGATTTCGGGTTGAGATGTGCTTCCCGATGTGATTTTGGGTTGATATGTGCTCCCCTATGTGGTTTCGGGTTGAGACTAAGCTCCCCGATATGGTTTTAGTTTGAGATGTGCTCCTTGATGTTGTTCTAAATTGAGCTAGGCTCTCTAATGTTGATGCAGGTCATAGATTTGTCTACCCAATGATGTTTCCTGGGTGGTAGCATTGGGCTCCCCGCTGGCAGTAATTCCAAGTGGTAGCAGTCGCCCCCAATGAATAGAGGGTGGTAGCTTAAGCTCCCCTCCAATATCAAATTATTCTTCTTTTAGATTTAAGAATGTTCAGCATATGAGCAGAGACAATCAAGAGATAAGAAGGAATAAGCAGAGATAAACCAAGATGAGTAGTGTCAACATTTGATGTCGAGATACTTGAGACAAGATAATATTTGATACTTGTGATGATTATATTATGCAGTTGGAATTTCTCCCTAGTTGAGAGGGAGTGTTAATTTAGAAGTTCATTGACAAATTACAACCATGAGACAAGATTCCTCTTTTCGAGAGAACCAATTTTGACAATTGAAGCGATCAATTTGGACAAGGGAAAGTGTATTTTTGAATTAAATCCCACATATGCATATTTGATTAGGTCTTCCCTAAAGAAAAATGTACACCCTTGGAAGGCTATAAATACAAGTGAACTCAACCTCATTTGGACATCATCATGGAGCATTCTTCTATTCTCTTCTTTGGTTTGGCTCACATAGGTCTGAGGCAAGTTTGTGGAGATTGGTTGGCACAAGTCCGAAATTGTAGGGTCTAAAGCTCGCATCTATGTTTTTAGGGCTTTGGGTCTCAGAAAAAGGCATGTCATGAAGAAATACCTCGACAAAATAAAATGTCTAATTACAAAGAAATTTATGGTACTTAGATGAAGAAATCTAAGTACCATAAATTTCTTTGTACAATACTTTCCATGTATGCAATGAGTGTGAAGTCCAACTTGAATTGTTATGCAAGAGCATCACCTCCTGCTCCTCTTGCTGGCTTCTTCCTAGATTTATTTGGTGGACACTTGGTTGTATAGTGTCCATATTCATGCCAGTGAAAACATTTTATTTTGTCAAGATATTTCTTCTTTCCATGGTTCTGGCTCAATGTCCCTTTCCTGCCAAGGAAAATTTTTATTCCTCCTCAGATTTGGATTTGATACCATCCCTAGTGTTTCTTCTAATCTCCTCCTGCATCAAATTAGTCTAAAGTCTCTTGCAATTTGATAGCTTGTCTCTTCCATTAACTAAATCCTAATACTTGTGTTAGGATTTCAAAAGGCCAAGGAAGGCTAAGCTCACAAGTTCGAATGATGGCACATTTTCTCCTACTCCTCCAAGTTCATATTGAACCTAAGTGAATATGGATAGGTATTGAGGAATGGTTTCATTTTTCTGCATTTAAATTCTTCTGAGTTTATCTCTCAATGCCAATTTCTTGGCATTACTACTACTCTAGAATAGATCTATGAGAGTTTTCCACATTGCAAAAGGAGTCTCTTTTCCATGCAAGTTATAAACCATGTGATCTCTGATACCTTCCAGAAAAATCCTCTTGGCCTTTCTTGTGTCTTTCTTCCACTGAGCAAGTTCTTGTGCATATGATGTTGTTGGTTTAGGAATATCGGTTTGTGTATATTCCTATTTTTGATTGTCATCTAGGACTACTTCCATCTTATATTTCCATGCAAAAAAAATCGAGATGCCCTTCAAAGGATATTCTAGCCTCAATCTGTTGAAAGATATGTTTCCTGCACTGAAGAGAATCTGAACCAAAAACTCCACAAATCAAAATTTCTCTAAGAGAATATCTGCAGCAAGGTTTCTATGTAGTCTTCTGAAGCTCTGATACCATATAGAAATTTCAAGAAATTTGAGACTACTAATGAACTCAAACTGAAATCAAGAGACACAAATTTCTTCTACTATTTTGTGGAAAGGAAAACACACAATAGAAACACATACAATGACATGCAACCATTAAAACACAAGGAAAACAATGATTGTATAGGGGAACCCAACTGGGAAAAACCTCTTTTCTTCTTTTCATTAATTGGATGAGAATGAGAAACAATTACAATGTCTTGCTTCAACTCTGAAGCACACCTTGCACTATAATTCTGACCTCCTACTGACCTGCTATAGCCAACACTTAGTTAATTCAAGACTCAACCAACCTCCTATTTCCTTGCATAACCCAAGAGGAAATTAGCTCCTAAATAATAGGGATATTCCTTATTTCCTTGTGAAAATACTGAAGTAATTAACTACTTGCTCAAATGAAAAACCTATACACTCAACTAGTATACAATTGATAATTACAATGTGCCTTTTCCTCCACTCCAACTAGGCAATTCAAATTCCATGCATGTTTGGGTTTAGTTTTAGTAAATTGATTAGTTAACATAGATATTGGTGAGTTAACAATTGTTATAACTACTCAATGTGCCTTCTACTAAACTCAACTACTGACTAGAACTCAATTAATTGAGTTTAACTAACAATAACTCCACTAGATTGCAAAATTTTAGCAATCAACCCATGCATAACTCTACTTCTTGCCTATAACTTGAATTTACTGATTTAACTAGTAGAGAAGGCCATGGTACTCTAGCTAATTGCAATTCAAGTCATCCTTCTTATGTGGAAAATCGAATTTCTCCATTTGATTAAGGCACAAGTCAAATGGAGCTTTTCTTTCTTCACAGAAAAAAATCATTGCGAAAATGTCACAATGACTCGTTTGAAGTAGAAAAACCCTAAGATCAAGAGATCCGATACCACATGTTATGTATCCAGATCAAGAAAACATAGAAACATAAGAAAATATAGCTCAACGTCTAGGGAATAAGCCACTTCTACAGGGAAAACTCCCTTTAGATCACATAAATGAACAATTCTTGGATGATTCAAATGACAAGACTTCCTTGGTACATTGAGGAGTCTAAAATGTTAAAATATAATTAGGGCCTACGCAAAAATAATAATGTAAGGGAACAACAATAACAATAGTGGGCTTCTATGGGGCACAACAATAGCAATATGGGGGCTGCACTAGTATTATAGGGACCTAACAACAACAAATTATGCTTTATTATTGGACCCCCATGCTCAACGCATATCAACAATACATGAAGTGAGCATGGCCATAATAAAGGACAACCCAAATGCCACAATGAGGGGGGTGGCCGTGATCAACTCCATCAAAGTATTCCTAAGGGGTGTCAGAGTCCAACTCAGACATTATCAGACTATGTTGTTTGATTGGATTTGGATCTGGCTTGAACGCAAATGCCAATGCAACCACCTTTGTTGCACTAATTTCTAGATGCATGAAACTGTCATGGAACATGCAGTGATTTCTAGCTCTCCAAATTTATGAAATTTATAAATAGTGAAAGTCATTGAAAGATGTAACTTGTTTATATTCCCACCAGGATCTAAGCATTTCATTGAGGAACGATCCTAAATATCGTGCCTTAGGCTTAAAATAATTTTATAAAAATTTTCATACTTGAGTGAAATAACTACAATTTATACAAATTTTCACATGGGATTCTTCATGTGCTTTGCATAATGAACAATAGTTTGGACCGACCCATCTGCTCTTAACCAACTTATCCCAAGTGAGAAGTTTTCTATTAAGAGTTAAAGAAGAAGTGAGTTATTTGTTTAAAGGGTTACTCTCTCTACATATTACCTTCCACCACCAAATTATTTGATTGCTAAATGAATATTCAATCTAAGCTTTCTAACTGACATTCATTGAGAAACAACCACAGTGTGGATTCTTGAACCAAGTAAGTAGATCTAGGGAATTTTTCTTGAGACACACATGATTTTCTACAAGCAGATTGATGAAATTGGCCCATTCTTCCACCATTGGACCAAATAGACCCAATGTCATGGAAGAATTTCACTTGTCTCAACATCTGATTTGGGAATCATTTCCCTTAGTATCATTCAAAATTGGAATGTTCAAAAAACCAAGAGAAACCAATAGAGGTGCTAAAAAATTGTAATCATTCCCTGCATCGAAGTAGGGATCTTGGCTAGCCCTGATATGGTGGTGATCCCGCACATACCAACATAACAATTTGTTAAAATTGGCAAACAGGGAAAAACTTCATGTGGGTCATCTTATTCATGGCTAATAATATTTTTATTAGATTCCTCTCGTCGAGAGGTGTAGGATTGATATAAAGATCATCCAATTCCGATAAGTATTCATGGAGATATGAATTTATTTTGATTATGGAATTATTATCAAGCCGACCTACAACTCATGTAGGCTCAGAAGCCCAATAGTCGCATCTATTCACCCACCAACGTTGTGTATAAATATAAGAGGAATTTTCCTCATTTGGACTCACTCATCTCATCACATCTCTCTCTCTACTGCGCAGATATGAGTCTCTTCTCTACTGCGCTAAAATGGGTCTCTCTCTCTCTCACATGTGAAGCCGGAAGCTGTTGAATTTGAAGCTGCAACTGCAGAAGTAAATATTGACTTGCGTGGCCTAGAAGATCTCCTCTTTGGAACTGCGTTGTAGGTTCATCTGAATCTCCTTTGAAAGCCGCAACTTTTGGTGGTGGAATGAGGTCAATCCGACGAACGGTTTGCAAGATATCGACTGCCCTAGTTTGAAGCCAGAAACTGCTGAAACTGAAGCTGCAACTGCAGAAGTAAAGATTGACTTGCGTGGCCTAGAATATCTCCTCTTTGGAACTGCGCTGTAGGTTCATCTGAACCTCCTTTGAAAGCCACAACTTTTGGTGGTGGAATGAAGTCAATCCGACGAACGGTTTGCAAGATATCGACTGCCCTAGTTTGAAGCTGGAAACTGCTGAAACTGAAGCTGCAAATGCAGAAGTAAAGATTGACTTGCGTGGCCTAGAAGATCTCCTCATCTGAACTGTGTTGTAGGTTCATCTGAACCTCCTCTGGAAGCCGAAACTTTTGGTGGTGGAATGAAGTCAATTCGACTGTCGGTTTGTGAGATATGGTCTGCCTTAGTTTGATAATGAAGTCGCTAATGCTGATGCTACTAATCTAGGGTTTGCTACTACTGATATGAATCAGATTTATTGTACTATTTCTCTCTGCTGAATTATTGAAGATAAAAGAAGATTTGATCAAAGGGTTTCCCCACACATTGTGGGGTTTGTCCCTGGCTAGCCGCCACATCTTGTGTCTCTTGTCTTGGCTTGTTTTCTATCGATCGTTTAATGTTCTATCTGCACTTTACTTTATGTACATGTGATTGCTAATCGGTGGAATATAATAAGAAAAGGAAGTAAACTTTTATAAGCATAGAACATACCATAACTTAACATGGTATCGGAGCTGAGGTGAAGACAAAGCCCGAGCAAGAGCAAGAGCAATCATTGAAGAGAAGATTGGCAAGGCTATCCTAAAAGAACTATGGGGTCCTCAACACTCTTTCCTGCCGAAGACAAGCTCTGTGAGAAAGCTGACTATCATAGATGGAAGATGTCTATCGATCTAACCCTTGAAGATCAAGGAGTGTTGGACCATGTAAGAGGCAATATTGTTGAGCCTTCATCAAATTCATCTGTTGCTGCCTGGAACAAATGGAAAAATGGAGAAGTCAAAACAAAGAAGATCATCCGGGACTCTATCGACAAACGCTTGGTGGCCTACATCTCTGATCTAGACACCTCCAAGGAAATCTACGACAGACTGGTGAGTTTATTTAAAGTTAATGATGCAAATCAAGTTTTGTTTCTTAGAAATAAGTTGAGGGAAATCAAGAAGGGTAAAGATGAAAGTATGCAAGCATACTTCTTAAGAATCACCGAGATCAAGAACGATCTCCTATCTATTGGGGAAACCATTACTGACAGAGAAATGGCACTCACAACTCTTGGAGGATTTCCATTTGAATGGTATGTGTTCAGGACTACTCTTTTGAACTATAATATAATTCCTTGTTTCGAGGAATCAATGGCTAGATGCATTCAAGAACAATCAAGGGTAGAAGAGCAGGAAATGCCCTTGCCTAAAGGTCCTCCTGCTGCTTTTTCTTCTCATGCTAAGAAAAGAAATAATTCTGGGTCTAAATCAAAAGGAAAGGCTGGACCTAAGGGTGGAAGAAAAGGATGATGTTACATCTGCGATAAAGCAGGTCACTATGCAAGGGAGTGCCCTGATAGAAAGGACTCACACCGGGACAATGATGGCAAATCAAAGGAATGACAAATTCAATAGCAAAGGTAAGAGGAGAGATGGGGATCGAGAAAGAGGACAACCATTCAAGAAGGCTAGAAAGTCCAGGATGTATTAAATGCACCTGACCTCAAAAAGAACCTAGTGTCCATCTCAGCAATGGAAGACAAAGGCTACAAGGTAACCTTAAGCAATGGCAAGGTATGTATATGGAAATGCCTTTACTCTTGGGTTTAGTGTTGATTCATTATATCAGGTCGATGGAAGTCCGCTAGGTGTCATGTCTTGTGACAAAACTCTTCAATCCGAACTTTGGCATCAGAGGTTTGCCCACCTTCATTACAAAGCTCTACCCGATGTAAGACAGATGGTAACAGGGATGCCTGAATTCCAAGTAGAGAAAGAAGGTGTATGTCCAGGATGTGCTGAAGGAAAGCTCAAAAGGGGACCATTCCCTTCAAGTCAAAGCAAGACCTCCGATATATTACAACTAGTTCACTCAGACATATCAGGTATGATGCCTGTGAACTCCTTGGGAGGATACTCATATTATCTCACTTTTACAGATGACCATTCTCGAAAGACCTGGATATACTTCTTGAAAAAGAAGGATGAAGTGTTCCCTTGGTTCTGACACTTCAAAGCCCTAATCGAGAGTCAAACTGAAAAGAAGATCAAGATCTTAAGAACTGACAATGGGACTGAATATGAATCTAATGAGCTCCATGATTTTTGTAAAGAGGCTGGCATCAAGAGGGAGACTACTACACCATATACTCCTGAACAAAATGGTGTGGCTGAAAGGAAGAACCGCACAATTATGGAAGCTGTCCGGGCGAGGCTACATGATCAAAGTCTTCCTAAGTTTCTATGGGCTGAAGCTGCAAACACTATCGTATATGTACAAAATCGATGCCCTCATCAAGCATTGGGTTCCAAGACTCCTGAAGAAAAATTCACCGGTAAGAAACCTGATGTTTCTCATTTTAAAATTTCTGAAAGCCCTGTATACTTTCATGTGCCGAAAGAGAAAAGAAATAAATTTGGAGCATCTGGAAAGAAGGGAATTTTCATGGGCTATGGTGAAAATACTAAAGGCTATAGAATCTATGTAGCCGGTCAAAGGGAAGTCATAATTAATCATGATGTCACCTTTGACGAAGATATGGCTCTCAGCAAGGTGATCAATCTTCCGACTTTGAGGAGCTCTCAAGAAGCCGACACCAAGGAACCGAAAGAAAAGGATGATGAATCAATGCCTAATGTAGAAGAACCCATGGATCTGATTGATCCTCATTCACATGAGCCTTCCTCTTCTAGGAAGAGGCCTTCATGGCTTAAGGGGATACTTGATGATGCTGAAGGACATGCTACACCCTGAGGAATCTTCTGTCAAAGTAAGAAACTTAACAGGTATTAGGGATACTTGACCATCATGAGCACGATCATACAAAATGAGCCTTCATCATTCTCAGATGTCGTCAAGCATTAACTATGGAAGGGTGCTATGACCGAAGAATATGAGTCTATCATGAAGAATGATGTCTCGGAAGTAGTTCCCAAACTCTGGACAAGACAATTTTTACTTTAAGATGGCTTTACACGATAAAGCATGCAGCAGATGGAAGTACGGAAAAGTATAAGGATCGTTTTGTTGCTCGTGGTTTCTCCTAGAAGGAAGGTATAGAATATGATGTGATATTTGCACTTGTTTCCAGATATATGACCATCTGCTTGATCATAGCCCTTGTGGCTTCACAAGGATGGAACCTACATCAGATGGATGTCAAGACCGCGTTCTTGCATGGTTCTATCAAAGAAGAGGTCTATATGGAGCAACCTGAAGGATTTGAGATTTATGATTGAAAATCTCATGTATGCAGGTTGAAGAAGGCTCTCTATGGGCTGAAGCAAGCACCCTGAGCATGGTATGAGAGGATCGATAGCTACTTGATGAAGCTGGGATTCACTAGGAGTGAAGCTGATCCTAACCTTTACTTTAAGGTTGAAGATGACAAGCCTCTCATACTGGTGTTGTATGTGGATGACCTATTTCTAACAGGTGCAAACCCTCTCATTCAAAAATGTTAGAGGGAGATGGCTTTTGAATTTGAAATGAAGGACCAAGGACTTGAAATGTGGCAGAAGCCAAGGGAAATTTTCCTATCTCAAGGAAAATATGTGGTAAATATATTGGAAAGATTCGGTATGATGGATTACAAGCCTGTGAATACCTCGAGGATCTTAACTTTTAGAAGTTATATGGTAGTGATGCCGAACCAGACTTGGGAAATGCCTCTGAGTTTCAAAAACTCATTCGCATTGATGTTATTGGTGAACCTCCGTCCATATGTTTTGCAGTTAGCATTGTGAGCTCATATTTGGTTGAGCCTCACTGGATTGATGCCAGGAATCTTCTAAGATGTCTTCTGGACACAATCTCTCATGGATTAAGATACATTGCCGGAGATATGAGACTACTTGGATATACTGATGTTGATTGGGCAGGCAGTGTGGTGGACCGTAAGAGCACTTACGGGTACTGTTTCACCTTGGGATTTACTTCGATATCCTGGATGAGCAGGAAGCAGAAGTCGGTGGCTTTGAGCACCGTCGAAGTAGGATATATTGCTGCTAGCATAACCTCGTGTGAGGCAGTCTGGTTGCGAAAGCTCTTCAGTGAGTTGTTTGGATTTACATTGGATACCACTATGATTCTCTGTAACAACCAGAGGTGGGATTCGATTATTGAGGAATCCCGTATTCGTCAACTACTCTAGCAGATAGACATCATCTGGGATATGGTAAGTTGATGAGCAAGGAAGCTCCATCACATTAAGATGATGTACAGGTTGATACACCTTGTCAAAGCCTCGAGGAAAGATCTAATCTGTGATTTTCCAAAACGACTTGGAGTCGGAAAGAAACCTTTGTACAAGGGTCCTGCATGTTGCATACATTGAGCTCTGGGAGCTCTAAGGGCTTGCAGTTCCTACTGGAGCAACATATGACCACAGGGTGACTCACCCTCCCCTAGTGGTGCACACTGGAACAAGATGATTTGCTCTCTTGTGGGACAAGATGATTCGCTCTCTTGTGGAACAGGATGATTCGCTCTCCTGTGTAGTAGGATGATTAGATCTCCTGTAAGGCCTGGATTGTTGTGTTCTCCATGGCAGCCTGGATTGATGTGTTCTCCACGGCGATTGTAGTAGGATTGATGTGTTCTCCTGTGAGGCCTGGATTGATGTGTTCTCCATGGCAATTGTAGCAGGATTGATGTGTTCTCCTGTGAGGACAGGATTGATTAGTTCTCTTGTCGAGGCATCCTACCCATGCAGTCTGGGACTCATGGGAAGTACCTCTCATCTGATCAATGAGCAGGGAAATGAAGTTAGGGACCATAGTAGTACCGATGGACGCATCGTTGTAACTACCATACTCCCTGCGCTAGGATGACCTCCATTGATCTGGGATCAATGATACTGGTCTGGGACCAGTGGTAGGAGTTGTACCATACTATGACGCTGACTTCGGGTTGGTTGAGACTGGTCTGGGATCAGTGGTACATACTCTGAGACTGACTTTGAGTCAGTGGAGGATGATATTGGTCTGGGACCATTGGAGTTGTACTCACTATGACGTTGACTTTGGGTTGGTTGAGACTGGTCTGGGACCAGTAGTACATACTCTGAGACTGACTTTGAGTCAGTATGATACATCCTCGATCATTTCTTCTTCTTCATAATTCGGACAAAAGCAGAGCAGAACAGGCAGAATAGAGCAGAGCAGGGCAAGGGTCAGGCTGCACAAGGAAATGCATTTGATGGATGAATAGTAATGACTGATAGACAGATTGCAGATGAAGTTCTCCATGGTTGAGAGGGAGTGTTAAAATTGGCAACCAGGGAAAAACTTCATGTGGGTCATCTTATTCATGGCTAATAATATTTTTATTAGATTCCTCTCGTCGAGAGGTGTAGGATTGATATAAAGATCATCCAATTCCGATAAGTATTCATGGAGATATGAATTTATTTTGATTATGGAATTATTATCAAGCCGACCTACAACTCATGTAGGCTCACAAGCCCAACAGTTGCATCTATTCACCCACCAACGTTGTGTATAAATATAAGAGGACTTTTCCTCATTTGGACTCACTCATCTCATCACATCTCTCTCTCTCTACTGCGTAGATATGAGTCTCTTCTCTACTGCGCTGAAATGGGTCTCTCTCTCTCACACATGTGAAGCCGGAAGCTGTTGAATTTGAAGCTGCAACTGCAGAAGTAAATATTGACTTGCATGGCCTAGAATATCTCCTCTTTGGAACTATGCTGTAGGTTCATCTGAATCTCCTTTGAAAGCCACAACTTTTGGTGGTGGAATGAAGTCAATCCGACGAACGGTTTGCAAGATATCGACTGCCCTAGTTTGAAGCCAGAAACTGCTGAAACTGAAGTTGCAACTACAGAAGTAAAGATTGACTTGCATGGCCTAGAAGATCTCCTCTTTGGAACTGCGCTGTAGGTTCATCTGAACGTCCTTTGAAAGCTGCAACTTTTGGTGGTGGAATGAAGTCAATCCGACGAACGGTTTGCAAGATATCGACTGCCCTAGTTTGAAGCCGGAAAATGTTGAAACTGAAGCTACAACTACAGAAGTAAAGATTGACTTGTGTGGCCTAGAAGATCTCCTCATCTGAACTGCGCTGTAGGTTCATCTGAACCTCCTCTGGAAGCCGAAACTTTTGGTGGTGGAATGAAGTCAATCCGACTGTCGGTTTGTGAGATATGGTCTGCCCTAGTTTGATAATGAAGCCGCTAATGCTGATGCTACTAATCTAGGGTTTGCTACTGCTGATATGAATCAGATTTATTGTACTATTTCTCTCTGCTGAATTATTGAAGATAAAAGAAGCTTTGATCAAAGGGTTTCCCCACACATTGTGGGGTTTGTCCCTGGCTAGCTGCCACATCTTGTGTCTCTTGTCTTGGCTTGTTTTTTGTCGATCGTTTAATGTTCTATCTACACTTTACTTTATGTACATGTGATTGCTAATCAGCAGAATATAATAAGAAAAAGAAGTAAACTGTTATAAGCATAGAACATACCATAACTTAGATATCATTTTGGGATTCAACTGCGTTAAGTAGTAAGTCATTCACGTATGACCATTTCCATGAGAGGTAGTCTTAACTGACTAATTTCTCATGATTTTTGAATAGTTCACTTAGCACTCATTGCATCGGGTGATGCTCACAGGGGTGAAGAAGTGGGATTGAAACTAGTGAAATGAATCACATAGCATCAATCATCACTTCCGGGGCTTGCACCCGGTAACCAGGACTTCCCAGGAGGTCACCCATCCCAGAACTCCTTTGGCTCAAGCACGCTTAACTGTGGAGTTTTCCCCACAATCAAGCCCACTTAGCTTGCTACCCCATTTGCAAAACCTGAGCAAGTATTGTGCCTCATGAACAATTCAAGTAGAGATCCCTTGACTCTTTTTGAATTGAAGTATGGGGGTTTACGCAGTGCATTATATCATTTTGGGATTCAACTGCGTTAAGTAGTAAGTCATTCACATATGACCATTTCCATGAGAGGTAGTCGTAACTGACTAATTTCTCATGATTTTTGAATAGTTCACTTATAACTCATTGCATCGGGTGATGCTCACAGGGGTGAAGAAGTGGGATTGAAACTAGTGAAATGAATCACATAGCATCAATCATCACTTCCGGGGCTTGCACCCGGTAACCAGGACTTCCCAGGAGGTCACCCATCCTAGAACTTCTCTGGCTCAAGCGCGCTTAACTGTGGAGTTTTCCCCACAATCAAGCCCACTTAGCTTGCTACCCCATTTGCAAAACCTTAGCAAGTGTTGTGCCTCATGAACCATTCAAGTAGAGATCCCTTGACTCTTTTTGAATTGAAGTATGGGGGTTTACGCAGTGCATTATATCATTTTGGGATTCAACTGCGTTAAGTAGTAAGTCATTCACGTATGACCATTTCCATGACAAAAGAGATTCCTTTACCATCTCCATCCGCACCTTTGATCCTTTGGAGGATTTGTTTGGGATCCTAAACTATTCAGTGAAGGATTAGCTAAGAAATTAATTCACTTGCATTACTTTGAACTGGATGGAATTTTCCTAGGAGAGCCTCCAAAGGTTTTTTCTGGCCAAAGCCTTGGTAAAAAGATAAATATATTTTAATCTCCATACATCAATATCTTTTGAGGATATGAGGTAATACCATTTAAAAAACACCAAACCCTTTTGGCTCAAATCCCATGACCACAAAAAAAGGAAGCTATCCAACCTAATCAAAGATAATACACCTTTGGGAACTACTGCAATGGAATTCTAGTACACTAGAATGCTCTCTAATATAGAATTTAGTAGCTCTAGGCATCCCCCTCTTGAGAGGAAACAGTTAGCCCAGTTTGCAATATGAGCATCCACCTTCTTTACCATTCACATCCAATCTATGATCCGATAAAGTTTGATAAAAAAATCCAAAATTATTTAAAACTTCATCTAGATCTTTCATAGGAAATGGAATAAACCCATCAAATGTGTTAAAGACTCCACCAAAACTCCATTGAATATAATGCAAGATTTGTGTGAATTTATCTCTATCTCATTATCCTTATAGAAGAGGTCGAGGGAGCATTTGAGGTAAGATAAACTCCTTATATCCCCAATAATAAAACAAAGCAAGTCATCTACAAATAAAATATGGGAAACCACCACAACTTCAAACACTTTGACACCTTGAAGGTTGCCCTTAGATCTAGTCATCAACCAATTTGCTGAAATCACCAGGCACAATAATGAATAGGATGGGGGATGTCAAACACTTTGACAACTTGAAGGTTGCCCTTACATCTAGTCATCAACTAATTTGCTAAAATCATTAGCCACAATAATGAATAGGATGGGGGATGAGGGGCATCCATGCTGAAGCCCATGGGAGGATTGAAAAATTCAAATGGAGCCCCATTTATCAACACATCAAATAAACACAACCCATATTCTAGTTTACCATCTAAATTGAAAAACCCATTTGAATGAGAACCAACTGCAAGAAATTCCAATCCACTCAGTCATAGGCCTTTGGGAGATCCAACTTTAGGATAGTGTCTTTCAAGTTGGACGATTTAACCAAATGAAACACTTCTTGAGAAACCACAATAGCATCGTGGATATTTCTATTTTGCAGGGAAGTGAATTGTTCCTCAAAGATGAAAGAGTTGAGGATAGGGTTTATCCTCCTTGCAATGATTTTTGTAATCAATTTGTAAATCAAATTACAACAAGCAATTGGCCTATAATGAGTGAAAAAAGACCCCTCATGTGATTTAGGAATGAGACACAAAAAGGAAGTATTTAACAAGCCCAACACCTTACAAAAGCATTGGGATTCCTTCACCACCTTCAAAAGGTCCTCTTTGGTCAAATCACAGAACCTCAATTGAAACTCTATAAGAAAACCATCACTTCCAACACTTCCTACTCTAACACTTCCTCCAAGAGATTAGCATTCATCTCATATGTAATGACAATAGGAAATTTACACACCACTTGTAGAAATTTCTTGAATAAGACTTCCTTTAGGGGCTTTGAAGAGAGAGTGAAAGAAACACGCTGCCTATGTAGCTTTGTTCTCGAAAGGGTGAAGAACATAGCCATTTGAATCCACAAAACTCCAAATAGTGTTTACCTACTTCCTCAATTTTACATAGTGATGAAATAGTGTTGTTATCCCTCGAGAATAGCCCAATGGCCTTGATTTTTAACCACCATCACCCTTATTCATCCATAAGAATGGAGAGCCTTTCAATTTTTTGTATATATATTAAAGCATTTATTAATATTTATACATCATTTATGCCCTCGCCATCCAAAATCCATGAATAATTTTAGACCAGACAAATAAACTGAGGCCAATGCACTGTTGGGTCATATGAATTATTTTACTTTCATTGTGTAACCAACAATTCAGCCTTTGTCTCCCATCCTTTATTTTTAAGAAGCTTTGAATACATGTTACAAAAAATAGGCAAATGTCAATAAAACAACTTAGCTGGGATGACATCAAAGAAACTCCACTTGTATATTTGCAAAATATATGATGAAATCAATTTGGGATTTTTGTTTCAATATTTCTCCCACGTTTAAAAATAATTAATAAAAATACTTATTAGTTTTTTGGGAATTAAAATCCATCCACATTGCATGGGGAGGAACAGTTGATCCAACAAAAGTTTCTTTTTTAGATCCATGGGTTTTTTCTTTCTAGGTGTTCTCGAAGGTCTCTAACCAGGAAAAAAAACGCGAGTTGGTAATTAAAAAAAAGCAACAAGACAAAAAAAGATGTTGGTATTTTTAGGCTGATAAGCCTTTCTTTTGAATCAGTCAATTCTCTACACTTCGAATATCTGTCTGAAATTTGTGCACACTTTTCGAGGCCACCCTTCTGTAAACTTCTAATATCTATCTGACATATGCACACACTTTTTTAGGTCACCCTTTTGTACACTTCTAATATTTATCTGACATATGTGCACATTTTATTAGGCCACCCTTCTACTCTCCGCTCGACATCTATGTGCTTTTTACATGAGAGTTCCAATAGAGTCTGTTTGAATTTTTGTGGAGTTTATGGCACTAAACAATGATGACACCAGAATGCTCACAAGGAGATAATTGTAGCAATAAGAGATCAGAGCAATGTTGCGCCAACGGTAGATACATGCTCGGATGCCCTCTGTTGTTTTAAATAGTTGTAGTGCTTCAATGCACCAATATTGGAATGCAAGAACCATCATTTGCAACAGCAACAGTGGCCCAAGGTCACTGGGAGCACCAAAGGCTAGGGTAGGAAGTGGGGCAGGCCCATGAGCTATGGTGTTGGAGAGATTCAAACCACCAATGTTAGAATGTGAGAAACATTAATTGCAGCAGCAACAATAGTCCAAGGCCATTGCAAGCATCAGAGGCTAGGGTAGGAAGCAAGGAGGGCCCTGAGCTGTGCACTTTCAGTGCTTCAACCCACTAGTATTAGAATGTAAGAGACATCAATTGGAGTAGCAACACTAGTCCAATGCCACTGCAAGCATCAGAGGCCAAGGTAGGAAGAGGGACAGGCCCAGGGCTGGGGAGAGGCCAGGGCTAGGGAGTTGCAGTGGTTCAACCCACCAATGTCCGAATGCAAGAAAATTATAGCAGCAGTAGCCCAAGGCTAGTAGCAGATCCATAGGCCAAGGCAGGAAGCCCCGGGCCGTGGAATTCTAGTGCTTAGATCCACCAATATCAAAATGTGAGAAACATCAATTGCAGCAGCAACAAGTGTCCAAGGCCACTACGAGCACTAGAGGCTAGGGTAAGAAGCAGGGCAGGAATCCCTAGACCATATTACATGAGGGCATTGATGGTGGTGAGAAGAAGAGAGGACAGAAACCCAAGGTCAAAGAGGAGCAGGAAGAAATTGGGGTAGAATTTGGGGTTTTGAAATTAGTGAATGTGGGTAATGTAGATGATGTTAATGACAAGGATCGTAACAAGGAAGGAATGAATGGATTTTTGGAGTACAATGCACTAGTTTCGAACACAGATGATAAATGGCCTGCACCACTGAATTTATGCAATGAGAGGTTGAAGATTACTCCAACTCCTGATGTTTCCAAGGTTAAAAATACCAAGAATTTTGTCAGAAAATTGCAGATGGGGGTGGATCCTAATACTGGAGTCCGTGATTTTTCTCATTATATTCCAACATAGGAGAATAAAATGAAGGCAACATCATAGAACATTGTGAATATGAATTTCCATCATTGTAAAAGAAATGACAAAGGCAGAGTGGTCTACTATTCCAAATGTCCAAAGTATTGTCTTATCTACATTTGAAAATAATACTAAGGAGCAGGTATATATATATATATATAGATCTATATATATATATATATATATATATATGTATATATATATATATATATATATATATGTATATATATATATATATATATATATGTATATATATATATATGTATATATATATATATATATATATATATATGTATATATATATATATATATATATATGTATATATATATATATATATATATATATATATATATATATATATATATATATATATATATGTATATGTATATATATATATATATATATATGTATATATTGTTCTTTTTAATGGTTTTTATTTCCATTTCTATACATGTACAGAGGGTCATTGCACTTGTTTACGATAACTAATAGTCTGCATTTTATGGCAGGTCAAGCCTTGTGTTTCCAAGCCACCACAGGTGAGAATGTTGTCCTTTGGCATAATTAATTCCCTTTTTGATTTTCTAACTTCTAATTCCTCTAAGCTTAATATGGGTTTTTAATGGATTTGATATTTGTACAAGTGGGTACTTGGCTCCTTATAATCTCATCTTTATCTGTTGCAAATTCTATCGAGGATGAGCGCCCCAACCAACAACTGACTTTCAGGTTATGCTGCTTTCAAGTTATTCAATCTTGGACCATCTCATGCAAGGTTCTGCTTGTAGGTTTTTTGCTGGGTTACATTAAGTTGTTTTTACTGTTGGAAAATGCATATTGAACCACCTTAATGGCTAATTGTAACCTATATTTCTTTCTTTTTACTGTCGTCATTCTTTTTTTTCTTTGTTGGTGGTGTTGTGGCTAAGTCTTGCACCTGCAGCACAAGTACAGTAGGAGGCAAGGAAATCTCCCTAGAGACAAGCCCTAGGTTGATTGTAGACCAGTGCCTAGGACATCTTAAATAGAGGAGTGCTTGTAAGGTTATATATGAGGGGGTTGCAACACTCTAATTTTCACGTAAAAAATGTATGAGGGGGCTTGGTTCATTCCTCCAAAGGTATGAGTTATGTACTTCAGGTATTCCCTCACACACAGTTCCCAGAAGTATCACATAGAACAACGGAGGCTGATTACTTCAAAGGGGATTACAACTTAATAGGCTTTGTTGGGTAAATGATAGAGGATTAGGAGGAAGAGTAACTCATCGTAGGGAGCTTACAACATCAAGAACCCTATGCATAACACATAGAGCTTGCAGCTCTAAGAATTCCAATACTTATTTGAGTCAGAAGCAGATATAATGGGAAGAAGAGAGGTTGGGTGCTATGATTCATGAAGAGTAGTTGTTAAAGATATGATTTCAATAATCTAGACAGACACTAGCATTAACAATGTCGATGGAAATGAATCTGTAAGGAACTTACAGGCACATGCATAACATATTGATACCAGCGAATCTATGAGGAGGTCTTGAAATATTTCTAATAGAGGTAATTTATCACGAATGCAAAGAAGAATATGAACATAATGGAATTAACAGGAGGATAACATATTGTAATACATGGAAGGGGGAATCACCACCATTTCGTTTCTATGTCTTAAAGATATTCCAGTGTGAAGTAACATGGTCTGAAATACAAGTCATGCACTTACAAATTTATGAGCTAAAAATGGTATCGCAGAGTCCAACCCTCGTGGGTGAGAAATTTTGGAACCCTTGTATAATATTGCTTCCCCCTATTTATAAGAGGAGGGAGATCTGGAATTACAATCTACAAATATATATGAGCCTAAACCCTAGTTTTCATGCTAGACTAGCTGTCTCGGTCAGTGTTAGGATCTGATGCCCCCAAAAGATTAAAACATGGATCAAATCCATTTCTTGAGAAACACATAAATTAATGAACATAGAAGAATTTGAAGAGAGGAAGGAGGAGGTGTCCCCTTATTGTTTCAGTGAAGGCCCCTAATCAAGCCATGTCCCTACCATCGGCTTGCTCTTTTTGGCTGCTTGAGGTGTTCACTTTTGCTCGACTGGCTTATGTCAATTCTTCCTTTACTGTGTGGATGATCTGTTCGATGGAGAAGGGATGGGGTGTTTTTTGGCAGTGTTTCACTGTGCAGAGAAGCGAGACTCCATGCTGAGGCATTAAGTCTCCTTAGAGGCCTCTCATACTGTCATTTATGCACTCCCTCCTACTCTGTTAATTAGTAAAGTAGCCAGCCCATCTGACCATTTAAATATCTGCAACAACATTATCAGTGCACCACAGTCGCAGGCCTTTAAATTATTTAAAACAGATGAACATGTGGGCAATTTCAATTAACTCTTAGGCCCCTTTTATGAATTTCCTTATACGACCAAGGGTTTGAAACAAAGGCCCATGTGTTTGGCGCTAAAACTCTCAATAACTACGTGGGGGGGGGATTTTTCTTTATATCATAGAAGTCCCACATCAGCCGATTTCCCAGACGCAAAATCTTTATGAAATGTGGCCTATGAAATATCGCATCCAGGGTCTTTTACTTATGGCAATCACAGCTCGAGAGAAGCATCAACGATAGAAATAACTTTACATTGTACGATCGTTGATCACCGATTGCAATGGGTGATGTCATTACTACCACGTGTCACCCTGTGGGTGGTCACATGTGCCACCTGGAAATGGCCCCATTTGACCCCTGAAAACACTGAAACTGTGTGACACGTGTCATCTATCACGTTGGCATCTATACCATCACGTCATTGTTGACGTCAGCTGCCTTGTCATCTATGAGGACCAATCATATGTCGCCACGTGCCCCCTGGTGGAGAGAGGAAAAGGCCTTCCCAACCTTGGTTTTTTCATGAAATCCTTTGTTAATTGGGATCAGCCCATCCCCGGTGATTTAACATTATACTGCAAAATTGCAGTGTCACGAGGTATTTTGAAGAGTGAGCCCTCTACTCCACCATTCTTCTGATATCCGATGCCTGGACTTGTTGATCGTTGATATGCGATGCGCCATAATGCCACGTGGAGGAGAGAGAAAGGGGACCACCCGCTCATTGTTTTCCCTCTATTTCCTTTGTTAATCGGATTTTTTCCCACTGGCACTTTAAAACTATGATGTAGTTCTTCGGTGATTCTCGTGATATTCACGTTTGACGATGGTTCTGGCCCTACGCTGGTGTGCACCCCTTTGCGTCTACGATCATCAATCTGCAATATCAATGCTTGTCCTTGAAACCCACTGATAAACATAAGTATGTGCCCCGAGACCATGCCGATTGCTGACATTGATCCAGATTTAAATAGGAACGCAAAAAATTACATAGATAACCATAAATACAGAGATGCAACAGAAATAATACTTCATTTAATTAATGTAAAATACTAAAATATGCTTACAAACAGCAATGGAAATAAACCAACTAGGGCGATGGTAGCTTATCTCTGAGAAGAGATGTGGCGGCTACATGCCTCTGAACTGTGTTACAATGAGGCTCAAAGGCCTATTTATTGTTTAGAAACAATGGAAAACCCTAAATATCCAAAAACCTAACCCTAGAAGAAGAAAAACCAAACTGTGGGCCCCCTTTCGGTAAATTGGTACATCAACTTCCCGGGGTTGTAACTTTGGCATACGGTCTTCGTTTGACACATACAATATCTCGTTAGAAAGATCTATTAAGAACTACAACTTTGGGAAGAGAAAAATCGATCCATGGACCCATTTTGTTCCCAATTTTCCCAAAAAACGTCGTTTAGGGCCTCAAAACAGCTCCGAAGTTCAAGACCCGAAAAAACTACTAAAAAATGGTAAACTTTGCTTCAATTAAGGAAACGAAAAAGTTGAAAGAAACAATGGTGGGGGTCCAAGTGGACTTGGCTGGTGGCCTCCAATATCCACGTGGATCATTCCTCCCCCCTTAGGAAGTAATGGTCCCCATTGCGTTGAGTTCCTCCATGAGATGAGGAAACTTCTGCTGAACTTGGTCCCTGGTAAACCACTTGCCTTGGTGAAGGAGTTGGCTTGCTTTGACAACTCAATACAATTGGATATTCTGCTGGCGAGTGTGATTGATCTATGTGTCCATGATCCAATCAGTTGTAGCTTGTTCCATGCAATCTGGATTTAACTCTGTGGGTGTGAGCTATTCTGCAATGTCGGATGTGTCTAGTAATGGTGGAAAGTATGGTCGAAGGCGGTCCACATTGAACACTGGGTGCAAGCCAAGGAATGGGGGAATGCTAAGCTCAAATGCATTACCTCCCATAGCCTTGGTAATGGTGTAAGGACCATATCAGAGTGGTCTGAGTTTCCGATAGGCTTCGGTAAGGCGTTCCTTTTGCAAATGCAACGAGACTTTGTCCCCACCTGAAACTTGTGTGGCACCCGATGTTGATCATGTCGCTGCTTGTACTTGGCATTTGATTTCTCCAAAATGTCATGGAGCTGCTGGTGAATATGTTGGATGTGCTCAATGAAGCTATTTTCCTTATCTATTTCGAACTGGACATGAGCCAATTCTGCGTGAGTAGCTACAAATGGCATGGCCACATCAATGGGACATAGTGGATGGAATCCCAAGCCCACTTGAAAAGGGATGTGGCCAGTCAAGCTATGGAGAGCCCGGTTGTAGCTGTGTTGAACATAGGGGAGGCTCTCATCCCATGTGCAGGGATGCTTTGAGTTGTACATGTGTAGAATGTGTACGTTCATCGTGTTGACAACCTTTGTCTAGCCATCAGTTTGAGGATGGAAGGCTATGGGCTTGTGAGTTTGGTGTTGAGCATCGACCAGACACTGGACCAAAATTTTACTAAGGAACCTGCTGTCTCGATCTAAGATGATAGACTATTGGATCCTAAAGTGTACCTACACTCGTTCAAAGAAGAGTTTAGCAGTGGCTTCTGCTATGATATTCTTCTTGCAGACAACCATAATGGCCATCTTCGAGAACTTGTCGATGACAACAAAAACACAGTCATTTCCATGCTTAGTGGAAGGGAGGCCTAACATGTAATCCATGGATATGGATTCCCAGGGTCAAATAGGGGTAGGCAGTGGGGTATAGAGGCCTTGCTTCTTGATGGTGGGTTTGGCAATGGTGCAGGGAGTGCATGATCTGATGTACTTCTCGACATCCTGTCGAAGAATCGGCCAATAGAAATACTTCTACAGTACTACCACCATTTTCTTGACCCTGAAATGTCGAGCAGCCCGACTGTAGTGTGCTTCCTAAATCATCTTGGCATGCTCACTTGAAAGAACATAAAGGTGACCCAGGTGGCATAATAGGGCATCCTGGAGGTGAAAATATGGAACATGTTGGCCCTCCAAGAGTGTCTGGTATGTGTGGCCAAATTCTGGGTCGCTTTTGTAGAGAAGTGGCCAATCAAAAGTCTCATGCCCACAAGAGTTGAGAATAGTGGTTAACACCATGATTGGTGGTCGACTGAGGCAATTTGCAACATTATTGATGCTATGTTTCTTATACTTGATATTCAAATGGAGTTGTTGTAGGTACGTGGACCACTTTTGATGGCGATCATTCTGCAATTTACCCTGGGTCTATATGAACTGCAAGGGTCAGTGGTTTGTGTGGATGATTGATTCCTTCCCCAAAATGTAATGCTTCCATTGTTAGTAGGCCTGCACAATGGAATACATCTATTTGTCATAAGTGGGATACTTCCGGACTGTGTCTGAAAGTGTCTCACTGTAATATGCCACTGGATGCCCGTTTTGAGTAAGGACTGCCCCAATAGCATAGTCAAAAGCATCTATCTCGACCTCAAATGGTTGTTTCAAGTATGGTAATGCAAGAACTGGTTTCGTGTAGAGGCGATCTTTCAACTCCATGAATGCCTTTTGTTGAGATTTAGACCAAAAGAATTTTGTTTTCACTCCTTCCTTGGTGACTTGACTTAAGGACCAAGTGATATGAGAAAATCCTAACATGAACCTGTGGTAGAAGTTGGCAAGACCTAGAAAGCTGCGGAGCTCTATCAAAGTGGTTGGAGAAGGCCAATCTCGAATGACTTGGAGCTTGGATGGATCCAATGCACCCCCTATTCATCAATAATGTATCCTAGATACTGAACCTGGGTCATGCCAAAAGTGCATTTCTCTAAATTGGCACATAACTTGTGTTGCCGCAGTGTTTGGATAACCTGTCGGATGTGGTGGAGGTGCTCTTCCTAAATCTGGCTGAAGATCAGGATGTCATCCAAGTATACCACTACAAAGGAGTTGGTGAATGGTCGCAAGATGTCATCCATTAGCCTCATGAAGGTTGCAGGAGCATTCGTTAATCCGAAAGGCATAACCAACCATTCGAAAATGCCCTCCTTGGATTTGAAGGTAGTCTTCCACACATCAGAGGGTTTGATTGGAACCTGGTGATATCCTGACTTCAAATCGATCTTGCTAAAATATTTTCCCCCCTTCAATTGGTCCAAGAGGTCATCAATTCATGGGATTGGGTACCTATTATGGACAGTGATCTTGTTCAGCACCCGATAGTCAATACAAAGTCTCCAAGTCCCATCCTTCTTCTGTACCAACACAATCGGGCTCCCACAGGGCGATGAACTTGGACGGATGTGACCTTTCTGCAATAGCTCCTGAATCTACCTCTTGATTTCATCATTCTCCAAAACACAGCACCGATAAATTGACCCATTGGGCAACAACACACCTGGGGTCAGATCGATGGAGTGCTTGACCTAACAGTGCAGAGGAACCCCTGCAGGGGAGGTGAAGATGTCCTCGTACTCCTCCACAACCTTGTCCATCTGTAGTTTTTGTGTGGAGGGGCCTTGTCTAGAGGTTGTGGCCACTGTCTTCTTCTTTCCTTAAGGGTGTATCATCAGGAAAAAAAATTTCCCAGTTTTGAAAACAAGCTTACTGCATTGTTTTGCAATAATAAAAAAGACGGTGGTAGGTGGTGCTACCTCTGGTATCTTGTACAACTTATTTCCCAAAGTAACAATAACAACATGGGGCCTTGATTCATACACAACATGTCGCTTCCACAAGTATGGTTGTCTTAATAATACATCACAAACTTTAAGGGGAGAAATGTCACACAATACCTCATCTGTGAAGGGCTTGATGTTGTATGGAAGGTGACACTGCTGGCTCACGCAAAGATCCCATCCTTGGTGAAGCCACCCGATGGTGTACGGTTGTGGATGCGTTGTGGTCAGTAAGCCTAGCCGCTTCATGACCTCTGTCGAAATGAGGTTCTTTGGTTCCCGCTGTCGATAATGAACTGTAGTTGGGAACCCTTTACCCACATCTGGGAGTGGAAGAGATGCTCCTCCTCCTCTGGATCTTCGGGTTCCTCCTTCTGGATCTTCATGGTGGCAACGGTGGCGTTGGGCTCTGCATTGATAATCTACTTCCCTTTGTCATCTCCCTTGTTGGGTTCTGACTCAAATTCGGAACATGCATCTGATTCTAAAACCTTTAGCTCGGCCACTAGTGACTGCTTGGCTCGACACTCACTTGTGTTATGAGTGGAGCTCTTATGGAACTCACACCACTTTCCAGTGTCCTTTTTTAGCTTCATGGCACTGTTCTTTGCTTGCATCTTTGGCGGGTTGTCTTGGGCCACCCCGTCTTGGCTTTGTCCTTTGTTCTACGGTTTGGGGGCACCTTTCCCTTACCTCGGATTCGCAGATCCAAAGTCTTGCTTCTTCTGTTTAAACTTTTGCTCGACCTTGATGGCATATCGGCATGCCGTGTCAAGCAAGGGGATGTTCAGGAATTCTATTTCTTCTTGGATGTACATGTGCAGGAAACCGCGGTATTTGAGTACCAAATGCTGCTCTAAATCCTTGATACCCAACTTTGTGCGAAGGGTATGGAAAATATTGGTAAACTTCAGCATGTCTTGGTCCCTTCCCTGCCGCAGCATGGTCCACTTTATGTATTGATCCTCATAGCTTCTGACATGGTAGTACTACTCCTTGACGGCATCTCAGAATGAATCCCAAGTGGATGCAGCTGAAAATAGTGAGCCTGTACTTTCATCCTTATGCTCACAGTAGGTTTCCCACCAGTGCTTGATGTAGGGGGCTGCTTTGAGAAGAGAGAAAATAATCTTTTCCCGACTAGAAAAATCATGAACAAAAAAATAACCCTCTAGCAATTTTAACCATTTATCAATGGCATCTGCGTCTATCTGACCCTCGAATATGGGGATTTCAAAATTAACTTGTACCTTAAATAGTGTGGTGTTTCTAGAGTAGTTGTTCGAAGCTGATGTGTCGCCGCTGGGTAGCCGCTGAAAGAACTGGGAAAAGTTTTCCATCATCGCGTTCCTTTGTCACTCGAGGGCTTCTTTGAGCAAGATTTTGATAGGATCTCTTGCCCCTCATCTTTCTTTTCATCCACCATGGGAGGCTGTCGGGATTTACGAGGCTGGTCTTGCAAAGGTTCGACCAGTTCAAGCCCTAACTCCTTATATCCCGACCTTGTTGGGGACATGCAAAGAAAAATAGAGAAAAAGCAGACCGCTCTAATACCACTAATTCGGATTTAAATAGGAACGCAACAAATTACATAGATAACCATAAACACAGAGATGCAGCAGAAATAATACTTCATTTCATTAATGTAAAATACTGAAATATGCTTACAAACGGCAATGGAAATAAACCAACTAGGGTGATGGTAGCTTATCTCTGAGAATTGATGTGGTGACTACATGCCTCGGAACTATGTTACAATGAGGCTCGAAGGCCTATTTATTGTTGAGAAACAATGGAAAACCCCAAACATCCAAAAAACTAACCCTAGAAGATGAAATGCCAAACTGTGGGCCTTGTTTGGGTAAATTGGTACATCAACTTCCCGAGGTTGTAACTTTGGCATACGATCTTCATTCAATGCACACAGTATCTCGTTAGAAAGATCTATCCGAGAACTACAACTTCCCACTTTTCCCAAAAAACATCATTTAGGGCCTCAAAACGGCTCGGAAGTTTAGGACCCCAAAAACTACTAAAAAATAGTAAATTGTGCTACAATTAAGGAAACTGAAAAGCCGAAAGAAAAAATGGTGGGGGTCCATGTGGACTTGGCAAGTGGCCACCAATATCCACCTGGATCAGACATGCCGATAAATGTTGTGCCCAAACCCGCAGATCATCAATATGCGATATCGGCGATCGACAGATTGCTGCTTTTCATTCGACCAATGTTCCTTGCCTGCCTCGACCCACCAATGCTGATATGTGATTGCGATGAACCTCCCAGGCCCTGATTGCAATTTTTCCCTTAGACGTAGCCATTTTTCTTGATTTTCTGGGCTTTTCCAAGGTAGACTTCAAAATGCCTTAACTTTTGCTCCAGGAACCCATTTTTGGACTTCCATATATCGTTGTAAATATTTTTCCGAGAACTATGCAATGGAGAGGGAATGATTAAACTCTGATAGCTTTTGTGGCTCAAAAATTGGCATCAACTTCACTATTGTTTGACACCTGAGGCAACAGATAACTTGTGAAGCAGTTGTTATCGGGAAAACTAGTGTCCATTCAGCGTTGCTAGTCCCACTAAGATGGGTAGCTATCTTAGAAACAAACAAGCTAAATTCACTTGTGTTTTCTGTTATGAGACATAGATGAGAAAGAAGCAGAGAGTACCAACCTCAGTCTTTCGCTAGTCTCCTTGCTTGTTTCCTCTCTCCCTTGATAGAGCATTCGCCACTCCTTTCTCGCTCTTCCCCCTTCAAAGAACACCGATAGAGTCAAGGCAGCAAAATACTATCAAAGCATAGAGATCTATAACCATAAATAATGTAGGATTAGATATACATTAACCATATAGATGCATATACAAATACAAGATTCAGAGATATACAAGCATATGGAGAAAAACTCAAATAGCTTCATTGATAGAAGTAGTAGAAGAGAGGATTACAACCAGGCTGTCTAATCCAGCATCATCCTCCCAGCATGAAATCCCTCTTCACCTCATACAAAGCAAGAACACCCAACAATGTCTTCAAAGAGAAACCAACAACACTTCCTTGCAAATTACAAAATTCCAGCCCCCTGGATCTCTTGGATGAGGGATACATATATATATGTTTACAGGAGAGTGAGTCAACTTCTGGGATTTTGATTAGTGTCATTTCGCTGATATTTCTTGGTTCCACTTGGAGATTTCAGATCTCTTACTCATCGTTGGGCGAATTCAGAGAGGCAAGTGTCATATGAGCAGTTTCTAGAAGATTCTCTGGGTTTCCACCTAGCAAACTACTTCTGCCATTTGTCTACTCTCGCTCATCGCACCCTACAGAAGGGCTTTCCAGTATGCATCACACCCCCCGTGTGTAGTAGGTGAGATGCATCGCACCCTATGCATGGAGCAGTCTATATGGTCTAGTTTTGACTAGTTCTGAGTAGTTTTTCATGGAGAACTTCTAGGAGGTGATGTAATCAACTGACCTTGTTCCTTTAGGGTATGAAACAACACTTTTAGGGGTTTAGAAGCCCTTGGTTTATGGACATGTGTGATTGGGGTTGTAGTGCCCAAATATGTCTATAATAGTTGCCCCTTAAAGCATGAGGTCGTAAATCTTTTGATGTCGGGTGAAATGCTTTATAATGAGGATCCGAGGTTTTTTGAACTGGAAGGTGACCTATAATAAGATACAATAAAATACATTATCTTCACAATATTTTCATGATCTAGCTGAGGCGGGCATTCCCATGCTCAGCTTTATAAATTCATATTCATGTACATAAGACAAATAATTGTTTGTGTGGTAGACTGATGATTTTGGTAGAGCCATCATCCTTTAGTTTGGATGATTATCTGTGCAGCAATGATGTACATTTGATGTCTTTATTTTCCTGAATATATCGCAGCCTAGATGGATGAAACTAGATCTGGGGTCCTCAAACTCGTTCAATCTTCGCTCGAAGTATAAGTCGATCCATGTGAGAAGATGTTTTGATGTCAAACATGGAAAGACATCGCCTGATTACCAGCCAATGATGTAAGCTGTTAATAGGCACGAGAGGAATCACCGATAATGATAATGACCCTTAAGGTACTACAGTAAAATTCACGTGGTGTGAATACATGAGTTGAAGTCGAACACCATGCAAAATCTTTCAGCTGAAGGCCATTGATGTAAACCTGTCGCCGGAAGTGAGAAACTTGCCATTAAGGCATGCAAGCTTCAAAGTACTGAAGAGGTTGTTCCTAAGTCAACTTCTTGGATAATGAGCTGATGTCGACAAGAAGTGACCCATCATAAGACGACCTTAATGAATCCCACATCTATGACATGGAACGGAGCAAATGATTTTGTGGAGGTGAAAACGATCTGATGATACAAGGTTCAAGGTGGCGGTCATGAAAAATGGAGAGTGAAGGTATTGTAGCGGATGAGGCATTAGCTAGGTTGGTGAATTCTCTGAGCGACTTCTCTTGAACATACCAGCGACACTGAAATGGATTGGTAGTGTTAACCCCAAGGTGGATGGTACAGTGGACCAATGGTGATATGACCGGTGAATGGAATAACCCAACCCGACTCAATCATGGTGACGGAGTGAAAGTGTCATGTTCAAGAGCGACCTACTACCAATGAAGCTATTCAAGTTTTCTTCCCCTTTTCCCCAGTCATTGCTGACCAATACCTCTTTATTTTTGTTAAGCTTGAGGAGGATAACATATGTTGTTTTATAATTTTCCCTTTGGGCGAACCTGTCACTATGTTTTAATGAGCCTAGAAACAGTGAAACTTACTCTTGTATGCATGGACAAGTTTGTCACTATTGTTTTAACGAGTTTAACGACAAAGATAACTCGGTCCTTTTCAATTTTAGACAGTCTAAAAAGGGACGGAAAGGCAACTCCAGTGGTCCTTTTTCATAATGTAATCCCTTAAGTCTGAAAAAGTGTAAAACAATACGAAAGGGATGACTTTTCGATAGTTTTAACGAGCCGAACAAGACAAGCACTTGACCTTTTTGTGTAATAATCCCTCAGGTCCAAAAATATTAAAATCTAGAGGAGGGATGGCACTTCCGATCGCTTTAACGAGCTGGAGAGGCCAACTACTCGGCAATCTTTTCATATTTTACGAGTTAGATAAAAAGAGCTTAAAGGAGACTCGTCTTTTGAGGAACGAGTGATGTTTTTGGATAGCAACTGGTTCCAGGTAAGGTTTGGAACTTTTCAATCACGGTAGTGTAAAGAAGGTGGCTAATAGAATCACTCGTCGTAGTTGTTCCTCAAAAGGGTAAACAATCAAATGGAGGTGTATGATCGGCTAAAAAAGAGTGGAGGTGATGTTAAGAACATGACCAAGGTTCAAAAGCTGATAATTACGCGATTGCAATGGTTATTTACTGAAGGCGGGGTTCATTTTTTAATGAGCTTAAACTCTATGGGAACACTTGCTCATTGCTAGGTTTATTTTTTAACGAGCTTGAACTTCGCGTAAAATTGCTCATGGAGAGGTTTATTTTTTAACAAGCTAGAACTTTGCGTAAAACTGCTCGTTCGAGTCATATCATAAGGATGTCTCATTAGTAGGTTCATTTTTTAGGGAGCTTGCCCAATGCACAACTTTGCTCTGAAGCCTTTCATTATGCGAGCTAGGAATGACCAACCTACGAGTTTAAAGGGTTAAGAGCCTACAAACTAAGAAAATAAATGGTCACTTTTCACTTGCATGCAAAAAGGTTTGCATGCCCCCAGGTATAAAGTATAATTTCTAGGTCACCATATGGAAGTTCTTGCATTAGCAAGATTGTTCCAGCTGCGTTGTAGACAAAACACTTCCTTGGCGATGTCCATCGAAATGGACAAAGGTGACTGTAATCAGTCCCAATCACATAACCTTTGACAAGGGAATCTTTTTCCAGTCCAAATCCATTTTCCTAAATGGACAAGGGTATCAGACTATTCATATTCCTACGTGGAAACCTACCTTATATTTGGGGTTTTCCTACTGAAGCAGACCAGGGTGCATGCCTCCTGGGTTTTAGTCACAATCAAGGAATCACTTGCGATCATCAGGTGGATGGACTAGAGATTGATTAGACATTCCTTGTGCAAAACGACCAGTTAGGGATGGCATTTGACTAATAGCTATGTTTGAACTAGGGAATGAAAGCTGGTCAACTAGGTGGACCACTCTGCTTTCATGTGGAAAACACATCACTCGAAAGAGTGAGGAAACGATAGCTCCCATGCTAAAGATGTAGTCATGCCCAAGGAGTAGATTTTAATATAGAGGTCCTTGGACTACCATCACTTTTAGATGAACGGTTTTCCTTCTCAAAGTTATAGGAAAATTTGGAAGGATCCCTAATGGTCGACTGGTTCCTTTGTTGAAGCCTGTCAAATTTCGAATCTCAGGCAGAAGCGATGGTGAACCAAGCGCTTTCCAAGTAGTTGAGGAAAGGATACTCACAGAAGCCCCTTCATCTATAATAGTACCAACCATGATCATTCTATAAGCTTGTACTATGATTCAGAATGGTACATTAGATGGTAGGTGGGGTCTACCTAGTAGATTCCAATCGAAGGAAACAACTAGATTGCTTGGAGGTGGGACTGAATAAATGGCCGAATAAATCTCTGATGAACTTCCTTCCTACGGTAAAGGAATGGGTAGATTGCCCCCATGTTCATCGGAGTCTGTGTTTATGAAGAGAATTTGAATGGTGTCATTCTCATTCTCTTTGGTGACAGTATCATCTGAAGGTGGACCCTCTGAAGACAAGATTGGGTCGACTGTCATCTCGACCTATTGAATTTGGTCCGGTGTGGACTCAGAGGGTTTATCTTCAATGATAGGTGCTTCGATCGACAACAAAGGTGTGTCAGTCAGATTGTCAACTAGCGATGGACTTGGCAAGAGTTTCTTGTATCTGGGAGGAAGTCACTGTGGTGAAGCAAGACGATTATCCAAGACTCTCTTAGCTTCGTCTAGGAAGGGACAACGGTGTAGGGCATGATCGCCTTCACACAACCTATAGGGAAATTTGTATCTTCCTTTTTCTCCATTAACTTTGTTTTCACTAGTTGACGGTGTGCTCTCAACATGATCGTCAGCGGTTAAAGACATTGGATTGTGCAAGCGGGGAGACCAGTCCCTCAAGATTCGTGGGATGCAAGGACAATCTCGATGATAGTGGTCTCCCTTGCAAATGACACATGGAGATTTAGGTTTGGAAGGTGCAGTGTGTGGATTTTCACCAGATGATGCACGGTTGCCCCCTTTTGCTGTTGGATTCTTCTTCTTCTTCTCCTTCCCTTTCTTCTTCTTCTCAGTTACTTGGTTTTTAGCGTTGCTAGCTTCACCAAGCGAAGAGGAAGAAGGAGAGGGAGAAACAAATGAAGTAGAAGGTTGGGGAGCAACTTCATCTGGTTGCTGATTGGATTGTTGAGGAATTGCAGTGTTTTGAATGACAGAGGTCAAGAAAAGCCAAACTGGCAGGCCAATTGTGAGTCCTGGAAGGGACAATGTAGCCATATGTGGAGCACCAACATCTCCCCAAGAAGAGAAGGGACTAGGATTTCCTCCAAGGGGAAATCCTTGATTGGTAGACTCCATTTCTCAACCTAAAGACCAATGAGGGAACAGTGACATTATTCTAATTAAAATAAATTTTATGACGCTTTGACACAACTTGCTTTTTCAATTTTAAAGAGTCGAGAAAAAGCTAAAGATGACTCTAGTCGCCTTTGATTTTTAATGAGCCTGAAGTGACAAGTGCTCAGATGGACCTTTTCTTTTAAGGAGTCTGAAAAGGAACGAAAGTGACTACTCTGGAAATCTAGACAGAGGGGATTACCAAGCCAATCACAAAACTGCAAAATACTTTTTACAGTACAACAGTCAATCTTCCCGAATGCTGTGTTTAGTGCATTGCAATCGATAGGGCAACAGACACGGCTTCCTAAGGATAAAGGATGTAGCCTATTGTGGTCTCCCAATATATACTCGACGGTACTTGGGAGCACAAGTCTGTACTGGCAGTTGTCATCTCAAAGAGGAGGAATCACCCAACCTACGATGAAAGCGATAGTTACCAGGCTTTACGACGCTGAAATAAGTCTCTAGCCTAGACTTCTAAATGTTGTGCGTTAGGTTCCAAAGCATTTTTATGTTCATTGAAGTTTATTTTACAATTGATCTTTCTTAAGAAGTTTGCCTTTAAGGTTCACCACGTGATGTAGATATACAAATCCTAAATATGCAATCTAAGATGATAAACAGTCGTTTACTTTCTTTTTGCAATGAAAATCTTAGCTACTAAGGAAAGAGAAATGAAATTCTTTCAATATAGAGTAGCGGGCACACACTAGATGCACTTTTCCTAAATCAACTTTAGCATGCAGTCTTAATGCAAATGCACATGCATGTATTGTTTTTTAGTTTCCTTAATGTGAGAATGACAAAAAGAAAACAAAGTATAGATTTGAACTATCTTCTTTCAAAACGACAATACTAACAATTTTTCTTTTCAAAAAACGAAAGTAAAGCCAAGACGACAATACAATGGCCAAAAGCGTAATCAACTATCTAAAAGGAACGCTTTGTGACACTCTTTTTCTTGACTGAAAACGACACTTGCGACACTTTCAAATCAAAAGACTACAGTTCGATTAAGCTACTATTTGCAAAGGAGAACTGTAAATGATGAAAAATACATAAAAAGAATTCGCAATTCCTTCTGATGGAGGCTGAATAATGCAAAGGAAGATGGTTTCAACAGAGATATACTGATCATAGAAAGCAAAATTACTGAATAAAACTGAAGATAATGAAGAAAAAACCAAAATCTGGAGGCAGAAACAGTCTTCGTCAATCATCGCACTTGTAACACAGGGAAACAGGGATGCATCTCACCTGCAACACATGGGAGGTGCGATGCATCCAGGTTTCCAAGAAGAGATAGTGCACTGGTCCAGGGACGAGACTGTGATTGGTTTTCACTCACAGTTTGCAGCTAAGTTCAGGGATTTAGGCTGAGCTAATGATTGTCAGTAAACACAAAGCATAGGGGCTGATCTAATGAGGTTATTTGAACTACCACCAGGGCACTTAGGATGTTTGCAAGCTAGATGTTCAGTTCATAAACCAACTTGGAGATTGACTGAAGCAGCGTTGATCTACTTTGCAGTTGCATAGAAAAAGTAGTTCGAAGGCTAGCTAGCTTAACTTCAGGCTTCATCTGTGGTTTATAAAGAAAACGACAGCGACAAAACAAACAAACTATTTGCTCCCCAGTGGAGTCACCATTTTGTTATCGGGAAAACTAGTGTCCATTTAGAGCTGCTATCCCCACTAAGACAGGTAGCTATCTTAGAAACAAACAAACTAAAGTCACTTGTGTTTTCCTTTATGAGAGATAGATGAGAGAGAAGCAGAGAGTACCAAACTTAGTCTTTCGCTAGTCTCCTTGCTTATTTCCTTTCTCCCTTGATAGGGCTTTCACCACTCCTTTCTTGCTCATCCCTCTTCAAAGAACACTTGTAGAGTCAAGGCAGAAATATACTATCAAAGCATAGAGATCTATAACCATAAATAATGTAAGATCATATATACATTAACCATATAGATGCATATACAAATACAATATTCAGAGATATACAAGCATATGGAGGAAAACTCAAATAGCTTTATTGATAGAAGTAGTAGAAGAGAGGATTACAACCAGGCTATCTAATCCAGCATCATCCTCCCAGCATGAAAGCCCTCTTCATCTCATACAAAGCAAGATCACCCAACAATGTCTTCAAAGAGAAACCAACAACACTTCCTTGCAAATTACAAAATTCCAACCCCCTAGATCTCTTGGATGAGGGATCCATATATAGATGTTCATAGGAGAGTGAGTCAGCTTCTGGGATTTTGATTAGTGTCATTTCACTGATAGTTCTTGGTTCCACTTGGAGATTTCAGATCTCTTACTCATCCCTAGGTGAATTCAGAGAGGCAAGTGTCATATGAGTAGTTTCTAGAAGATTCTTTGGGTTTCCACCTAGAAAAATGCTTCTACCATTTGTCTGCTCTCACTCATCGCACCCTACAGAAGGGCTTTCTAGTATGCATCGCACCCCCTGTGTGTAATAGGTGAGATTCATTGCACCCTATGCATGGAGCAGTCTATATGGTCCAGTTTTGACCAGTTCTAAGTAGTTTTTCATGGAGAACTTCTGGGAGATGATGTAATCAGTTGACCTTGTTCCTTTAGGGTATGAAACAACACTTTATGGGTTTAGAAGCCCTTGGTTTATGTACATATGTGATTGGGGTTGCAGTGCCCAAATATGTCTATAACAACAGTGAGTGACAACAAGTGGTTCGACTAGAACCCACACAATGGTTTAACTTCTTGGTTGCAAGATGTATCAATTCAACTAAGTAAATCCAACATTATTTACTTGTTTTTAGTTGGCAGTTTCTCAGACTTTTTTTAATGTTTGTATGCACACGGGTTTTATTATTTTGAGATATCTATATGAGGGTTTTACACTGTTAGGATATTCCGACACATAGGAAATAGTTAAGTACAACTTGGTCTAGTATAGAGTTAGGTATAGAGTTAGGTAAAGTGTGTTTCTTTACCGTTGTACATTTTGTAACTTACAATCCGACGGTCACGATATGTAGTGATCCGACGGTTCATTCTCTCCTCGGTGTTACCGACACTTGATCCGTGACTTGACACCCGATTGGTCCATGAATTCTATTTAAAGCGCATGGAGGGTCATTTGTAGGGTAATCCGTGCATGAGAGAAGCTTATGTAAATTTTCATTCTTTGATTAATAAATTGCCTGAAGTGGCCGCGTTGGCTCAGGCCGTGGACTGTTTCCCTCTTTGAGGGTTTTAACCACATCAAAAATACTGGTGTATTGATCTGTGATCTGGTTGTGAGCGGTGTCCTTTTGGTGTTCTTTTTGAGGAACTTACCCTGTAAATTCCTACATGGTATCAGAGCTATTTGAGGGCCGCGTCCGTTGGTGATCCAAATCTGAAGCCGGTAGAACTGCATCCGACTGTCGTTTCCTAGATCTGTTGTTTCTGACTGCTTTCAGGCCAAGAGGACTGCTCTGTTGTGTTCGGAGCATTTGTTTCAGTGAGGAACCCCTTTTGTTTCACGCGAAAAGGTTTCTGGTATCCCTAGCTGCGTCATTTTTAAGATCTGGAGGTATACAGTGTTTATTTGCAGTTTACTGTTATTTTCTCTCTGTTTATTTCGGTTTCGGTTTATTTAGCCTTTTTATTACCGGATCTATACCTTTCATTTCTACGTATGCTCTTTGCCCTGCGACTCTGTGCGATCTGGGCAAATCAGAAACAGAAAGGAAGGATTTTTCTCATGCGTATGCTCTTTTCCCTGCGCCTTAGGGTGATCTCGGAAAATCAGAAACATTGAGGAAAATATTTAGTTTCCGGCCAAAGCTAACTTTGAGCCGCAAGGTTCATTTTTTAAAATATTTAGTTTTTCGGCTAAAGCTAATTTCGAGCCATAAGGTTCTTTTTCTTTGCATGTCCGTGTTGGGTTTTGTGTTTTTTGTTTTGTAGGGAAAAAGAGCTTTCTCAAAGTAAGCACGCAACCCAAAGCCCCCCCCCCCCCCCTCTCTCTCTCTCTCTTTCTCTCTCTCAAATTTTTTGTATAGATCAATTGTTTCAAAGCTATTTTAAGAGAGTAGAGGTCTTGGGTTCAAGTCTCCATTTTGTGGGGGCGGACTTTTTCATTTCCGCACATTCCCGCACTTCGTCGGCAACTTCAACAACTTTTTTTCAAAAAGCCATAACTTCTTCATCCGGAAGCCTTTTTCAGAGCTGTTTTTTTTAAACCAGCCTAATTTTTCGAGATCTATCCATTGGAACACTTACTTTCAGCATATTTAGCTTCAATTTCTGTTGAAATGGAAAGTCAATACCAAGTTACCCTTGACAGCACCAACTACTTCCAATGGTTGTCCTACATTGAGGATTTACTTAGAAGTAAAGGTCTCTACAGAATAGCCACAGGCCAAGAGAAGAAACCGAAGGATGAAGATAAGGTTGCTAAATGGGAAAATAGACAAGATCAAGCACGTGGTTTGATAGGGATGTCTATCTCTCCTGATCTTAGATTCCATATTGCAGAACTTGATACTCCTAATGAAGCATTGGAACAAATCACTAAAGTTTTTGGGATTAAAAATGAAATTAGAGTCCATCAACTTGAAAATGAGTTGCTTACATTGGACCCTAATAATTTTTCTTGCATTGAAGATTTCTTGTCCAAGTTCAAGACCCTTAGATATCTCTTGGAAAGTGTTAAGGTTAAGAAAGAAGATAGTAACCTTATTTATTCCATCCTTACTAAGTTGGGACCAGCCTACTCTGTATTTGTTTCCACCTTCCATTCTATAAGAGAAGCCTTCATTTCTCAAGGAAAAGACTACAAGCCCCCTTCCTTTGACTCTTTTTGTGATTCTTTAATAAGAGAACAAGAAAAACTCTTACACCTTGGTCTTCTTAATCTTGGAAACTCTTCCAATAAAGCGTTAGCTACCCAGCAGCAACCAAATTCAAAGAATCCTAAGAAGTCATATCCTAAAAAGAATGGTCCTAAACCAAACAAGGGTCCTAAGCAATTTCAGCCCCAAAATGAAAAATCATTTCAACAAAATGATAAGACAAATAAAAACAAAGGGAAGAAGACTGATAGACATTGCAATTTTTGTAATCGAGATGGCCACTTAGAATCAAAATGCTTTAAAAAGATGGAAGACTTGGAAGCAGCAATGAAGAAGCATAACATCCATTTGGGGCAATCTTCAACTTCAACTTCATCTTCAGGAATGGCACTTTTTGCATGTAGTTGTCAAGCATCTCGTTCTGGCTATGCATTAAATGTATCTTCTTCTTCTCATTCTCATGAGTGGCTCATTGATTCTGGAGCTTCTTATCACATGGCCAAAAACAAAGCCATGTTTTCTTCTTTAAATGATTGTAACACCAAAAATATATATGTTGGTGATGATAGATCTCTTAATGTTGTAGGGACTGGAACTGTTCATCTAGACAATGGTCAGTTTAATGATGTATTATGTGTTCCAACCTTATCCTGCAACCTTCTATCTGTATATCAGATAACTCATTCAGGTGAAGGTAAAATCATTGAATTTTCACCTCATGATGTTGTAATCAAGGACTTAAGAGATCCTAAACAGATTTTGGCTACTGGCATTGCTGATGATTCCACAAGGTTGTATAAGTTTCACAACTTTGGGTCATCAAATCTTCCCTCAGTATTTGTTGCTCATAACGATGAAGTGAGCAAACTTTGGCATGAGCGATTTGGTCACTTAAACTATCACTCCCTTTAGCATCTATGTAAAGAAAATATGGTGACAGGTCTTCCTATGGTATCTTGCAGAGATGGTGTTTGTTCCGGATGTGTACTCAGAAAACATCATCGGGACAGTTTTGAAAAACGTGCCTCTTGGCACGCCTCAGCCCCTTTACAGCTTGTGCATAGTGATTTATGTGGTCCACTTCCAGTTGTGTCATTCTCTAGTTGCAAGTATTTCTTAACTTTCATTGATGATTTCTCCAGACGCACTTGGGTATACTTCTTAAAACTCAAGAGTGAAGTATTTAACACTTTTTTGGCCTTCAAGGCCTTTGTTGAAAAACAATCTGGACATCAAATTCTTAAGTTAAGATCTGATAATGGCAGAGAATATGTTAAAAACACATTCATCAACTATTGCACTGAGAATGGAATTCAAATGCAACATACTGTTCCATATACTCCACAACAAAATGGTGTAGCTGAAAGAAAGAATCGCACCTTAAAGGAAATGGCTAATTGTATGCTACAATCTAAAGGACTTGGTCTTAGTTTTTGGGTAGAAGCAATTAACTGTGCAAATTACATAATAAATCGCACTCCTACTAAGGCTTTAAAGAATATCACTCCAGAAGAAGCATGGAGCTCAATCAAACCAGATGTAAGTCACTTTCGTGTTTTTGGAAGTGAAGCGTGGGCCCATATTCCAGATGAAAAGCATAAAGCTTTAGAACCTAAGAGTGAAAAATGTACTTTTGTTGGATATTCTGAAGATGTCAAAGGCTATAGACTTATTCCATTTAAGTCCAAAAATGTTATCATTAGAAGAGATGTAAAATTTGATGAAAATATATCGGCCTGCGAGCCTAGTCCGGCGGATGTGCCACCTCTCCCTATCTCTTCTACCTTTGAAAACATTTCTTCTTCAGATGATGAAAGTGAGGATGACAATCCTCCCCCACCATCTCAGGATCCTCCTTCAGCTCCTGAGCTTCCAAAATGGGTTCGTGCTACTCGAGATGCAGCAGGTGATCTTGCCGGTGATCCTACAGATCAGCGACGCACACGTTCTCAGTTCGAGAGAGCCTCTTCTTTACTGGCTCAAGCTCCAGTAAATTATGATCCTGACACCTTTGCAGAAGCTTCAGGCCATCCAGATTGGGAAGCAGCTATGAATGAAGAATATCATTCATTATTGGCAAATGATACATGGGATCTTGTTCCTTTACCAAAGGGACGAAAACTTGTTAGATGCAAATGGGTTTACAGAACCAAGTATGGACCAGATGGGAAAGTTGATAAACATAAAGCTCGTCTTGTTGCTAAGGGCTTTTCACAGGTTGAAGGCATTGACTACACTGAAACCTTCTCCCCTGTTGCCAAAATGAACTCTATCCACCTTGTTCTTTCCCTTGCTGCCTCTTTCAAATGGGAAGTCCATCAGATGGATGTTAAATCTGCCTTCTTGCATGGGGACTTGCATGAAGAAATCTATATGGAACAACCCATTGGCTTCATACAAACAGACTCCAACCTTGTTTGTCGACTTAAGAAATCCCTTTATGGTCTCAAGCAAGCTCCTCGGGCTTGGTATGCCAAAATGGATAGCTTTCTTTTAGAATCTGGCTTTTCTAGGTGTCATTCTGACAATACTGTCTACACCAAGAAAGTGGGCAACTCTCTTATCATCCTTGTTCTTTATGTTGATGATCTTATCCTTACTGGTAGTGATCCCAACCTTATAAACCATGTGAAGTCTAGCCTCAAAAGGAAATTTGAAATGACAGACTTAGGACACTTACACTATTTTCTCGGTCTTCAAGTCTTGCAATCCAAGGAGGGTATTTCCCTTTCCCAGTCCAAGTATGCTTGTGATATTCTACGTCATTTTCACATGGAAGACTGTAAGCCAGCCCCTTCTCCCTTTCAGTCTGGAGTCAAACTCTCAGTCACTTGTACTTCTCCTGAAGTTGATGCTACCTTATACCGTCAACTTGTAGGAAAACTTTTGTATCTAACCCATACTCGTCCTGACCTTTCCTTTGCTGTTGGCCTTGTTGCTCGGTTCATGCAAAACCCCTGTGAAAGTCATTGGAAATCAGCTAAAATAATACTTCGTTATGTTCGAGGTACAGTTCAGTTTGGGATTCATTACAGTGCCAAAGCATCTCCTCTATTGGTTGGTTTCACTGATTCCGATTGGGCTGGTGACCCTGATGATCGGCAGTCTACTGCCGGTTATGTGTTCACTCTTGGTTCAGGACCTATTACATGGGCTTGTAAGAAACAGGGTGCCATTTCTCTTTCATCAGCAGAAGCAGAGTATCGTGGTGCCGTAGAAGCTAGTAAGGAAGCCTTGTGGCTTCGTCAGATCCTGTCAGAATTTGGCTTTCAGCAGCAGCATTCGACTACACTTTGGTGTGATAATCAAAGTGCCATTCAGCTATGCAAAGATCTAGTTCAACATCAGCGCAGCAAACACATTGAACTGCACATGCACTTCATCAGAAAGCTCATTCACGACCATGTTCTTGAAGTGCAATATTGTTCAACAGATGATCAAGTTGTAGACATCTTCACAAAGGCTCTCACAGAGGCGAAGTTCACTAAACTTCGATTTATGGTTGGAGTTCAGGAAGTTGTCACTAAGGGGGGATAGGCTCTAGTGCCTCCTTCCTTCTCCTATTGTGTCATATTTGTAAATCCTTCAATCCTATCCCAAGTTGTTCTTAAGGGGGGATGTTAGGATATTTCGACACATAGGAAATAGTTAAGTACAACTTGGTCTAGTATAGAGTTAGGTATAGAGTTAGGTAAAGTGTGTTTCTTTACCGTTGTACATTTTGTAACTTACAATCCGACGGTCACGATATGTAGTGATCTGACGGTTCATTCTCTCCTCGGTATTATCGACACTTGATCCGTGGCTTGACACCCGATTGGTCCATGAATTCTATTTAAAGCGCATGGAGGGTCATTTGTAGGGTAATCTGTGCATGAGAGAAGCTTATGTAAATTTTCATTCTTTGATTAATAAATTGCCTGAAGTGGCCGCGTTGTTTCAGGCCGTGGACTGTTTCCCTCTTTGAGGGTTTTAACCACGTCAAAAATACTGGTGTATTGATCTGTGATCTGGTTGTGAGCGGTGTCCTTTTGGTGTTCTTTCTGAGGAACTTACCCTGTAAATTCCTACATACACAACCAGTCCTTGTTTCTGCTATATTGGTATGTTCAATGGTTATCTTATGGTAACTATGCATGAGGGTTTTATGAATATTTCTCCCGTTTTTGTTTTACTTTACTAGAATAGTTCATTAATATTAACAAAACTTTCAAGTCTTATTATTTTGCGTCGTGGCCAATATCTCCCCTAGGCTTTTGGAGCTCCTACACAGGTTCCTGGTTGCTGGTATGCTCGACATCGCCTAGGGAACTAAACTTGTACCCCAGTTAGCCGTTTAATAAGTTGCTTTAGTTGAAGTTATTATCTTATTCTCAATAGCATAAATTTGTTTGGTTCATAACAGGGTATTTGTTCATTATACAATGAAAAGAAACTATGTCTAAAATGGTACCCTATACCCAAAAATAAATGACTAGAGAACTAACTAAATTTATGTCTCTATACTTCTATATTTCCTCTTAATTAGGGTAACCCTCCTCCATATCGAGAACATACATTCTAAATTTACACTTTTACCCTTTTTTTTAAGGGTCTCATCGATTCAACCATACAGCTACCAACAAATGACCCTTGAAGTGCCTTGTAGTGCAACCCAAAATTGCATAGCCTAGAATTGCGTACTAAACCTTATTGAGTTGGTTATTTTCATGTACATAAAACATTATCAACTTTTTATGTTATAAAATCCACAATGAATTCTAAAGCCTGTCAAACTACTATGAATTTGGACACAAAGCACTTAAGTTCCTAAAATAAATTAACACATTTTTTTCTTTCTTATTCACTACAAATTGAATGAGAGCGGTCTTTTGTAATTTCTGTTAAAAATTCTGCAAGAAGAAGTGAACGAATTTGGGGTTTAATCTTTTTTTTTTCAATTATTTTTGTGATGGTTAGTGTTGTGAACCAACATCCAAAATTTATACTTAATAATTTTTTTCATTGAATAAACCCTTTTTGATTGAAGAGGGTGTCAAACTCCATTCGATGTGAGTTTTATGCCCAGAAAGCCCTTGGCTATGATGCTTCAAGTGAGTGGCATATATTTTGTATTCACTGAGGAATTACACTTGACCTCATCCATAGATATCTCATTAACATGAACGACCACTAGTCACAACTTCTTTGCCATTTCCGGATAGAGTCACTTTGTATGATCTATAGACCATAATCCATTTGATGACATACAATAATACGGTCATTCAGAAAAAATGATGTACATAATATATTATATATTTTTTTGTCCAATAGAAATAAAGAGGTTATTGTTAAATCTCATCCAAATGTATTTTACTAGTGGTCTAGTTTCTGCAGACATTAGTCACATTCAACTGACTTTACCCATCACAAAACAATACAATATAATTTTGTATCAAGTGGGAGAAGATCTTGTAAAAACTTATTTTAATTTGTCCTATTAAATTCTAATAAAATATGCTTTCCAAATATACCTGTGCAAGGTCCATTTCCAAATACTTGTTATTAAAGATTAATCAAAGTGCATTGCCTTTGTCAGCATCCCAGTTTGAAATTGTTTTAAAGTAGAGAACTGGTCCTTAGGATTATTTACCATAGTTGTTTGTGTTTAAAGAACCTGTCGATGAGAAACACGGTATTGTCTCTTATTTGATTTGAAGTCTACATGCAATGGGGTTTGGAAAAAGTGCATTTGAGAGTTGGGCTGAATTGTCACAACTTATTATGTTCCTAGGGAATTTAAAATGAGAGTTTGTGTTGCATCCTAATAGATGTATAGAATGACATATCAGTGTGTTCAATAATCATATTGTAGGAACTATTATTAGATAGTTTTGAGTAACTAGAGGACCTTGCTTCAAATTTTATTTATTTATTCTTTCTTGTGGTTAGAGAATGCCATTTCTTCCCCGTGGTTTTTCTGAAGCTGAAGTAGCTTATAATACATAAGAATGTAACAAGTGAGTTGAATTTCTTCTTGTGCTAAAGTTTTATATAGAATAATGAATTGCATAAGTATAATCTTATATGTACAAGTTCACATTCTTTAATTTTGTACTTTCATGTATTAAGTATTTTCACACTACACTTTATTCTCTCTCTATCTCGTATCTTTTGATATTTTCCATTCACATCACTTGTTAGGTTTGAAACTTTTACATTAGAAAATCATGCAAGCCTTTGCCCACCTTTCAAATGTTTGCTGGCAAGCAGCTGGAATATAGCTAATTTACTAGGTTCAAATTACATTTTAACCTTTTTCATTTACATTGCTGGAGCAGGTGGCAGAAGGATGAAGAATGGAAAACTTGTGTGCCAACGATGGATTTTGGTTGGAAAGCAGTTGTGGGCCCATTATGAAGTTGTACACAAAAAGAAAAGATGGTTCATTTATTGAGGCCAAAGCGAGTAGTATTCTCTGGCACTTCAAGGATATAGATCCAAATTTTGGTTTTTGGTAAGCAAATGAGCTAGTTGTTATCAAGAGTGGTGAACAAATTGTGGAAGTCAAGCCTTGGGTATTGCATACTAATGTTATCAATTAAGAATTCTAGGGCTATTTTTCTCAGGGATATGAATTTTCTTTATGGCATTTTCATCTTACATGAAGACCTTTAAGATAGGCAGTTTATTAAATTGTTTGAATTCAAATAGTGCAAGGAGAGAGAAAGGGTGTTATAGTTGAACATCTTTTAACAGTGATGGCTAGCGAGGGGACTCTCCAGATTTTTGTCTTCTATAGGAGATGATCATTCATATGAAGACTTATTTGATGTTATTCATTATGCAATGGCAACTTTACCTAAAAATACAAAGAGGGAGGTCTTTGCATGCACTGTTGGTCAGAAGCTGAGTAAGGCTAAATATTACCTGGATGATACTGTTGAAGTAGTTAACATGTTACATGGACTAGCATCAGTAAGGGAATCATCATCTGGGAGTTCACCAAGGGATATTGCTTCTATTTCAGAAGGTTGATTCCAAATTTCATGTATTCTTTTGTGTAGTTCAATGAATAAAAGAAATATAAATATCTGAATAAATTTTTTTCTTTTTGATGCTGTGTATTTTGCTTGATGTCATGTCATTGATGTCATGTTATTTGTCATAACCTTGTAAATATTAATTTTCCTTCATGTATTCCCAATGCAAATTTCTTTCATTTTTCATTTCAGCATAACTCTACAACTTGATAACTAAATGGACATATCTAATCTATGTGTTTATACATTTGTAGTGTTAAAGTTGGAAACCTTTGTTATACAATTGTAAGAGGAAGATGGTGACTTTCTTTGTATTCAGTCATTTCAATTGGTAGAGCTTGACAATATTTGGTTGATTAAAGTAAATGGATATTCATAATAGTTTTCCATTAAGATCATTTTTTTTATGATGATTCTGAAGGCCTGTACATGTAGCTCCATCATCATATTAAGACAAATACTAGCCATATGAAATAACTTATTGGTATTTTATAAGTGGAAGACTTCCAGACCCGCTAAATGTCTCTAAATCTTGGTTTGCTAATATTTTTCCTTAACATATAAGGAATATGAACTCTTAGCCAATCAAAAATAGTTTAAGGTCATACTTCAAATTCTAAAGAAAGTTTCAAATCCTCATAGTGTCTAAGATACATAGTATAAAGAAAGTTTCAAATCCTTATAGTGTCCAAGATACACAACAATGTATTACTAATATCTAAATATATTAAATTGTAACAGTCAATCTTTTGGATTTTGGGATTCTTTATATGGATACTGTAATAGTCCCACGTTGCAATCTTTTAGGGTTCCCATATAGTGACAATCCCTAAGTGTTTATTTGATTAGGTTGGGATAAAATTTCAGTATAGAAGGGTTTTTTTTAATGTAAAACCAATTCTTTTTGGTCTTAACCGATGCTTGTTAAAGTCATGTGTTGTAGATATTAGGTTTCAGGATTAGTGGCTTCCAATTATGGTAACTGATGTAGCAACAGATCTAATTTCTAGCACTGTTGGGGGAGCAGTAGAGCTGATATCTGAGCATCCCTTTGACACAATTGAGGCGAAGCTCCAGAGTCAGCCATTGCCTCTTCCTGGCCAACATCCTCACTATTTCGGTGCAATGGATGTTGTCAAGTATATCATTTCCAAAGAAGACCTAAAAGGTATGTACAAAGGAATGGGAGCCCCTTTGGCCACTATTGCAGCCTGCAATGTAGTTGTGTATAGTGCAAGAGGTCAGATGGAAGCCCTATTTAGGGTTGAGCCTGGTTTTCCATTTTCTGTAGGGAAGAAGATGGTGTGTGGAGAAGGGGCATGGATTGTTGTATCTCTCTGGACTTGCCCAACTAATCTTATCAAATGTAGATTACAAGCTCAGAGTGCTTTGACTACTGCTTCAATTGAAACTTTAGGGGTAACAGGAGTGGCAACTTCTATTAAACACAATGGCCTAGTTGATCTAGCTAAGCAAGTCCTAAGATCCGAAGGAGCCAGATGATTGTTTTAAGGGCATTATCCTACTTTATTAAGGGATGTATATGGAAATGGAATTTCATTTGGTGTGTATAATGCTCTGAAGCAGTTCATGGCATGAGGGCATGATGCATCTCAATTGGGCATGGGTACCCTGCTTGTTTCTGGTGGGATTGTTTGCGTTGCTATTTGGACACTTGTATATCAAACTGATGTTGTGAAGAGTGTCATTCAGATTGATGAATTTCACCATCCAAAGTATGTTGGTACAATTGATGTCGTCGGAAAATTGCTGCTTCAAAAGGGCTTAAAGGCTTGTCTAAAAGGCTTGGTCAAGCGATGGCCAGAAGTGTTCCTGCCAATGCCGTCTACTTCCTTGCTTATGACATTACCAGGTTGAGCTTGGGATGATGGGAAATTCAAATCAAATTGTGTCTATTTACAGGAGTTCAAAAACAACAAAGCAAATTGGGAAATGGCATGTTTGTTATTTGAAAGTTGTTTAGGGATCATTTTTTATCCTCCATTCTTAGTTTGGGTGAACTCTGTCATCCTTTACTTATTCTGCTTCGTAAATTTGTAATGGGTTTCCATCTTCCTCTCTCATTAGGCATAATAGCTAGATGTTTAATGTTCTCTATGGTGCCTCTAAACAATTTATAGACGTACAGCTATTCGGTTTATATGTGATTGAATCCAAAAGCAGAAGTATGAGGGGCCTTCCTCTCGGAAGCGAGGAATTCTCAATGTGAATTGCACCTCGTTAATAAAGTTTGTATCCATGAGATCGTGGGATTTTCTCTTTCAATTAGTATAATCTATTACACATTTGCAAGTTCACTTTCCCATGTGGCTAGATATAGTAGCTTGTAATTGGACAATTTAATGGAAAATGCAAACACATACGACATCATTTCTTTACAAGTTAGAATAACTCACTTTCCCATGTGGCCACAAGTTAGAATAGTTCACTTTCCCGTGTGGCTAGATATATAGCTTGTAATTGGACAATTTAATGGAAAATGCAAATGCATACGACATCATTTGTTTACAAGTTATGTATTCTAATAATGGGATGTCAAAATTGTAATGCTATAATTTCATTTTATTGAAAAACTTAAAAAACACACAAAAAAATATTCATGAATATAAGATACACTTAGAGGCTCACTTCTTTAATTGAAGTTGGGTTGTGAAAAGTGTGCGATGTTTTTATGTTTTTTATTTTTTTTAACAAAACTATATTAAAATTTTGGATAATTTGAATGCTTTATATAAACAACTTCATTTTTTTATTTTTAATATTTGTTCAAAATTTCACTTGTTATTTCAAAGTCTTGTATCTCACACTCATTTCTATATTCATGAAGAAATTTAATGATATCACAATTTTGTTTAGTTTTTTAAAATTAATAATTTTTTAAATACCTTAAACAATTTTAAACAATCAAAACTTTAAAACATAGTGCTACCTTAAATCTTCAATCATTTCTAGCCAGATTCAACTACCTGAAAATAAGACCTTTACAACTTTACAAAATTAAGTAACTAGGATGACAATTGGACTCCCACGATAGTGCATGCTAGATTATAGTTACGTTGGAGTTCGGGTTTGAACCAGACACTCTGTTTTATTTCATAATTATGAAGTCAAGGTGAGTTCCAGTTCAAATTCGAATTAAATTGAATATGGAAAAAAATTAGCCAGAATGAATAAATATATATATATTCATTCGAGCTAATATTTTTCCATATATATATATATATATATATATATATATATATATCCAATTTTCAACAATTATTATTTAAGAGAGTGAAAATTGAAGAGCCTAGCAGAAAGCATCCCAAGTTTTGACCTACTTGGAGGTGGAGTTGCTAGAGTGTTCAAAGTAGAGGTTTATGTCTAGGGACCATAAGAAAATTACCATCCAACAATTGAAACAACCACATTCTATCCAGGACCAGTAAAAAAAGGGAGTAGCATATGCTCAAGGGACAAATTTACAGATTGATAGCAAGTAGATTCAGCAGTTAATAAAGTGCATTTAATAATGATGAAATTGATACCCAATAGAAACATAGCACACACAAATACAAAATTTTGTGAAAATTCTGAAATTTTCTTGACAGAAATGATCAACTATTCCTAAACCATACCAAATTTGAATTGGGTATATTAATGACAAAAGAACCAAATTACTGAATCTTGAATTTTCTAGGGTACCCCGACCTAATTTACTATGTTATATTCTACTCATCCATTTATTATTGAATGTAATAAATTAGCCAGGTCGATTTGTAAATTAGTTAATTTTTTGAAGTTATAGTATGTCCCAATCTTCGAGGTACATTGTTCTATTAGTCATGTTTTTTTGGGCATTTCATGTATCTGAATAGTTAAAACTCCCAGGATTCTTTCCTTCTATCACACTACAATTTTCTTATATCCCAAGCATCAACCATCCATAGTGGACTCATCTCCTTGAGATTGCAATTAATATTTCCACACTTGTATTTAGTGTACCAGTGCCATTAGATCTTACTGGGGGCAATTTGTATACGTGATTCACAACAGAATAAAGTTCGAGAGATGCCTTCAATTGGTAAGTTCATAAAATTGATTTAATTTAACAAGGAATTTTACAACTACTTTCTTATTTATTATTTGATTGCATGGTTCCGATATAAATTGTCTTTCCCCACTCTCCATTTTATACACAAATATGAATTTCTTTCCATAAATGGAGTTTTTTCACATAATAAGTTTGGTATGAGTCTTATCTTTGCAATAGGATTTATCCACATTTATATATTTGAGATTACCATATGCAATTATTAAATTGTTTTTATATGTAGAGGTCACAACTAAATTTATAAGATGTTTTGAGAACTTGATGTTGTAAATAAACATTGATAAAAGATAAAATCTTAACTGCTATGTTACATGATGTGATTATTATTCTATATCTTAATATTGAGAGGAGAAATGCTAATATAAATGAATTAAATTTTAAGATAAGATTAACAAACAACTTCTTCAATTTAAAAAACCTACATGAATGATTATTATTCTATATCTTAATATTGAGAGGAGAAATGCTAATATAAATGAATTAAATTTGAAGATAAGATTAACATTTACTTGAACAAATTCTTCAATTTAAAAAACCTATTAGCCTCTCTTTGCATCTTTTGGGGCAATTGCTAGTATATATTTTTTTAAACAATGTGAATTTATTATAATTTAGTTGTTATTTTGTAGATTTGTTGGCAATTTAGTTGTTATTTTATGGGCCATCCTCTAGATTTTTGGCTTTCCCTCCTACCAAAAAATTTTGAATTTTGACATATCAATTTATTTGCTTAATTTGGAAAAGACAGTCCTACTAAAAATATATATTTTTTTTATTAATTTTTTTCTTCTTTCTTTTTTTTAATAAATTTCATTCAATAATTCATACCAAAATATATTATATAGATAAAACTTCATGGTCATATTAGAATATTATGGGTAGTTTTTAGGATGACTAACACATATACCAAAATATATTACATAAGTAAAACTTCATGCTCATATTAGAAGATCATGGGTAGCTTCCAGGATGACTAACACAAAAATTGATCAAAAAAATCTTTGGATAGTCCTTAAGCCAACGAATACATATGTGAAAACTTTGGATTTACATCTGAAAGCACGTCTAAAAGCAACCAAACTATGACTACCATATTCAAAATTTATCCGGGAGCGTATAGCATCTCTTGTAGAATAAAAATATGGAGTACAAAAACTACTAAAAAGTAGGGATAATGGACATATTAGTCCAAAATGACTACTCAAGAGTGAGGAGGAGAGTTATGATTTGTAGTGTTTAGAGGTGGAATAGTATTCAGAGGTAGGACATAGAGCATTGAATCCTCACCCGATGATTGGTTGATTGGGTCCCTCAGAAACCATGAATCGTTTCACTTGATTTAATATGACCACTATGTCATGAAGGTCATATCTAATGTCCCTCAGAATTCTATTGATGTGACAAAGAACTTGTACTGTCTATTGTTTTATATTCTATTATCATAATTTTCAAAAGAAAAATACTCTTATAAATTATTATTATAATTTAAAAAGATATATAATTATATAAAGATGTTATTTTCATGAATATTTTACAGTTAATTTTTAAACTTTTTTATGAAAGACTTGTATAGTAAAAATGATATATAGTGTTTAACATTTTGACTTAATTAAAAATAAAATAAAATTAAAAATATAAAAAACAAAAAACTTTCTAGGATAATACTTTACTTAGTCAAAAAAATATTATATATATATATATATATATAGATAGATAGATAGATATATAGATATATAATAAATACACTACTTCACTTAGTTTTATATATATATATATATATATATATATATATATATATATAGATATTATTTTTGGATATATGAAAAATTCGAAAGAAACCAATATAATAAAGATACAAAGCTCTTCTAAAGTGAAAAGAAAAATAAATTTAAACTAGTCAATATTAAACTTTTCCAAAATCTTATTTACTTTTAACACTATTTTTAAAATAATAAAAAATTAATAAAATTTAGTCTTAATAATATAATTACTTAACAAACTTTTACTAATTATATATATATATATAAATAATACTTTTCTTTTCCTAATCAATAGCAAATTTATAAATTAGGTTATCCAAAACACATAATCCAAACCATCATTTTTATTTTGATTATAAAATCTAAACCATTACTATAATATATATTTATTTTGATTATAAAATCTAAACCATTACTATAATATATATATATATTAGATACATGTGTTTTGGAAAACCCCATTTTTATTTTGATTATAGAATCTAAACCATTACTTATATGTACCTATATTTTAAATACTTTTCTTTTTCTAATAATACAAAATACTTTACTAAATACTCTTCTTTTACTGATGAATACCAACCTATCGATTCCTTTGTCCAAAACACATAGTATCCAAACTACCATTTTTATTTTCATTATAAAATCTAAACCACCAGATTTTGAAAATATTTTAAAATAGATTGAAAATATTTTAAAATTTTATAGACATTTTAAAAATATTCAAAAAACTAAATTTTAACTATTCCTCCATATTTCGAAAATCTAACCAACAAAAAGATTTCAAAAATCTACACCAACAATATGGAATGAAATTTTTTTTCCCAATATTTCAAAAATAGACGCTCCAATCCTACAAAAACCTGTAAAACACTACAAATATTTCTCAAATAGACACTCCAGTCCTACAAAAACCTGTAAAACACTACAAATGATATCATGGGCAGAAAACCCAATCCAACCAATCAATGGTTACAATAGGAGGCGGAAGCTATTTGATATTATCAACTGCCCACCGTGAAATCTGTTGTAATCACAGGTAGACCTTAGTCAACTTGGGTAGTTGCAGAGCTAAACGCAGTTTTTGGGTGTAAAATTCAATGCATAAACTTGTCTGTTACGCTTCCGCTTCCACCACCTCTGCCTCCCAACCATTGCACCGTTTTCCCGGCGGTGGAAAACCATTTTTGCTCATTCGCTCCCTCAAACCTGGTGATGAGATCAGCAGCTCTTTCTTTCTCCCGCTGCCAAAACACCGAGTTGACCCCACAGCTTCCGATCCCCCGCTCGGCTCTCCGAAGCTACCAGCCGGCACCCTAAAAGATTCGGACTCTCTTTCCACGCTATGGGCATTTTCTCTCTGCACGAAGATTTGCTTCCCCCTATTTGTAAGAGGAGGGGAAGATGGAACTAGAGTCTACAAATATATATGAGCATAAGCCCCAGTTTTCATGCTAGACTAGCTGACTCCTGACTCGGTCAGTGTTAGACTCTGATGCCCCCAAAAGATTACAACAGGGATCAAATCCATTTCTTGAGAAATACATAAATTAATGAACATAGAAGAAGCTGGAGAGAGGAAGGAGGAGGTGTCCCCTTATTGTTTCAGTGGAGGCCCCTGATCAAGCCATGTCCCTACAGTTGTCCTGCTCTTTTTGGCTGCTTGAGGTGGTTCACTTCTGCTTGGCCAACTTATGTCAATTATGCCTTTACTGCGTGGGTGATATGTTCGATTGAGAAGGGATGGGGTGTTTTTTGGCAGTGTTTCACTGTGCAGAGGAGCGAGACTCCATGTTGAGGCACTAAGTCTCCTCAGAGGCCTCCCATACTGTTATTTATGCACTCCCTCTTGCTCTATTAATTAGTATAGCAGCCAGCCCATCCACCCATTTAAATCTCTGCAACAGCGCTATCAGTGCACCACAGTCCTGAGCCTTTAAATTATTTAAAACAGACGAACAGGTGGGCAATTTCAATGAACTCTTAGGCCCCCTTTATTTATAGCCCCTTTATGAATTTCCTTATACGGTCGGGGGCTGGAAACAAAGGCCCATGTGTTTGGCACTAAAGCTCTCAATAACTACATGAGGGGGGGAGGGGATTTTTATTTATATTACAGAAGTCCCACATCGGCCGATTTCCCAAATGCAAAATATTTATGAAATGTGGCCTATGAAATATCGCATCTGGGGTCTTTTACTTATCGCAATCGTAGCCCGAGAGAAGCATCGACGATAGAAATAACTTTACATTATGAGATCGTTGATCACTGATGGCGAAGGGTGATGTCATTACTACCATGTGTCGCCCTATGAGTGGTCATACACGTCACCTAGAAATGGCCTCATTTGACTCCTGGAAACACTGAAACTGGGTGACACATGTCATCTGTCACGTCGGCATCTATATTTTCATGTCATAGGTCAACTGCCTATTCAGCTATGAGAACCAATCATATGTTGCCATGTGCCCTCCCTGGAGGAGAGAGAAAAAGGCCTTCCCAACCTTGGTTTTCTCATGAAATCCTTTGTTAATCAAGATCGGCCCGTCCTCGGTGATTTAGAGTTGTATCACAAAATCACAGTGTCGCGAGGTATTTTGAAGAGTGAGCCCTCTTCTCCACTATTCTGCCAATAGCCAATGCCCTGCTCTTGTCGATCGTCAATGTGCGATGCGGCATACCACCACGTGGAGGAGAGAGAAGGGGGACCACCCACTCATATTTTTCCCTTGATTTCCTTCGTTAATCGGATTTTGGCCCCCCTGGTGCTTTAACACTAAGACCTAGTTCTTTGGTGATTCCCGCGATATTCACATTCAATGATGGTTTTGGCCCTGCATTGGTGTGTACCCCTTTGCACCTACGATCATCAATCTGCAATATCGATGCTCAGCCTTGAAGCCCACTGATAAACATAAGTATGTGCCCCGAGACCCTGCCGATTGTTGACATGCCGATAAATGTTGTGCCTAGACCTGCAAATTGTCGATATGCGATATTGGCGATCGGTGGATTGTTGCTTTTCATTCCACTAGTGTTCCTTGCCTGCCTAGACCCACCGACGCTGATATGCGATTGCAATGAACCTCCCAGTTCCTGATTGCAATTTTTCTCTTAGACGTAGCCTTTTGTCTTGGTTTTCTGGGCTTTTCCAAGGTAGACTTGAAAATGCCCTAACTTCTGTTCCAGGAGGCCACTTTTGGACTTCCATATATTGTTGTAAAGATCTTTCCGAGCAATACGCAATGGAGAAGGAATTATTAAGCTGTGATAGCTTTTGTGGCTCAAAAATTGGCATAAACTTTACTATTTTTTGGCACTTGAGGCAACAAATAACTTGTGAAGCAGTGAGTGACAACAGGTGGTTCGACTGGAACCAACAAAATGGTTTAACTTCTTGGTTGCAAGATGTATTAATTCAACTAAGTAAACCCAACATTATTTTTTTTTTTTCAGTTAGCAGTTTCTCAGACTTTTTTTAATGTTTTTATGCACATGGGTTTTATTATTTTGAGATATCTATAATAGGGTTTGACACAACTAGTCCCTATTTATGCTATATTGGTATGTTCAATGGTTATCTTACAACAACTATGCATGAGGGTTTTATGAATATTTCTCCTGTTTTTGTTTTACTTTACTAGAATAGTTCGTTAATATTAATAGAACTTTCAAGTCTTATTATTTTATGTCATGGCCAATATCTCCTCTAGGCTTTCGAAGCTCCCAGACCAGTTTTTGGTTGCTGGTATGCTCGGTGTCACCTAGGGAACTAAACTTGTATCCCAGTCAGTCATTTAATAAATTGCTTTATTATTTTTTGAAGTTATTATCTTATGTTCAGTAGCATAAATTTGTTTGGTTTGTAACAAGGTATTTGTTCATTATATAGTGAAAAGAAACTATGTCTCAAATGACACCCTATACCCAAAAAGAAATGACTAGAGAACTAACTAAATTTATGTGTCTATACTTCTATATTTCCTCTTAATTAGGGTAACCCACCTCCATTCCGAGAACATACATTCCAAATTTACACTTTTACCTTTTTTTTTTAAGGGTCTCATCGATTCACCCATATAGCTACCAATAAATGACCCTTGAAGTGCCTTGTAGTGTAGCCCAGAATTGCGTAGCCCAAAATTGCATACTAAACCTTATTGGGTTGGTTATTTTCATGTACATGAAACATTTATCACCTTTTTATATTATAAACTCCAAAGAGAATTCTAAACCCTGTCAAACTATTGTGAATTTGTACACAAAGAACTTAAGTTCCTCAAAAAAATTAACACACTTTTTTCTTTTTTATTCACTACAAACTGAATAAGAGCTGTCTTCTGTAATTTCTGTTAAAATTCTGCAAGAAGAAGTCAACGAATTTGGGGTTTAATCTTCATTTTTTTCAATCATTTTTGTGATGATTAGTGTTATGAACCAATATCCAAAATTTATATTTAATAATTTTTTCATTGAATAAACCCCTTTTGATTAAGAGGATGCCAAACTCCATTCGATGTGAGTTTTATGCCCAAAAAACCCTTGGCTATGATGCTTCAAGTGAGTAGCATATATTTTGTAGTCACTAAAAAATTACACCTGACCTCATTCACAGAGATCTCATTAACATGAATGACCACTAGTCACAACTTCTCTGCCATTTCTAGACAGAGTCACATTTGTATGCTCTATAGACCACAATCCATTTGATGAAATACAATAATACGGTCATTCAACAAAAACGACGTACATAATATATTATATATATTTTTTGTCGAATAGAAATAAAGAGGTTAAATATGTTAATTCTCATCTAGATGTATTTTATTGGTGGTCTAGTTTCTGCAGATGTTAGTCACATTCAGTGGACTTTACCCATCAAAAAACAATGCAATATAGTTTTGTATCAAGTGGGAGAAGATCCTGTAAAAACTTATTTTAATTTGTCCTATTAAATTCTAAATAAAATATGCTTTCCAAATATACCTGTGCAAGGTCCATTTCCAAATACTTGTTATTAAAGATTAATCAAAGTGCATTTCCTTTGTCAACATCCCAGTTTGAAATTGTTTTAAAGTAGAGAACTGGTCCTTAGGATTATTTACCATAGTTGTTTGTGTTTAAACAATCCGTCGATGAGAAACACGGTATTGTCTCTTATTTGATTTGTAGTCTGCATGCAATGAGGTTTGGAAAGAGTGCATTTGAGAGTTGGGCTGAATTTTCACAACTTATTATGTTCCTAGGGAATTTAAAATGAGAGTTTGTGTTGCATCCTAATAGATGTATAGAATGACATATCAGTGTGTTCAATAATCATACTGCAGGAACTACTATTAGATGGTTTTGAGTAACTAGAGGAACTTGCTTCAAATTAATTAATTTATTCTTTCTTGTGGTTAGAGAATGCCATTTCTTCCCCGTGGTTTTCCGAAGGTGAAGTAGCTTATAGTACATAGGAATGTAACAAGTGAGTTGAATTTCTTCTTGTGATAAAGTTTTATATAGGATAATGAATTGCATGAGTATACTGTTATATGTACAAGTTCACATTCTTTAATTTTGTACTTTCATGTATTAAGTGTCTTCAGACTACACTTTATTCTCTCTCTATCTCTTATCTTTTCATATTTTCCATTCACATCACTTGTTAGGCTTGAAACTTTTCATTAGAAAATCATTCAAGCCTTTCCCCACCTTTCAAATGTTTGCTAGCAAGTAGTTGGAATATAGCTAATTTACTAGATTCAAATTACATTTCAACCTTTTTCATTTACATGGATGAAGAATTGAAAACTTGTGTGCCAACGATGGATTTTGGTTGGAAAGTAGTTGTGGGCCCATTATGAAGTTGTACACAAAAAGAAAAGATGGTTCATTTATTGAGGTCAAAGTGAGTAGTATTGTCTGGCACTTCAAGGATGCAGATCCAAATTTTGGTTTTTGGCGAGCAAATGAGCCGATTGTTATCAAGAGCGGTCAACAAATTGGGGAAGTCAAGCCTCGGGTATTGCACACTAATGTTATCAATTAAGAATTCTAGGGCTATTTTTTTCAAGGATATGAATTTGCTTTATGTCATTTTCATCTTGCATGAAGATCTTCAAGATAGGCAGTTTATTAAATTGTTTGAATTCAAAACGTGCAGGGAGTGAGAAAGGGTGTTATAGTTGAACATCTTTTAACAATGATGGCTAGCTAGGGGAATCCTCCAGATTTTGTCTTGTGTATAGGAGATGATCATTCAAATGAAGACTTTTTTGATGTTATTGATTATGCAATGGCAACTTACCTAAAACTGCAAAGAGGGAGGTATTTGCATGCACTGTTGGTTAGAAGTCGAGTAAGGCTAAATATTACCTGGATGATATTGTTGAAGTAGTTAACATGTTACATGGACTAGCATCAGCAAGCGAATCATTGTCTGGGAGTTCACCAAGGGATATTGCTTCTATTTCAGAAGGTTGATTCCAAAGTTCATGTATTCTTTTGTGCAGTTCGATGAATAAAACAAATATAAATATCTGAATAATTTTTTTCTTTTTGATGCTGTGTATTTTGCTTGATGTCATGTCATTGATCATAATCTTGTACATCTTAATGTGCCTTCATGTATTCCCAATGCAAATTTCTTTCATTTTTCATTTCAACATAACTCTACAACTTCATAACTAAATGGGCCTATCTAATATTTGTGTTTGTACATTTGTAGTGTTAAAGATGGAAACCTTTGTTATACAATTGTAAGAGGAAGATGGTGACATTATTTGTATTCAGTCATTTCAATTGGCAGAGCTTGACAATATTTGGTTGATTAAAGTAAATGGATATTCATAATAGCTTTCCATTATGATTATTTTTTTTATGATGATTCTAAAGGCCTGGACATGCAGCTCCATCATCATATTAAGACAAATACTAGCCATATGAAATAACGTACTGGTATTTTATAAGTGGCAAACTTCCAGCCCCGCCAAATGTCTCTAAATCTTAGTTTGCTAATATTTTTCCTCAACATATAAGGAATATGAACTCTTAGCCAATAAAAAATAGTTTAAGGTCATACTTCAAATTCTAAAGAAAGTTTCAAATCCTCGTAGTGTCCAAGATACATAGTATAAAGAAAGTTTCAAATCCTTAAATTGTCCAAGATACACATCAGTGTATTATTAATAACTTAATATATTAAATTGTATCAATCAATCTTTTTTATTTTGGGATTCTTTATGTCGATATTATAATAGTCCCACGTTGCAATTTTTTAGGGTTCCCAGATAGTGACAATCCCTAAGTGTTTATTTGATTAGGTTGGGATAAAATTTCAGTCTAGAAGAGTCTTTTTTAATGCAAAACCAATTCTTTTTGGTCTTAACCGGTGCTTGTTAAAGTCATGTGGTGTAGTTATTAGGTTTTAGGATTAGTGGCTGCCAATTATGGTAACCAATGTAGCAATAGATCTAATTTATAGCACTGTTGGGGGAGCAGCAGAGCTGATATCTGGGCATCCCTTTGACACAATTGAGGTGAAGCTCTAGAGTCAGCCATTACCTCTTCTTGGCCGGCATCCTCGCTATGTCGATGCAGTGAATGTTGTCAAGTAGACCATTTCCAAAGAAGGCCTCTCAGGGATGTACAAAGGAATGGTAGCCCCTTTGGCCACTGTCGCAACTTGCAATGCAATTGTGTTCAGTGCAAGAGGTCAAATGGAAGCCCTATTTAGGGTTGAGCTTGGTTTTCCACTTTTTGGGGGGAAGTAGAGGGTGTGTGGAGAAGGGGCATGGATTGTTGTATCTTTCTGGACCTGCCCAACTGATCTTATCAAATGTAGATTGCAAGCTCAGAGTGCTTTGGCTACTTCTTTAGTTGAAACTTGAGGGGTAATAGGAGTCACAGCTTCTATTAAACACAATGGCCTAGTTGAGGTAGCTAAGCATGTCCTAAGATCCTAAGGAACCAGATGATTGTTTTAAGGGCTTTATCCTACTTTATTAAGGGATGTATCTGGAAATGACATTTCATTTGGTGTGTATAACGCTCTGAAGAAGTTCATGGAACGAGGGCATGATGCATCTCAATTGGGCATGGGTACCCTGCTTGTTTCTGGTGGGATTGTTGGCGCTACTAGCTGGACACTTGTATATCAAACTGATGTTGTGAAGAATGTCATTCAGATTGATGAATTTCACCATCCGAAGTATGTTGGTACAATTGATGTCGTCAAGAAAATTTCTGCTTCAGAAGGGCTTAAAGGCTTGCCTAAAAGGCTTGGTCAAGCCATGGACAGAAGTGTTCCTGCCAATGTTGTCTGCTTCCTTGCTTATGAGATTACCAGGTCGATCTTGGGATGATGGGAACTTCAAATCAAATTGTGTCTATTTACAGGAGTTCAAAAGCAACAAAGCAAATTGGGAAATGGCATGTTTGTTATTTGAAAGTTGTTTAGGGATCATTTTTGATCCTCCAATCTTGGTTTGGGTGAGCTCTGTCATCCTTGATTTTATTCTACTTCGTAAATTTGTAATGGGTTTCCATCTTCCTCTCTCATCAAGCATAATAGCTAGATGTTTGATGTTCTCTTTGGTGCCTCTGAACAATTTACAGACGTACCTCTATTCGGTTTATATGCGATTGAATCGAAAAGCAGAAGTATGAGGGGCCTTCTTCTCGAAAGTGAGGAATTCTCAGTGTGAATTGCATTTTGTTAATAAAGTTTGTATCCATGGGATTGTGGGCTTTTCTCTTTGAATTAGTATAGTCTATTATACATTTGCAAGTTCACTTTTCCATGTGGCTAGATATAGTAGCTTGTAATTGGACAAATTAATGGAAAATGCAAACGCAAACGACATCATTTCTTTACAAGTTAGAATAATTCACTTTCCCATGTGGCCATAAGTTAGAATAGTTCACTTTTCCGCGTGGCTAGATATAGTAGCTTGTAATTGGACAATTTAAATGGAAAATACAAATGCATTTGACATCATTTCTTTACAAGTTATGTTTTCTAATAATGGGATGTCAAAATTGTAATGCTATAATTTCTTTTTATTGAAAAAATTGAAAAACACATTCATGAATATAAGATACACTTAAAAGGCTCACTTCTTTAATTGAAGTTAGGTTGTGAAAAGTCTGCCATGTTTTTCTTTTAAATAAAATTATATTAAAATTTTGGATAATTTGAATGCTTTATATAAACAACTTCAATTTCTCATTTTCTTATTTTTATTATTTGTTCAAAATTTCACCTCTTATTTCAAAGTCTTGTATCTCACACTCATTTCTATATTCATAAAGAAATTTAATGATATCACAATTTTGTTTAGGTTTTTAAAATTCATAATTTTTAAAATACCTTAAACAATTTTAAACAATCAAAACTTTAAAACATAGTGCTACCTTAAATATTCAATCATTTCTAGCAAAATTCAACTAACTGAAAATAAGACCTTTACAACTTTACAGAATTGACTTTTACAACTTTACAAAATTAAGTAACTGGGATGACCATTGGACTCCCACGATAGTGCATGCTAGATGGAGAAGACACTGTGCTTTATTTTATAGTTATGTTGGAGTTTGGGTTTGAACGAGAGACTGTTTTATTTCATAATTATGAAGTCAAGGTGAGTTCCAGTTCCAATTCAAATTAAATTCAATATGGAAAAAAATTAGCTAGAATATATATATATATAAACCTAATTTTCAACCATTATTATTTAAGAGAGTGAAAAATGAAGAGCCTAGCAAAAAGCATCCCAAGTTTCCACCTACCTGGAGGTGGAGTTGCTAGAGTGTTCAAAGTGAGGTTTATGTCTAGGGACCATAAGCAAATTACCCTCCAACAATTGAAACAACCACATTCTATCTAGGACCAGTAACAAAGGAAGTAACATATGCTCAAGGGGCAGATTTACAGATTGATAGCAAGTAGATTCAAGAGTTAATAGAGTGCGTTTAATAATGATGAAATTGATACCCAATAGAAACATATCACACACAAATACAAAATTTCACACACAAATACAAAATTTTGTGAAAATTCTGAAATTTTCTTGACAAAAATAATCAATTATTCCTAAGCCATACCAATTTAATTTGGGTATATTAATGACAAAAGAACCAAATTACTTAACCTTGAATTTTTTTAGGGTACCCTCACCTAATTTACTATGTTATATCCTACCCATCCATTTATGATTGAACTAAATAAATTAGCCAGGTCGATTTGTAAATTAGTTAATTTTTTGAAGTTATAGTGTGTCCCAATCTTTGGGGTACATTGTTTTATTAGTCATGTCTTTTTGGGCATTCTTTTGCATCTGAATAGTTAAAACTCCCAGGGTTCTTTCCTCTTATCACACTGCAATTTTCTTATATCCCAAGCATCAACCATCCATAGTGGACTCATCTCCTTGAGATTGCAATTAATATTTCCACACTTGTATTTAGTGTACCGGTGCCATTAGATCTTACCAAGGCAATTTGTATACGTGATTCACAAGAGAATAAAGTTTGAGAGATGCCTTCAATTGGTAAGTTCAAAAAATTGATTTAATTTAACAGGGAATTTTTCGACAACTACTTTCTTATTTATTATTTGGTTGAATGGTCCCCATATAAATTGTCTTTCCCCACTTTCCATTTTATACACAAATATGAATTTCTTTCCATAAATGGAGGTTTTTCACATAGCAAGTTTGATAGAGTCTTATCTTTGCAATAGGATTTATCCATATTTATATATGGCGAACGCAACTACTTTCTTATTTATTATTTGGTTGAATGGTCCCCATATAAATTGTCTTTCCCCACTTTCCATTTTATACACAAATATGAATTTCTTTCCATAAATAGAGGTTTTTCACATAGCAAGTTTGGTATGAGTCTTATCTTTGCAATAGGATTTATCCATATTTATATATGGTGGTGAACGTAGCCGAAATGACCATATGCAATTATTAAATTGTTTTTATATGTAGAGGCCACAACTAACTTTATAAGATGTTTTGAGAACTTGATGTTGTAAATAAACATTGCTAAAAGATAAAATCTTAACTGCTATGTTACATGATGTGATTATTATTCTATATCTTAATATTGAGAGGAGAAATGCTAATATAAATGAATTAAATTTTAAGATAAGATTAACAAACAACTTCTTCAATTTAAAAAACCTATCAACGTCTCTTTGCATCTTCTGGGGCAATTGCTAGTATATATTTTTTTAAACAATGTGAATTTATTAGAATTTAGTTGTTATTTTCTGTGTCGTTCTCTAGATTTGTTGGGGTTCCCTCCTACCGAAAAGTTTTGAATTTTGACATATCAATTTATTTGCTTAATTTGGAAAAGACAAACCTAATATATATATATAGATATATATTATTAATTCTTTTTTCTTCTTTCTTTTCTTTAATAAATTTCGTTTAATAATTTATGCCAAACTATATTATATAGATAAAACTTCATGCTCTTATTAGAATATTATGGGTAGTTTTTAGGATGACTAACACATATACCAAAATATATTACATAAGTAAAACTTCATGCTCATATTAGAAGATCATGGGTAGCTTTCAGGATGACTAACACAAAAACTGATCAAAAAATTCTTTGGATAGTCCTTAAGCCAAGGAATACATATATGAAAACTTTGGATTTACATCTGAAAGCATCTCTTAAAGCAACCTGGTAGAACAAAAATATAGAGTACAAAAAGTACTGAAAAGTAGGGATAATGGACATATTAGTCTAAAATGATGACTCAAGAGTGAGGAGGAGAGTTATCATTTGTAGTGTTTAGAGGTGGAATAGTATTCAGAGGTAGGACATAGAGCATTGAATCCTTACGTGATGATTGGTTGATACGGTCCCTTAGTGGGAAACCATGAATCGTTCCATTTGATTTAATATGACCACTATGTCATGAAGGTCATATCTAATGTCCCTCAGAATTCTGTTTTTTATTCTATTATCATAATTTTCAAAAAAAAAATTACTCTTATAAATTATTATTATAAATTAAAAAGATATATAATTATATAAAGATGTTATTTTCATGAATATTTTACAATTAATTTTTAAACTTTTTTATGAAAGACTTGTATAGTAAAAATGATGTAATGTTTAACATTTTGACTTAATTAAAAATAAAATAAAAATATAAAAATATAAAAAACAAAAAACTTTCTAGGATAATACTTCACTTAGTCAAAAAAATATTATATATATATATATATATATAAATAATTATATATAATTATAATTAATAAATACACTACTTCACTTAGTCATATATATATATATATATATAATTTTTGGATATATGAAAAGTTCGAAAGAAACCAATATAGTAAAGATACAAAGCTCTTTTAAAAAAAAAAAAAAAAAAATCTAAACTAGTCAAGATTAAACTTTTCCAAAATCTTATTTACTTTTAACACTATTTTTGAAATAATAAAAAATTAATAAGATTTAGTCTTAATAATATAATTACTTAACAAACTTCTATTATATATATATACTTACTTTTCTTTTCCTAATCATTAGCAAATTTATACACTATGTTATCCAAAACACATAACCCAAATCACCATTTTCACCATTTTTATTTTGATTATAAAATCTAAACCATTACTAATATGTACCTATATTTTAAATACTTTTCTTTTACTAATCACTACAAAATACTTTTCTTTTACTGATGAATACCAACCTATGGATTCCTTTGTCCAAAACACATAGAATCCAAACTACCATTTTTATTTTCATTATAAAATCTAAACCACCAGATTTTGAAAATATTTTAAAATAGATTGAAAATATTTTAAAATTTTATAGACATTTTAAAAATATTCTAAAAACTAAATTTTAACTATTCCTCCATATTTCAAAAATCTAACCAACAAAAAGATTTCAAAAATCTAAACTAACAAAAAGATTTCAAAAATCTACACCAACAATATTGAATGAAAATTTTTTTCCCAATATTTCAAAAATAGACACTCCAGTCCTACAAAAACCTGTAAAACACGACAAATATTTCTCAAATAGACACTCCAGTCCTACAAAAACCTGTAAAACACTACAAATGATATCATGGGCAGAAAACCCAACTAATCCAACCAATCTATGGTTACAATAGGAGGCGGAAGCTAGTTGATATTATCAACTGCCAACAGTGAAAACTGTTGTAATCACAGGTAGACCTTAGTCAACTTGGGTAGTTGCAGAGCTAAACGCAGTTTTTGGGTGTAAAATTCAATGCATAAACTTGTCTGTTACGCTTCCGCTTCCACCACCTCTGCCTCCCAACCATTGCACCGTTTTCCCGGCGGTGGAAAACCATTTTTGCTCATTCGCTCCCCCCAACCTGGTGATGAGATCAGCAGCTCTTTCTTTCTCCCGCTGCCAAAACACCCAGTTGACCCCACAGCTTCCGATCCCCCGCTCGGCTCTCTGAAGCTACCAGCTGGCACCCTAAAAGATTCGGACTCTCTTTCCACGCTATGGGCATTTTCTCTCTGCACGAAGATTTGCAGGATCTGAGGCGCACTGTCATTGAATCCCTCGGCTTCCTCGCCATCGTCGTGTCGGTATACCATAGACACGTCATCGGCCTGTACCTTCTGTCGACACAAGGGACAGGTGGAATTAGATTCCAGCCACGTGTCCACGCAGCCAACATGAAAGGCGTGGCGGCACTTGGGCAGCAATCGCAGGACCTCTGAACCTTCGAATCTACTCAAACAAACCACGCATTCTAATCCCTCTTTCAGGCCTTGCAGCGACGCGAATTCGAACACCGGGAGCGCGTCTATTACCGAACGCTCCAAGCCCGACACATCATCTGTCGACAATTCATCGGCCGAAAACCCCGGCCAAGCGCCGCCGGAGCTGCCCCGAACACGTCTAGTTCCTCCGCCGCCTCTGTGCCGTCGGATTCCGGCCAACCTGCGGCGGTGCTTGGCATAGAGAAGCAAGATGATCGTCACGGCGCACAGGGCCGTTAGAACGATAATTACACCCGCTATACGCGGTTGAAGCGGAACGCCTGCGCTCATGCCCGGAAGTTCTCCATCCTCCGGATCGTTCCAATCGGTACCGTTCGACTGCGCGGATACCCCAGATACCATCCAAGTTGACAGTGCGAATAAATACGCTTTAAGCCTCGCACTCTCCATTGCTGAATCTCAATACCAATTCTTGAATCCCTAGTCAATATAATTGCATGCAATCTGCGAGTCCTATTAAATTATTAGACAGAAAATAAAAATTGGACAAAGGGAAAAAACTAAATTAATTAAATATGGTAAAATGAATTAATGAAGCTTTTTAAATAATAAGATTGGTAGATTTTGACCAGAAAATAAAATAATTAATTTTTGGTCAAAGAATTAAAAGAATTGATTTCAGGTCAAAATAATTAGGATGGTTAATCATGTTTAAAAAAAACTCAATATTGTTAAGTCTTATTAGCACAATGGGTTGAGGATGCGCTTCCTCAGCAAGGCCAATCAAGATCAAATTTCATGGGGAGTGGTTGTGCCCCATGTTAGGGGGAGAGACATGCTAAAAAATTCAATGAGCTAAGTACGGGTCATCTTCGGGGGACTTTGAGGACTTAGATGCCGATTAGATGCCCCTGGGTAGTGGCTGTGCAAGCCACATGTCAACCCTAGAGCATAACAGACAACTTGACAAAAAGAAGGAAAACTCAATATTAATTAAAGAATGCTAAAATATTAAAGAAAATTTTGGTAAAGAAAATTAATGAAGCTTGGAAAAATATTTAGGAGAAAATGATTATAATAAGCATTTGAAAATGTATTATATTGGTAAAATTAGATAAATAAAAGTATTAAAAGAATTGATTTTAGATGAAAAGAATTTTATTTGATTGAAAGGGAAGGAAACTAAATTAAATAATATAATTATTAATAACTAAAAATAAAAGGAGAATTAAGTTAAATCAAAATTTATTTATTTATTATTATTATTATTTAACTAAAATTAAATAAATTTAAAATTTAAAATTAGAATGAAATAGGGGAAGGGCTAGGGTTAGAACATGAGACAAGGGGATGGGTTGCTTAAATCATAATCATCATCCCAATTAAAGTTGTTAGGGTGTTTTTGGCTTTCTCAATATCTTGTGTTTTGTTTTTTTATATATGTTTGTCAACATTTTCTAAAACTTAAGAAAAAATTGTTGAAATCATGAGTTTGAGTTGTGAAATATGCATAATTCTAATGTTTAAGAGGTTTTTCAAGGCTTTAAGTCTTCACTAAATTTAGATTTAAATTTTATAAGAAGAGGTTGAGAATGGAAGCTAGTTGTGCAAGTTACACTATTTTAAAAGGGCAAAGTCTACTTATAGACAAAATGGTTTTTTTGCAGGCAATATAATTTCTAGTGAGATTGTGATTTTTTGTTGTTTAAAATACAATTTTGAATGCATAAATGGATTTAATACCCTGAAAATCTCCTAAGGCACTCAATCTTTGCAAATGAAACAACTTAAACTTATAATTTTTAAAAATATGTACCAAATTTTGGACGAAATTGACCAAAAATAAGCGTGGAAAAGGGTTTTAGAAAGAAATCACATATATCAAATGAAAAATCAACAACAAAGAAAGGAAAAGGACAACAATACAACTCAACAACAATGATGGAAAATTCATAACAACAATTTGAACAACCATAGAGAACGAGTGAAAAATTAACAAAGACCTCATTCCTCTTCAAGATAAAGTCATCTAAGAATTAGCAGATCACACCCTCAAAGGAAATTTTCTCCCATGATCTAGGGAGATCCAAGATACCTCAAAATTTAGTAGTCCCAAATCGAGATGAAAATATCACCATGACAAAGAGCTCAACAACAAGAGCTTTCCAACATAACTTGAACATGCTCAAACAAACTTTGTATGGGAATTTATCACATTCTAAAGGTTTTGTAAAACAAGAAAAGCAAGGACAAAGGTGACATGTGGGAGTCCCAAAGGGTGACATGTGGTTTCCCCTTAGGGTTACATGTGGTAGGCCATACTGATCTGAATTGGATCATTATATTGTTTGTCATCCATCTCGATGCATTTGGAGTGGAAAAGGTGGATGAATCAACTCACAGGATTGTTTTTACCGGCGGGACCCAATTTGGAAAAACGGGGTCTGAAACCTTCTAGGAGTGTTTTGAGACAGCGAACAACATTTTTTAGGGGTAAACATTTGGCGCTTTAGCACGACATTTTTTCATGCTATTATACACACAGAGACCTTTTCAACTGCACAAGAAGCGTGTCACTTGGAGTCTGTATGCAAAATTTATGCCACTCAGAAGTTGACCTTCCTATTTTCACACCTATAGTTCGGGAGGATGCCATGTCAACCCATATTATTTATAGAAAATGGGTTAGCCATGTGTTTGTGATGTAAAAGACTCTAGAAGATTCTATTTTGTAACTCTAGTTAAGAGTTGATGTAGTCAAACTTAACCACTAGTAGGCTATTGTGCTATATTATAACCGGGCCACTAGGAGGAAGAGGCATTCCATTCTTTCGAGAGAATTTTGTTCCATAGCTGAGCAAAAATATCTAGGAGAGATAGGTGGTAGAGCACACACAGAGGATTTGTGCACTATAGCATTCCACGGGCCACATGCCTTACCTTTTTGTACCTGCAGCCATATTTCCAGACAGAGAAAGAGAGTGAAGCAGCCTCACCTTCTAGCTGAGTTTTCTCCCGAAAGGGTTTCCTAGAGAGAATATCTTGTGTCTTGTGTGTGTGTGCTTATTTTATCGTTCTCTACTTTCCTATATAATTTCCATTCGGCTGCATGCACTAATTATAGTTAAATCCATAGATCATAAAGTTTTAATAAACTGTAATAGTAGAGAATTTTTAGAGTTTTAATATAATATTATTAGATCTCTTATGATGAACTATCCAGTGGAATATCCACGACAGTTTACTAATCACATACGAAGGACAGGTGAGAAGAGGCTTACATTGCATGGTGATGTGGTACGGTCGACAATGGACACATGACAATGTAAGGATGCTAATGTGGTAGAAAATAGGATGGTGTCATGGTGACATGGGCATATGAGCTGACAGGATAGGTGGAAAATAACATATGGCAGGATCTAGAGCAAACACATCTCATAATATCTGATTGGAAAAACTATGCACAAGTGGCCTAATGAGAAGCTTCCAGGTGGCAACCACCAAAAGGCTAAGAAGGTTTGGGAATCAATTACGAAAAGTTCGACAGATGGAATCGAATGCATGACCTCATGAAAACTATTATAACAATTTACTGTTAGACCAATGGTTTTTCTTTGGAAAGGAATTGACACATTCCATTTTAAAAGTTTTGTTTTAACAATATGCCAAATATGGGAGGGTTGTTGATTCGACCCCATGACCTCCTCACAGACAATGCCAAATGGGCAGGCCATGTACTAATGCACGAATGGGTTGGGATGTGTAATTGGCCTGACTACAACTGTTAATAAAGCTGATGTGTTGGGTATAATGGAACAATGTAAAGTCACGGATTCGACCTCAAGTGTCTATTGCGACTCAATGTTTTATAAGTAACACATCTACTTGTGGACCTCAACATTGTTTTGGGAATATAAATTATGAACCCTTAGCTTATATTTGTGAGTTTATCCTATATGTCGTAAATACACTCATTTTGTGCCATTTTGGATATCAAAGAAAGGAGAGAGTGATTTCTAGAGCTCGTAGAGGCTATTGTGCAACTATAAAGCATAAAACCAACTTTTGAGATTGAGGACTTCGATGTAAATATTCCATTTTGCGTCATAATTAAAGAGGCCACTCCATTTGAAGTGGACCTGGAGATGTATCCTACATTGGGTGAACTCTTTTATTAATCTTGTTATGTTCTTCTTATTTCTTTGCAGTTATTTCTTTCTGTTCATAGTCCTTCCAATACTTTTTATCAATTTTGGTATTTCACATTTTGTTTAATGAAGACAAACCATTAGCTCATAAATAAAAGATCCAGATCAAGTTTGGTATCAGAGCTTAACAAGCTAGTTTGATTTCTCTTTTGAGTGTGGATGATTACCAAGTCTAAGCTCAAGAAAAGAGAAGGTGAACTTGAAGCTTACAATCTAGAAGTTGGCTCAAGGAGCTTCACTCAAAGAGGAGAGATGGCATTACAGATTTGAAGTTAAATTTATTTAGGTCATCATCAAAGGACCCAACCACAAAATAAAGAAATTGAATATGTAATTAGATTAACTGGAGGAGTGTAACATATGTTCTTACTCATCGATAGACTTAATAATTTTTGAAACACAAATTTTATCATATTGATATTCAAAGGATTGTTGGAATTATGATGCATGTGTTGTACTTGATGGCAACCCACTCGTAGAAGAACAACTCACTTATATATATCTAGATGAATCTACAGAAGAGATATCAGATGTGACAGAATACATGGGATGCAGGACAACTCAAAGGAATCAGATGACAGTTCTCAGTATGACAAGTTAGCTTTTCCATCAAGTCCAAAGGGGGAGATTGTTGGCATTATGACATAAGTGTTGTCCTTGATGGCAACTCACTCAAATAGCAGATCACAGTTCAGGTTCTTAGAATGGTATAAAATGAGATACCCGCAGGTTCCTTTTCACAAAGCCGCCTACATATGCAGGTGCACCAATCAAAAGGTGCATACATATACGCAAGTGTACCAATCAAAAGGTGCGTACGTACAGTACATGCACTTTCATGCAGATAAAAGCGCGCACATGTGGGAAATCTTAGGTTGGTCCATGGTATTTAGTCTGACTTTTCTGAACCTATGGTTTTGGTCCGTGGTTTTGCATCTAAAGTATTGAACCCAGGTATTGGGTCCCTAGTATTAGATCTCTATGGTTTTGGATGATGGTTTGAGTAAGGCCTAGACTATAAAAAGGAAAGGAGATCATTTGGCTTGTATGGGACTGATGTGTTGAATATCTTGAGAAGAGCAAGATCTAAATACTGGTGATCGGTTGGTGAGTTATAGCTGGACCTGAATCAAGGAGGAACCTGAGCATTACAAGATGGTTAAGATCTACTGATATGTCGAGATCTCTTTGGTGCATGATTAGATCTATAAATCTGATAATCTGGGTATAATTGAAGTTTGATTAAGAAAAGGAATAAATTATCATTTATAGATCTATACCCGCAAGTCCGACATAGTGGAGGCACGTATACCCGCAGGTTCGACACAACGAAGGCGCGAATATACGTGGGTTTGACTTAGCCCAAGCGCGTATTCCGTAGGATGGACACATCAGAGGCGCGGATACTTGCATGTTCGACACAGTGGAGGCGCGGATACCCGTAGGTTAAGGAAGTGAATACTGCGTATACACACAGGTTCGCTTTAACATATATGCGTATGTATGCAGATTTCTATTGGTGAAGTAGCGAACTTTTCTTGAAAGATGTTTTAGCTGCTTTTGTTTATTACTGCAGTGTTCCGGGTACTGAATTGGTGTCTAGTTACTGGTACTGTGTTCTGAGAAGTTATTGATTCAATACTTGTACAAGGAAGTTGGTTGATTACAAATCTATTTGATGTTTGATTGATATTCATGGATCCAGTCTGAAAATTTATGAAACGTGGTCCCTGGAAGAAAAGAGAAGTCTTCTGTAGGTCAGCACCTACATACTAGTACATTAGCTAGTACAAGAGCTAAGGGGGTGGAAGCTCCCTTCCAGTAGCAGCTAGAAAACGAGTGAAGGTTGGAGCATTTAGTAGGCTGGCACCTACGTACTAGTAAATGGATCGGCTAGTACAAGAGCTAAGGGGGTTGTAGCTCCCTTCCAAGAGAGTCTGGAGAACGAGAGAAGGTTGTAGCCTTCTGCAGGTAGAAGCCTGTGTACTGGTATAAGACTGCACCAGTACAAAACTATTGTAAAAGAAGTTTCTTATTAAAAGGAAGATTGAGACGACTTGCAGCAGGTGGTTTTCACCCACATTGGGTTTCCACCTTACATCATGGTGTTCATGTGTGCTTCTTGTGTGTGATGATTTGTTCTATTTTACTGCTCCTGTTTACTGTTCATATGGTTAATAATGTTCTGATGCACTCATTAAGGATCAACTAACTGAATCATAAGTTTACTGAATATACGCTTGCGTATACACGCAGTTTGCCTTAACTGAAGTAGCGTATATGAATCTTAATGTGGAAATGAAAAAGTTTTATTGGTTTAATAATATTGATTCACCCCCCCCCCCCACTCTCAGTATTATTTCCAACAATTGGAATTAGAGCAGGTCCTTTGGTAGAAGCTTGATCGCTTGAAGGAGATCCGTAGATCAATGGGAAAGAAGCTTAAGAAGAAAGCGCCTAAGAAGAAGAAGACATCTCAGAGGAGCTATGACAGTGGGAGAATCGATTGGGGAATCTGTGGAAGAAGCACTTCAAATTCAGAATCACTTCAGAATGAAGATGAACAAGAAAAAGAACTAGCAGGTATGAATTTGTTATACTCTGGTGATACATTTATCCATCCTTTTGAATATGATGAAAGTGATAGCGAAACAACTGAATTTGCTCTTATTGGTGAGTAAGAAAGATATAAAATAGAGGCAGAATTTAAAAGGCTTACAGACAAAATTAGAGATCAACAAGATCTATTGAACAAAAGGGAATGTGCCTTCAAAGAAGAAGATACCAAACTAAAAGCTCAACTAGAGGAAGGAAACAAGGTAAGGAAGTTATTCAAGGACAAGGAAGATTAATGTCAAAAGTTGCAGGATGAAGTGACATCATTAAGAAATGAAGTCAATGAAAGGAGCACAACAATCAAGAAACTCAGAGACAGATCCAGTTACTATGAAAGTCTTGAAGCTACAATCCTCTCGCTAAAAGAAGATCTTGAAGAATCAAAAAGGAAGAATAAAGAACTACTCCAAGCTCTTGAAAAACAAGAATTTCTTGAACTAAGACATCAATTGGAAGAAGGAAGAAAAGTTGAAGAAAACATGAAGAAGTAGTATCATGAAAAGGAGGAGCAACATTAGGTTGAGGTAAATATTCTTAAAGATAACTTAGAAGAAAAGGATAAGCTCTTATGATTTCAAGATAGTACTAAGATCTTGGATGATATTCTTAGTAGTGAAAGGTCTCCTGCTATCAAAACGGGTCTTGGTTTTCATGAATTTGTTGAAGGAGAATCTAGTTCACAAAGTAAGACAAGGGACTCTAATGTAAAATCTGAAATGCTCAACAAGGAGATGAGAGGTCAATCCCATCAACAACCAAGGAAAGAAATTCTTCAAAGAAAATCTTTTATTCCTAACTATGGAAATAATAGTCAGTCAATTCCTCAAATGAATAATGTTGAATGTTATGTATGTCATAATCTTGGACATGTTGTAGCCAGATGCAGAAGAAGAATGGTTCAAGACTATCACTCAGAAAGATCATCACGTTCCAGGTACTTTAAGGGATATTGCTTTGCTTGCAATATGTTTTGTCACAGAGCTGTTGATTGCTATAGAAGGAATATGAAACATGTAAGATGTTATGCATGTAACAAGCTTGGACATACAGTAAAGGAATGCAGGAACAAAGTACGGGCACCATACCAAAAGGAGAAAACATCATCACACTTGAAGATATGGAAGAAGAAGGAAGTACAGTCAGAAAGATGTGGCACAGCACAATATATAGACATAACAAACTTAGAGGGACCTGAAAGTGCAAAAATTCAATGTCCTAAATCTCATACGCAAGTTTCATAAAGGGAAGTCATGTATATACGTGAGTTGGTTACTGCACAGTGGCGTATATGTTAGTTTGAGGAAAAGTAGTGGGACAGGCTCAGGAAAAGGGTTCTGATATGATTCAGTCCATTATTTGCTCTGTTTCATAATGGTTCAATCTGTTGATGTTGTGTGGAAATGTCTTGATACATGTAATGATTTGATCTTAACTTGTGGATGATGATACTTCCTGCTGATATATGCATGATCAGATCTGACAGTAAGCAAGATGGCACAGGTTCAGGGGGAGCATATGCTTTTGATAATACATTGTTGGCATTATGGTCAGTAGTCCTTAGTGATGATGCTTATATGGCTAAATGATACATCTTACTATGATATGTTTATGAGTTGTCCATGACAAAATCTCATGATTCTTGGGTTTACATAGTTGGTGTTCTGATCAGATTTGTGGATGCATATATGGTGCTTACATGGTGATCTTCATAAGGATAAGGAGAAGTACGAAGCTTGAATACACTTGATGATGAGTCACTCATATGTTGCTGTCTTCATATGCATAAAGATCATATAATACAATTATGATGTAGGATTCCTATAGTTCTTGGCACTCATGTGGATAAGGATTGTTGTTGTTGATGATATCAAGAAGTCTTGAAAAATGATCTTGAGCTCAAGATACATAGTGCTAGATACATGAATGATTACTCAAATTTGCATTGTTGGAGACATGATGATGATGAGTTCTTACCTATATAATGATAGGGTGATACTTACATATGTTGATTGATGCAGACGTTCCCAAGTGATGATACTTGGATCATGCGGATCTTGATGTTGATGAGATGGCTATGGTGTTTTTCACATATGATATAATGTGAATGATTCTGTATGTCATATGCAGAATTCTATTCAAAAGGATGAGTTGATGCAGACATACCTTGTTGCTAATCTAGATGCTGTTGTCAGATGATTATGGAGCAGATCATACATTGTGTATGATAGTTGCTGATGACTATCATAATCTTATTTAGATGTTTGGTCTCTGTTATAATGTAAAGGTCATATCAAGACTCATGATGTAATAGTTTGTCTCTATCTATTGTAGTCATTTGATGAATCCGTTTTGGTCATATGATGTAATTTGTACCCCCTCTATGCATGGGAAGGATGATGTAATAGTTCAGTCATGTATGAACATTTGGTATCTGGCATATCCCCACTTGGTTGGGTGGATGAGTCAATATTGGTATATCCCCACTGGGTTGGGAGATGGATGTATGTATGAGTCCTTAGTGATAGGAAGGTCATCTATGATAGAGTCATGTTCTTGTAGAACATCTTTTTGTAGACCTTGCTTACAGTCAGAGGGAGCATGAACAACACACTTTAGCAGAGCAGAGACTTCAGCATGTACTCAGAGGGAGCATGGTCAGATTGGTACACCTTGGCATATACAAAGGGGGAGCTCATTCAGAGATTTCAGCAGGTACTCAGGGGGAGTATGGACAGCAGAATGTTTATCAAGGAAAGAGAATATCTTGGTCTGCCCTTTGCCCTTGATGTCAAAGGGGGAGAGTGATTTGGTGTTGTTGCCATCAAGTCCAAAGGGGGAGATTGTTGGCATTATGATGCATGTGTTGTACTTGATGGAAACCCACTCGTAGAAGAACAAATCACTTATATATATCTAGATGAATCTACAGAAGAGATATCAGATGTGATAGAATACATGGGATGCAGGACAGCTCAAAGGAATCAAATGACAGTTCTCAGTATGACAAGTTAGCTTTGCCATCAAGTCCAAAGGGGGAGATTGTTGGCATTATGACATAAGTGTTGTCCTTGATGGAAACTCACTCAAATAGTAGATCACAGTTCAGGTTCTTAGAATGGTAGAAAATGAGATACCCACAGGTTCCTTTTCACAAAGCCCCATACATACGCAGGTGCACCGATCAAAAGGTGCATACATATACGTAGGTGTACTGATCAAAAGGTGTGTACGTACAGTACACACACTTTCATGTAGAGAAAAGTGTGCACATGTGGGAAATCTTATGGTTGGTCCATGGTATTTAGTCTGACTTTTTTGAACCTATGGTTTTGGTCCGTGGTTTTGCATCTAAAGTATTGAACCTAGGTATTGGGTCCCTAGTATTGGATCTCTATGGTTTTGGACGATGGTTTGAGTAAGGCCTAGACTATAAAAAGGAAAGGAGATCATTTGGATTGTAGGGGACTGATGTGTTGAATATCTTGAGAAGAGCAAGATCTGAAATACTGGTGATCGGTTGGTGAGTTATAGCTTGACCTGAATCAAGGAGGAACCTGAGCATTACAAGATGGTTAAGATCTACTGATAGGTTGATATCTCTTTGGCGCATGATTAGATCTATAAATCTGATAATCTGGGTATAATTGAAGTTTGATTAAGAAAAGGGATAAATTATCATTTATAGATCTATACTCGCAAGTCTGACACAGTCGAGGCGCGTATACCCACAGGTTCGACATAGCGAAGGAGCGGATATACGCGGATTTGACATAGCGCAGGCGCATATTCTACAGGATCGACACAGCAGAGGCACGAATACCTGCAAGTTTGACACAGTGGACGCGCGGATACCCGCAGGTTAAGGAAGTGAATACTGCATATACACGCAGGTTCGCTTTGACATATATGCGTATGTACGCAGATTTATATTGGTGAAGTAGCAGAATTTTCTTGAAATATGTTTTAGCTGCTTTTGTTTATTACTGTAGTGTTCTGGGTACTAAATTGGTGTCTGGTTACTGGTACTGTGTTCTGAGAAGTTATTGATTCAGTATTTGTACAAGGAAGTTGGTTGATTGCAAATCTATTTGATGTTTGATTGATATTCATGGATCCAGTCTGAAAATTTATGAAACGTGGTCCCTGGAAGAAAAGAGAATTCTTTTGTAGGTCAGCACCTACGTACTAGTACATCATCTAGTACAAGAGCTAAGGGGGTGGCAGCTCCCTTCCAGTAGCAGCTGGAAAACGAGTGAAGGTTGGAGCATTCAGTAGGTTGGCGCCTATGTACTAGTAAATGGATCGGCTAGTACAAGAGCTAAGGGGGTTGTAGCTCCCTTCCAGGAGAGTCTGGAGAACGAGAGAAGGTTGTAGCCTTCTGTAGGTAGAAGCTTGTGTACTGGTATAAGACTGCACTAGTACAGAACTATTGTAAAAGAAGTTTCTTATTAAAAGGAAGATTGAGATGACTTGCAACAGGTGGTTTTCACCCACATTGGGTTTCCACCTTACATCATGGTGTTCATGTGTGCTTCTTGTGTGTGATGATCTGTTCTATTTTACTACTCCTATTTATTGTTCATATGGTTAATAATGTTCTGATGCACTCATTAAGGATCAACTAACTGAATCATAAGTTTACTGAATATACGCTTGTGTATACACGCGGTTTGCCTTAACTGAAGTAGCGTATATGAATCTTAATGTGGAAATGAAAAAGTTTTATTGATTTAATAATACTGATTCACCCCCCCCTCTCAGTATTATTTCCAACAAGGATATTTTATAATTGTTTTACCATTGGTTGATCACTCAATGGTGAATTAACAAATCTAATGTAGGGATTATCAAGAAAAGGGGTTGTTTCTTGAAGCTAGTTGAGTCAGGTCATCCAATGAAATTATAGTTCTTATGACGTAAAAGGAAGTGACAAAACCAAATTACACTACCCAACTTAGGTGAAAATTGTAATAGGAGTAGGTAATAGGTCCAAGTTGGCCCAATAGGACATCACAACTTATCGATTAATGGAAGATATGCCCCCCAACAAGATCAATTATGGAGAGGGAATATCAATGTAGGTTTAAACCCTATACAAAAATTACCAACAAATGAATTATTAAAATAGAAAAATATACAATGGCAATAACATAAAACAAATATACAAAAAAAAATTCCCTTGGATCCAAAAATCGGGATTACCAAATTGATTTTTCATTATATTTCTTTCAACATTACAATACATATATATACATGTCGAAGAATTCATAAAACCTAATCCACTAACCCTAGATTAGAACATAACCATAGTTCCCTTGACCAGATCCACAAAATATCATGGGCAGAAAACCATCATGCCCAAAACGATGTGCAAAACCCATGCACAAAACCATGGGTACGTCTACCCACCATCTTTGAGTATTCCCCCCATCCTTGGGTCTGCTCAACTATTATTGGGTTTGCATAAAAAAAAATCTCAGGCCGCTACCCTAGACCCTGTGCAGGGGGACTACCGCCCCCTTGCAAACCCCCTAATGGGGGGGGCTACCCCGCCATGAACTGCACACAGAAAAGTTGTAAAGAATATAATACATACCCAACATTCTCCAACTTGTTGTTTTCCTTCCTCGCAGGGTGTCACAAGAGAGCTTAGTCATTGGTCTAGCCCTACAATGCCCATTGTTTCTCTACACCAAGAAAATTTCTCAGTGCTCACAAACTTCGTCAATGTATTTGCAACATTCTTCAAAGTGTCCACCTTTACCAGCAACACCTTTTTGTCCTCAACCTTATCCCTCACAAAGTGATACTGAACATCATTGTGCTTTGTCTTTGAATGTTAAGTAGGGTTCTTTGCTAAGAAAATTACACTTTGGTTGTCACAGTCTATCCTTATAGCTTTTTGTACCAACCCCATACTTGAACATAATCTCTGCAACCAAACTGCTTCCTTTCTTGCATGAGTGGCTATGTATTCTGCCTTTGTAGTTGAAAGTACCACTAAATACTGTCTCTTTCGCATCCAATTGAGTGCTCCTCTAAACAATGTAAACTTGGAAATGGGAACTATAAACTCAAAATGGGAACTCTCACAAAAAAACCCCAAAATAACATCAAAAACAGTGCTAAAAATGAAAAATGTGTATACTAGAATGATGGTTTTCTTTCTTAGGGTCAATTTTGAACATGTTTTAAAAATGGCAGTGAAAACAAAATTTTCGTGTAAAAAACACCTTGAAAATGAAAAAGTGTTGATATTGGAACGATGATTTTTTTTTTAGTGTCAATTTTCAACATTTTTATAAAATGCTAGTAAAACCAAATTTTTATGTGCAAAAAAAAAGTTGTTTATGAGGAAAAAACACACTAATTTTTTTGGTAGAATAGCATTTTTCTTTCCTAAGTATAAATTCAACATGTTTTCAACCATAACATGCTAGATACAAAAGAAATTGGAATTTTTTCAACCATAAAATTAAAAAACCATGACATTATGAACAAACTACTTGACTAAATGAATCCAAATGTCATTATTTGTATATTGAATGAAACATACATTATATCTCTAATTTAATGTTGCATTGTAGATATTCTAAACAATAAAAATTATCATAACTAAGACATATAGTCCAACAACATAAAAATGACTCATAACTTCTAATTTAACACCATATGGAAATCAAAATATTTATTTCAAGATATGATGCAAACATCAATTGTATAAACTGTCTTAGACAATTATTCAAAATCACTCATATTTTCTTGCACACCATCAGAATTCACATCTTCATATGGATGATTGGATGCTGATGAAGATGTTCCATATTCTTCTCTTTCATTAACTAGTGCTGCATCTAAGTCCACATGCATGCCCACCCTTTCAGGTTTCAAAATTCTTCTAGATCTACAACTGGTTTCAGCAGACTCCCATCTCAACATTGTTCCTTCTGGTAACAACCTTTTCAGAATCTCTATCGTCTTGAAGCGAAGAGTTCCTCTCTTTGTTAAATTGAAGTCATAAATAAATATGTCAATATCCTCCAATTTTAAGATGTCTATGCGGCGGCGATTTATATTTATACCCTTTCTTTTTCTCTTTCCGCCATTTTTTTTGTCAACTACCATCTTTGGCTTATACACACCATTGAATGGGTGTGTATTTGTGGCATACCAATGTACTTCAACACCTGTAACATCCTCATTTTCTGTAAATACCTTTATAACCTTAGCAACCTAGAATGGATAGCCATTGGGATCTCCATCTACTAGCACTACGATCATGCAACCCTCCTTAATATCCTGTACTGAACCCCTGTAAAGGTCTTCCATGGCTTCACGTTGTGCATGGGATCTTTTGGAACCAATATACATCTCTCTTTCCTCTGCCTGTGAAGAATTAATAGTACCTTGAGATTGTTGCTGTTCAACAATGTTCATTTCCTCATGTTCATTCGACACATTTTGTGGCCAAATAAATGGATTTTTCAAAGGTATATCTTATTTGTTGTTGTTGAAATGATATCACTTTGATTATTGAAAAATGACTCCCACCAAACTGAATCAGCAATGTCAAAGTACTCATATGTATATCTAATACATTTTTTAATTTCTTCTAGGCAATCAGAATAATTTATATCTCTATTCTGTCTGCATGCGTTATGAAATTCACCAACTGATTGTAATAACAATCTTTTTGATGCAAATATTGGATGATTTGGAATGAACTTCAAAACTTCCAAACCTGATGACGGTGCCCATTCTGTAGTAGTTGAATGCTTCTTGCCCCATATTAGTGTTTTCCCATCAATTTTTTTGATACGAAATTGATGTTGGAAGCTAATGTCATTAAGTTGTTCAATGCATTTCTCCTCACCATGCGATCCAAGAATAAACCTTCGCATGTCAACAGTTTCTTCCAACACATCAAAAGTAGGCTCTGGCATGTATGATTTCTTAATACATTCAATTAATGATGGAAATCTCCCAACTTCCTTCCTCCTCAATGTGACTGAAAAATGACTGAACATGTGATCAATATGGTCATGAGTGTGCCCAATAAGAAGGAAACCAACCTTTACCTTCTGAAAAATTCTCAATTCAACAAGCATGTTTAGATATCCAAAAAAAACCTGATTTTTGTTTTCACGGCAAGTGTTGGCCAATTGTAGATACAAAACTTCAGGAAGATTACCAGATCAATGAGAAAGTACATCATGAATTATGGTTATTGTCAAATTTGCATCATTATGAATATTTGGAGCTGTGAAGTACACCCTTGGCAACAATTTCCCATTGAAGACCATACAACTGACCAAGTGATACTGAATAAAATTTTCCTCTTGTAAATTTTTTGGTGTGCGAAAAAAATGTGGTAAAAGTGTTTTCTTCTGGTCCATACCATCAATTATCAAAGCCAAATATTTATTCGGATTATCACAACACTTCTTTCGATGCTTGTACAAATTTTTCCTTTCACTTGTTTGTTGTTCGCGATGCTCCTGAAGTTCTTTGACAATTGAATCTACACAACATAAAAGAAAGCCATTAAGAAATATGTTTTCATAGTTGATGACTATACAATTTTAAAAGTTAAAGTTATGAATGCTTACCTCTTTCTGACCCTTCACATTTGTCCCTTTTTTATTTAAGAGAAGCACATGTACTACAAATCCCCATCCTTGTCTTCTTAGGAATACAAACATTATTGAATTCTTTCTTCCATACCTTCACAAAATATTGATATGTAATAAACCGACCATGTCCCTCAGCACCTTCTACATATTCTTTGTATAAGTTGTAGATTTCTCGTCTTGAAAAATTATCTAGAATATGTATTGTCTCTCTATTTGGCATACACTCTCCATGATTTGAAAATAAATCTTTCATCCATGACATTGCAGTATTTGATAATGGCCCAAACTGTCATTTATGACGTACTTCTGAATAAAATGTGGGATCCTTTTCCAAATTTTCTTAAATTCTCGAGAGATGAAAATTCCCCATCAAATGAAACATTTTGAAAGCCTTTCTACAGATAAATAAAGACCCAATATGATAATCATAACCTGACAATGTAGATTGCATGCACCCAACTAAATATGAATTTTGCATGCTTTTATTCATTGACGAATATCTCTTCCTTCTCTCTAATGAAAATTTGAAATCCATATGTTTCAAGCAATCTTTTTGACAACATTCACTTGAAATGAGAGCGCTGATAGAACTTCTTCTCATCAGATATTATGCTCTACCCCTTGTATAACTAGAACATCTTGCATTGATACGAAAAGGTCTTCTCCTACTCCTATATACAATATTTGTTGGCAACATCTCCATCATTGGATCATCATTTGTAGAAGATTTTTCATCATCATTAAGAGGAAGGTTATCCACACTATGATCAGCTATGCTTTTCAAATACTGACTTGGAGGATATTCTTCATCTTCCCCTTCTTTAGTGCTACTGTCATAGTCCTTAGAGTTGGGACTAAATGGAAAATTTGACTCGATGTTTATTGGATATTCTTCCTCATGTGCATTGTTAGTGTTGCTCTCATAGTCCATAGAATTAGGACTACGTCGAAAATGTGACTGTTTACTTAATGAAAATGCTACATCTTGTCCTTTTTCACTGCTAACTTTATAGTAATTAGGATTAGGACTAAGTGCTTCACCCTGTCCTTCATCACTACTACTCTCATAATCCATAGGATTAGGACTAAGAGGACACCATGACACTCCATTCTTTTGAAATTTTTCATCATGCTCTTTATCACTACTACTCTCATAGTCCATTGGATTAGGACTAAGTGGACACCATGACACTCCATTCTTTTGAAATTTGCCATCATGCTCTTCATCACTGTTGGTCTCATAGTCCATTGGATTAGGACTAAGAGGACATCATGACACTCGTTTCTTTTGAAAATTTTCATCACGCTCTTCATCACTGCTTCTCTCATAGTCCATAGGATTAGGACTAAGTGGACACCGTGACACTTCATTCTTTTGAAATTCTTCGTCATGTTCTTCATCACTACTTCTTTCATAGTCCATAGGATTAGGACTAAGTGGACATTGCGACACTCTATTCAGTTGAAATTCTTCATCACTGCTGCTCTCATGGTCCATAGGATTATGACTAAGAGGACACTGTGACACTCCATTCTTTTGAAATTTGTTATCATGCTCTTCATCACTGCTGCTCTCATAGTCCATAAGATTAGGACTAAGAGGACACTGTGACACTCCATTCATTTGAAATTCATCATCATGCTCTTCATCACTATTGTTATCATAGTCCATAGGATTAGGACTAAGAGGACACTGTGACACTCCATTCTTTTGAAATTCGTCGTCATGCTCTTCATCACTGCTAGTCTCATAGTCCTTAGAATTAGGACTAAGTGGACACCATGACACTCAATTCTTTTGAAATTCATCATCATGCTCTTCATCACTGCTACTCTCATAGTCCATAGGATTAGGACTAAGTGGACACTGTGACACTCCATTCTTTTGAAATTCATCATCATGCTCTTCATCACTACTGCTCTCATAGTCCATAGGATTAGGACTAAGAGGACACCGTGACACTCCATTCTTTTGAAATTTTTCATCATGCTCTTCATCACTACTGCTTTCATAGTCCATAGGATTAGGACTAAGAGGACACCGTGACACTCCATTCTTTTGAAATTTTTCATCATGCTCTTCATCACTGTTACTCTCATAGTCCTTAGGATTAGGACTAAGTGGACACCATGACACTCCATTCTATTGAAATTCGTCATCATGCTCTTCATCACTATTGCTCTCATAGTCCATAGGATTAGGACTAAGAGGACACCGTGACACTCCATTCTTTTGAAATTCGTCATCTTGCTCTTCATCACTGTTGCTCTCATAGTCCTTAGGATTAGGACTAAGTGGAAACCATGACACTCCATTCTTTTGAAATTCATTATCATGCTCATCATTATTGCTACTCTCATAGTCCATAGGATTAGGACTAAGTGGACACCGTGACACTCCATTCTTTTGAAATTCGTCATCATGATCTTCATCATTGTTGCTCTCATAGTCTAGAGGATTAGGAATAACTAGACATTGTGACACTCCATTCTTTTGAAATTCTTCATCATGCTCCTTGGTGAGCACCAGTATTGTAGCAATAATGCTGCAAGTTCTGGGCTGCCTACTTTACTCTTATCAACCCGGTGGTTCGTAACAAACTTGGAAGTGATGGTACTGTGTGCACAAGTACTAGTTCTTACTACAGGCTATCACTTGGTCAGCTGGCACAAGATCACTAGGAGCTCAAGCCAACTTATATGGATTCCAGAAGAAGCTCTATATGTGATGAAAGAAAGGAAAGCTTACTCTACAGAGGCTACTCTAATTGAAGAAAGGAAAAAGAAGGAAATGTAAAGTAAACCTAGCAAACCCTACTTAACCAACTAATCCTACTTTTGCAAAAAGCACTATGAAAACCATGAAATGAATGCCATTACCTACTAAAGGAAGTAAACAACATCTACTCAAGCTATTTCTAGAAGTAAATGAGCAAAAACCATCTTTTTGGATTTTTATGTGAAATTGACATGCATGTATTTTATTGTGTGTGAAGGTGGAAGCGAGTAGGTGGTGTTCAAGGGCGACTTTGGGCTTTGTGAGGATGTAGGATGATGTGGATGGGTCCTAGGAGGTCTTGGGTGGCCTTCTGAGGCTTTTCCCACACTTGGCCTTCAAAAGAAAGCCTATAGGAAAATCTACAGGAGGACATAGGGGATCTACAGGAGGTCTACGGGAGGATGCCGAGAGCAGTTTTGAAGGTTTTGAGGGTGTGAGAGTGGGTGGAAAAGGTAAGGTTGGGATGATGTGGTAGGGCACCTAGGGTCCACCAAGGGTCACAAGGAGAGGGAAAGATGATTGGGAGAGAGGAATAAATCCTATGGAAAAATGTAGAAAACTAAGGCAGATTTGAGGTGAACTTTGGGCGACCTGTATGGCATGGATCAAAGAGAGAATGTGATGACTGATAGGCTGAACTGCTGTGAGGAGAGATCTATTGCAAAAGAACTGACAGTCAACCAATAAGATCAAGCAAGCAAGGAAGTGAGTACATCTAAAAAAACAGAATTTTGCATCAAGCTGGTCTAAACTATGATCCATGGAAGTGAATGCTAAGCAATTCTACAAGAAAAGAAAGCATGGAAGAACATTTATTGCAATTACAGAAATGCGCATGGTGGAAGAGATCTAAAGCAAAGCATCAACCTTCTAACACCCTTGCAAACACTAGAAATCCTATGGAGAAGGAAAATCTGTGTTTTTGGGGCAGCAAGAGGGTCTTTGCCTCAATTCATAGTCCTAAAGGGAGGAAAAGAGGCCAAGGCACTATTGCTAGCCTTTTGAATCTTCTTTCTATCACTTCTTAACCTGCTATAGAAAAAACAAATGAAAGCAAACTACTAAACCATCAAAAACAACCTATTCTTAACCAAGAAAGAAATTCATCTAACAACAACTAATCCATAAATTGAAACAAGGCATATAAATACAAACAAAGAGGAGCTTGGCTGCTTGGATTAGGCCCTATCCCAAGGGCTTTAGCCCTCTGAGGTAACTCAGTGCTAGCTCAAAAAGGATCTCATGTTTATTATCAAAACAGTAATAGGATTACATGAAACCATCCACAAAAGTAAGCTCAACATTTAGCAGAGTTTTACAATAGCAAAAGTACAACAAAAAACTGACAAAAATTCGACCCTAGTGAGGACCTAGGCCTCTCTACTTATACCACTGAAGCTCCCAACAGCTTCCTTAAAATAAGGGAGTCTTGGCTCCCAAAACTTGAGATAAACATAAGTTATCCTCCACTTGCTCGGCTACCTCCTAGTGCATTCATTTGGCTGTTTGTACTCCGAGTTGCATGAAGGGGAATTCGAAGTTGGGAGTAATAAATGAGGGGGATTCCCTCCTATAAATCCTCTCCTTTGTCCACTTCGAATTATTTCTTCCAATTGTCCATTGAATCTTTGACTTTGTCTTCAAAATTCAACAAAAATATGCATTAAGCACATATTAGACCTCATGGCATCATAACTAACTCAACTCACTCCATAAGCATAAATATAATAAAAAAACATGCAATAAGCTAAGAGAATGGTTGATTTAACTATGTTAGGAGGCAAAATGAGCCCATATAATTACCCATTTATGGGGCTCATCATCACCCCACTATTGAAGGTGTTGCTCATCCTCTAAGCAACTTAGTCCATCTCCTCATCTTTGATGGCCTTGGTGGCCTCTCTAGCATCCCAAGCTTCTGATGTTGTTTCCTCTTCCTTGTCATAGAAGCCTGCTTTTCTATTTATCTCTTCCCACTACCTCTGCTCTTCTTCTTCGATTCTCCCTTCTAGCATGCCTAACAGCAGTGGTGGACTTAGTTTGAGGCCAATCCAATTGACCTGCAACCTTTGCATTGAGTGCTTGTACATTGGCACTCTCCTTAGTGCCTCCTTCATCCTCATTGGGGAATGATATTCCCTGATCTTCAGACTGTGTGGTAAGGTGTTCCATCTCCTCATACATGCATCCACACAGTCATCCCCAAGAAACCTTTCCATGTCCTCAAAATGTGAAATGGCCTGTGCTTGATCGCTTATATATCTAGGGGAAATTGAGGATTATTTGCAAGCAGCTGGTGTGTGCGAATGAGAGCCATGGGATCTGATGGCTCAACTCTGATCATTAGTGGCTCATTCTGCTCTCTGATCATCAACCTTTTTACTTTAGTTGCCCTTAACTCTTCATGGTTCATCTAGGAAGCCATGGCCATTAGTTGTAGGTCCCCTAACCTAGCATTGGGGTCCCACACATTCATGTTTGTGAGGGCCATATTATGCAGGTAAAATTCTGCAATTTTTGCCTTACCTTCTGCTGTGCTTTGGTCACACAGGTCCATAAGTTGTCTGTAATCTTGAAAAGGCATTGTGCCTCTTTGTGCCAAAGTCTTTCTCAGAAACTGTAGCCATTGGTCCCTGAGGTATAATCCATAGGTTTTTGCTGGTGTTCTACATTGCATTGCCTCCATGGATAAGCCAGCCATACATGCTAGCTGGGTTTCTTTCTCCTTTAGCTACCTTCTTAGCAATTCATTTTCAGTTTGGAGTTGGATTCTTGCAATGGCCTCCCTATGTCTGACAGCACTTAACTCCCTACCCATTTCTCTAAGCTTGTTCTCCATGTGGCCAATATCCTCAACTCCCTTTGATTTGGCTATTTCATCTATGTGTTCTTATTCTTTCCCTTTCTAATTCAAAGAATAGTGGGATTGCAAATGTTTGTGGAATTATCCTTCCTCCTTCAAGGAGATGGTAATAGGAGGAAAAGCTGGGCTGGGGATTAGGTTCTTGTGGCTCTGTAGCTTCCTCCTTCCCCTTTGGCTGCTCTTCCATTATTTTCTCAAGCTGTTGGGTCTCCTGTAGCCTTGACAGTGTCTCCTGTAGAACTATCTGTGCCTCATGTAGGATTGTTTTTGGGTCCTGTAGTTGCACTTTTTCCTTCCAGGTGGAAGATCTAGGAGTCCCTCTTTCATATGCAATAGGGGTTTTAGAGGGAGATTCTTCCCCTTTGGGAGTGGGTGAATCTTCAATTGTAATGGGCATTGTTGAAGATGTCTGGGGTTTTCCTGTTTTTATCCTTGTGCTTTTCCTGGCCTTGAAATACATGGAGGACTGCCTTTTCCTCTTTTCTTTTGGTTTAATTGGTGTGCTCACGGCTGTGATGGCACTTGTTGCCTCCCTTTATAGGGTCTCAGGGGACCCTTCCCTTTGTTTTGCCTCTGCTACCTCTTTATCTCCTCCTTCTGCCTCCTTTACTATCTATGTTTGCTCTATTTCTTCCTGTTCTGTTTCTTCCCCTTTTCCTCTTCTATCTTAGTATCTTCCTCCTCCTTTTCTTGTCCTACTGAGTCATCACTTGCTTCACCTTCTCCCCCTTTCGGCTCTTCTTCCTCACTGTCAGAAGAACTGATATCATAGGTGAGGGCCTTTATGTCATCTTTTGCTGTCATTTTTATGAAGACTTCCCATGCTATAGGGAGTGTGAATGTATGGATGGATTATTCCACTAAAATTTTGTTTAACCCATGGTGAGCTAGCTGATCTAGACTCCCTGCCTTAAACTTAACGCTGGAGTCTATGAGGGATTGCAGGAGGAAAGAGGGGATGCTGAGTTTCTAGGGTGTTGGAGTGTCCATGCCATATCTTAGCTCATGAAGGATTCTAAAATGGTAGCCATAGACTATTCTATACGTCCCCTCATGGGAAATATATTTGATGATTTGATAACTAACCTCATCCCAAGGGTAGGGTATGCTTGTCTTCTAATGCCATTTTTATCTTCTACAGAATGTTCGTTGTTTTGGAAGAAGTTTTTCTTGGCAGCCTGTCCAATTGATTTTTCATCTTTGCTCCAAGGTAATCCAAGAGGAAGGGTAGTAACCCTACTGATAAATTCAGGGGTTATCTCCATGTACAGACCTCTAAAAGTGACAGTGGCATGGGTTCTTGAGTGAGGGACTAAAGAAA